>CM027119.1:29194446-29347839 GCA_015476505.1 Urochloa ruziziensis
CCTCCGAGGAGCGGAGAGACAAGTAGGCTTGGTTCGAGGGACCCGGTGGCCGGTGGATCAAGTGCGGTTCACATGCAGGCAAGAACGAGCAAGGGGACGTGGTTCCGGTGCGAGGTAGCGGCTCACAACCGAAGCTCGTACGCGGACGAGAAGCAGGCGCAAGGTGGCGGCTAACGACCGAAGTTTGCGCGCGGGGTTTGGTGATTTGGCCACAAAATCATCGGTGGACGGTTTCCCTTGGTTTGGGCCTCAAAACCAAGGACCGAGGACTCGACGAGGCGGACTTGGGCAGCTGGGCCTGGTTGGGCTGACAGGGGCGGTTTAACCGCCCCCCAGGGCCGGTTTAACCGCCCCCCCTGGGCTGGCCCAAGAACGGCGTCGAGGAGCTTCGATCCGGAGGACACGCGGCGTGACTGCAAGGCTTGCGTCGGAGGGAAGCTAGCTTGCAGTGGAAGGTGCCCGAGCCGGAAAATATCTGAAGACCAAATGTCAAATTTGCCCCTGAGGGGTATGTATCACTTAGGGGTAGTTTAGTCTTTAGGACACCACCACTTGGACTACTAATAGGCCCCTTCAGGGCTGGTGGCTGTTATCTCTCTAGTTATCTCTTTAGGTTTTACTTTGAACTTGTTTTCCCCTTCATCCCCTCCACCTAGAACTACTTCGAATCATTCCTAGTTTGTATAGGTGAATTCATGGTTATGTGATTGAGTTTGTGCTGCTCATCTTTGTGCCATGATTTGATTTCCCGAGCTCCCTTTCCTTTTTCTATTTTCGTGGGTATTTTCGGAGCTATTTTTGGGGGATTTTTGTTCTTCTTGTTCCCGAGCGTTTTCTCTCGGATTTCTTTGGGGGATTCACGTATGAGTGCCTTGTGCCTCTTTTGCTGGTGATCCTTTGCCCCCAAACGCCGAGAATCGCTCTGGATTTGAGATTTTCGGGATGAACTCGAGGTCATGGTGTTCTTCGCGAGATCTGCGATTCCGGGAGTTGTACTGAGTTAGAGGCCGAGATCTTTTGGGAAAACACTCCACTGGAGGTCTAGATCATCTGACCAAAATCTCGCCTCAAGAGCTCAAGCGGTTTGGGAGATCCACTTTTGTTTTGACTTTTACCCGAGGCTCCCAGGCCCGGGCGGTTTAACCGCCCCCCCTGGCCGGTTTAACCGCCCCCCCTGGGTGTGTTAGATCGAGCCGAGTTTCGGGTCGTTTTGGTGTTCGATTCGATTGGTTCGAGTTCCGCTGCTCGTTTCTTGTTCCTAGGGTCAGTAGCTTGACAGTGGCTACGCGATCTTGGCAAGATTGCTCTCGGAGGTTTCGGAGTTGATTTGGGAGAAGAGCCGGATTGTTTGGAAAGAATTTTTATCGGCTCCCATTCACTCCCCCCCTCTCTGGTCGCCGTTTCGGTCCTTCAAAAGAAAAATCGTAGGAGTTGAGGATCAGACAGATGAATACTATTGTATGCTCGACGGTCGGCCTCCATTCTCGGTGGCTGCTGACCCCAAGCATCCTGTTAGCAGTAGAGGAGACACCCTATCTACGTCCCGATCACAATCAAGGGACATTTATGAGGAGAAAGTTTGTTAGTGTTCAGGTAAACAATGATGCTGTATAATTTAATTGCACTATGATGTAATTTGTAATATTTTAGTGTCTTTTGCAATTTTTTGGGCTAAGTATTTTATTTTTAACCTAAACAGATGTGGCTAAATAGATGTGGCTAATAATGTATTCATTATAACCTAAATAAATAAGACTAATATTATTTTTACTATAACCTACAGAAGTGCCCGTAATATTTTAACTATTTTTTTGTTTTATTTCATATATAACAAATATATTAAACTTTTTATGCGCAATATTTTATTTTTACCTAAACAGATGTGGGTAATGATGTATTAATTATAACCCAAGACAAATATGTTAAACTATTTTTTCTGTTCCATTTAATATATAACAAATATATTGAATTTAGCACTGGGTATTTGCAAAACCCGGTGCTAAATATAAAATTGCGCCAAAAAAGTGGCACCAAACGAAACTGGGGCACCTTTAGCACCGGGCTGATCTAAGACCCGGTGCTAAAGGTGCCCCTATTTCGTTTGGCGCTGGCAGCGGACATTTAGCTCTGGGTATAGGCTACACCCGGTGCTAACCCTAAACCTTTAGCACAGGGCCTTGGCTACACCCACTGCTAAAGGTCCTTTAGCACCGGATCGTGGCTAGACCGGTGCTAAAGGCCATCTCCGCCCGCCGTGACCGTCGTCGACCCTTCCCTGACCCCGATGCTACCTTCCCCGAACCCGACGCGCGCCATTCCACCCCGTCGCTGGCGCCCCCCTTCCTCGGTGAGCTCGCTCCGCGCCGCCATCTCTAGCCCCAGCGCCACCCTCCACCATTGCCGCGGTGTCCTCTAGCCCCCGCGCCGCCGTCCGGCCGCCGCTGCCCCCAGACGCCCCCCGCCGCGACACCGCCCGATGCCCCCTGGCCGCTGTTGACGGCCATTATATGCCATTATTGGCCATCAACCCTGGCATGAAACAAACACCAAACTAGACATAGGGGTTAAATTCTAACTATTTCCACTAGCTTTGGTGAATTGTTGATTTCAGGAGGCCACATCTGGATACAATGATAAGAACATGCAAAATACATATAAAAGTGGCACCATTGGAATGCACCATTGCGAAGGCCTTGTCGAGATGATCGAAATGGATATTTGGATGACCCAATTCGGAGTCCGGACGAGAAAGTTACGCCTCTGGGAAAATCGTCGGCGAAACCTGCCATGCCGGTCGGCCTGACTTAGGCCGATCGGCCTGGACAAGGCCGGCCGGCCTACAATGGTCCCCAAAATGCTCCAAACTTTGCACAAGGACCCTAGGGAGTCACCAATGGACCCCCAAGCAAGAATTGACAAGAATAAATGAAGTTAAGACCGAAAGGCCTAGGCCATGGATTGGAAGGTCCACCTACTTAGGATTGTCGGACAACTTCAACTCAACGCAACCAAAACCGCCTCAAAGGACAACATGCAACCGTTGGTGAGCGCGTCGGTGCAACGGAGGGCCGAGAGGGGCCAGTGCCAGGCCAAACGGCCTCCCGTAGGCCGGCCGGCCCCCAACTGTCAAGCTTGAGGTGAACGCCACCACAACTGTCATCAGGACATCATCAGGAGCGTCCACAAGAAAGACGGTGCCAGATGGCGACAGACCCAGGCCGAACGGCCTAGATCATGGCGACCGGCCTACTTTTGTGGCCGTTACGCCTCCACTTTCGCGTGGAAGCTAAACAAGCATGTGGCTTAACATCTACGCTGGCTTCCATGCTTGGGAGGCTATAAAAGGCGCCCTTCACCCCCACTCAAGACACAACAAAATAGAGGAGAAGTGCTACCACTTCCATACTTAGAAAATAGGGAGAGAGGTGAGGTGAGAGTCCGGGAGAGAAGCCGGAGCTGTCGGCTTCTCTTCCACTTTGTACCTCGACGGATGCGGCTCAACTTCGAGTAACATCTGGGTCTTGTCTGGGAACTCTGGCTTCCTTCTGATTTATTAAGCATTCAGTCTTGCGAGCTTGTTCTCTGGTTCCTCGTTCACTACTTAGTAGTGGGTGCTTTGCTCTGAATTCAAGTGAAGTAGTAATTATTAGAATAGGCTTGGTGCCTAGACTAGTCGTTACCTTGGTTTGCACCCAGTTCAACGGAATAGTTGTGGTAGCCGGCAGGTGGTGACAGCCCTGTCCGGCCGACGTAATCCACCACGTTAGTTCTGGTCTGTAGGACTTAGGAGTAGGCGGTACCACTCCCCTTCTCATCCCTTTCTGTGAGTGGTGGTGTCTCAGGCGCCCGAAGTGAACTCTCTTGAACAAGTCTGACTTGCTTGATTTATTGAAATATCCAGTATTGCTACACAAGTACCCTCTCTACCCTCAGCCTTTTTATCTCTTCTTTTCTTTTTGTTGCCATCCATATCCCTCATATTACCCTTTCGGACGAATTAATTAAAGGATTAGTACACTTCTCGTTCCCCGTGGAAATCAATCCCTGGAATACCCCCGGGTGAAAGCTACATCGGTATCCGTACGCTTGCGGATTTATCTGTAGGTCATAAGAAATACCAACAAGCTTTCTGGCGCCGTTGCCGGGGAACGGTAGCTGTTCTTATCCCGAACCTAGTTCGTCCACATACCATCCACCTACCATCATGAATTCCACTCCTACCTTATATCAATTCTCAGCTCCAAAAGCTGAAGATCTGGAGCCACCACCATCGTCTCACCCCATAAAAAGCTCTGGCTATGGAATACACACAAAATTCATAGCCAAGATCAGAGAGAATCCATTTTCTGGAGCTGAAGGGGAGAATCCTTATGTTCACTTACAAGAATTTGAGCAAATTTGCTCATGTCTCGTTATTACGGGGATGGCCCAACAAACTCTGAAATGGAAGGTGTTTCCCTTCTCTTTGATGGGTCGAGCAAAGATATGGTGTGATCGCTATCGTGAGAGAGTGAAGGGAAGTTGGGAGATACTACGAGATAAATTCTGCCTAACCTTCTTCCCTGAATCTCGGGTCGCTGACCTTCGAATCGAGGCCCTCACCTTCAAACAAAGGGAAGGAGAATCACTAGGGGCCGCTTGGGATCGATTTACCTATCTTATGGCCGCGGGACCTGATCTAGGGATCCCTGAACCCATCCTTCTAATACATTTTAAAAGAGGTCTCGAAATCGAATCAGCCAAATTCCTATATTCGTCCTCAGGAGGATCTTTCACTCATTTGCCACCTAGTGAGGGAAGGGCCATTCTAGACAAAATTCTAGAGAACACCCCTTACACTGGGATCTATGATGAATTCCCGGAAGAAATTCCTGAGGAGGCCATAGAAAAGACACCCGCGTTGGGAGATGTGAAAGCATCACAAAAATTCACACCGATCGTAGCACATCTCTCCGATACTCTCCCTGAACCAACACCCTCATATGATCATCATCGACCTTTGCTCTATTCTATGTTCGACGAGGATGAATCCATAGCATACGGTGATGCCCCATCATCACCAGGGAAAGAAGATGATGCTTATAGAGAATCTGAGGTAATGACCTCTGACCCCCAAAAAGAATCCTTGTCCAATACTGAGCAACCTAAAAAGGATTCACCATCACATAACCCGGATTTCCAATTCTCAAAGGACAAATTCAGATCCTCTAGAGGGGATTCACCACCCCTTAATCCGGAGACTCAATTCTCGGAAGATGAATTCAAATTTTCCGATGAGGAGTTCAAAGCTTCTGTCTCGTCAAACCCCTCAGAGTTCCAAGAATTACATCAATCTCAAAATCTTTTCTGTGACTCCGAGGAGAATATTTGCCTTCTTGACCCAGAAAAATCAAAGGACTTCCATATCGAAGGAAAAGATTTGCCTCAAGAGTACTACAAGCTCAATTTCGAAAACGTTTGCTCTATCGACACTCCTGAGTTAGCAAATTCCATGTTGGGTTTGGAAGGAAACCATGAGTGTGGAGAATTCATCTTTGAAAAATCAAAAGATCCATGTTTTTCTGTGAAAATTCCATCTCCTCCCGCTATTAGTACACACGACGACTCCAACCACTGCCTATCTTATCAAGACGATTTCAAAAGAGTGGTTATGGATGATTTTGTTTATCATAAATATTGCAAATCTCGTCGTGGTTTGTTGCACTAACCTTGCAGCTAAAAGCTCCATGACACATCAAAAATTGGTGATAAGACGGGAACGACATCACCAATGGTGGCTGCAAGAGAATGTTCCCAAGGTCAAGCTTATGACCATAAACAAAGCACTACCGGGAGATAGCCCGGATGATTAGCATTTATTTCCTTTCGAATAAAAAGCAAGATCATATCTTTAGGATAAAGTTGTCCTTCGGGTATTCTTAGTTGCTAACCATTTCAGGTAGAGATCAAGAAGAATGATGGACAAGTAAAGCCTAAGAGCATGAGAACTACATCAACTACAACACCTTAGTACGTCTTGGTGAGGGAACATTATGAAAGGAAGCTTGAACTCCACACACTTGATTTGTGTTGCTTAGCAATCCAAAATCCAAGTGTGGGGGAGGTATGTGAGTATCCCAAGTAAAGTTCTTTTCATGCCAAGCTTGCTTTGGTTTGGAGTTGGTGTTTGTTCGTGCATCTTTCCCAAAAAAAATAAATAATAATAATAATAACTTGAATAAAGGCTCCCTGGTTTTCGAACCAGTAGAGCCCCTCTTTTTGTTTCCACCTTTTTGTTTTGAATAACAGTACCAGCATGAGTACAAGTGTGGGGGAGATCTCTCAAGCTCATCATCAACATACACATTCGAGGCTCCCCACGAAGGTGTCGCACAACATCGACTGCGCTAACATGACAAGAAAAAAAAGGGCGATGGTATGTGCACTCCACCTCTTGCTCCTTAATTCATGAGTTTGATTGAATTTCAATCCCTATCATTAAAATCAATCTCAAGATAAAATAATTCACCCTGTTATGCCTACCCTCCATGCTCCCATGTTTGGTTTGCATATGTTTTATTCCTCGCTTCATCTTGCCACTTGTGAATAAATATTTTTAGGGAACCATGTTCATCTAAGTAGTTGATGTTTGAGATATGGTTTGAGGATATGATCTTCACTCTTAATGTTTGAGTGCTTGGGAAATTTATTTGAAAATTTGAAAACCCTTTGCAAAGCCCCTCTTTGATATGCCAAAGTCCTACCAAAGCCATATGTTGAGTTATCTTGAAAACCATGTACACATATGCTACTTGTCATTGCATTGAGCTTTGTCAAATTGTTGCGACCCTTATGAGAATTCTTTTCATGCTTTCATGATCAAGATCACGTACACGTTTATCCCCCTTGCTATACTTCTACACTAGAAGTTAGCATTGTATCATTCATCCATCCATTCCACAAAATAATGCTCCATCATGTATGTGCAAATCTCACTCCTCAGTATTGTTACAAAAGAGACATGGCTATCGAAGAAAAAAATATATATGGACACATGAAGGTCCACGCAAAAAAAAAGGAAAATAAAGGAAAAAAAAAGAAAAAAAGTTGGACACATGAAGGTCCAAGAAAGAAAAAAAATTCTGATAGCCATGTTCTCAAAAGATTTTATTTAAAGGAGAGAGACCACACACAAAGGAGTTGTTTATTCCATCCACCACCCATCATACCCATACACGTGCACATCTTGATCCGATTGTATGATTTGATTTCTTCTTGGATCCACTCTTTGACTTTGCAATACATGTGATGCAAGTATGCCTCATCTTCATACCCTACCTTGAGCTCCACATATAGCCATCTTTAGAAGTAGGATGAAGAAAGGCAAGTTAATGCCTTGGTAAGGATATATACACATTGAGAGATCCGAGAGAATCAAATGAGGAGCAATGCAAAGGTTTGTTTTTGAAAACTTATTGAAAAATCCCAAGCTACTTGACACATGGAGTTAAAGTGATTTGATTCACGACCGTTCCATTCCTCAACTACTCAAGATGGCATGATAGACACTACAAAATTCACAAGTACAAGGTATGTCTTGGAATATTTCGTATGCTTGTTCCATTTCCTTGGATATCATGTCTCGTCTTAGTCCCTACTCCTCGCTCGAGGACGAGCAAGGGTCTAAGTGTGGGGGTGTGTTGACGGCCGTTATATGTCATTATTGGCCGTCAACCCTGGCATGAAACAAACACCAAACTAGACATAGGGGTTAAATTCTAACTATTTCCACTAGCTTTGGTGAATTGTTGATTTCAGGAGGCCACATCTAGATACAATGATAAGAACATGCAAAATACATATAAAAGTGGCACCATTGGAATGCACCATTGCGAAGGCCTTGTCGAGATGATCGAAATGGATATTTGGATGACCCAATTCGGAGTCCGGCGAGAAAGTTGCGCCTCTGGGAAAATCGTCGGCCAAACCTGCCAGGCCGGTCGGCCTGACTTAGGCCGATCGGCCTGGACAAGGCCGGCCGGCCTACAATGGTCCCCAAAATGCTCCAAACTTTGCACAAGGACCCTAGGGAGTCACCAATGGACCCCCAAGCAAGAATTGACAAGAATAAATGAAGTTAAGACCGAAAGGCCTAGGCCATGGATTGGAAGGTCCACCTACCTAGGATTCTCGGACAACTTCAACTCAACGCAACCAAACCCGCCTCAAAGGACAACATGCAACCGTTGGTGAGCGAGTCGGTGCAACGGAGGGCCGAGAGGGGCCAGTGCCAGGCCAAACGGCCTCCCCTAGGCCGTCCGGCCCCCAACTGTCAAGCTTGAGGTGAACGCCACCACAACCGTCATCAGGACATCATCAGGAGCGTCCACAAGAAAGACGGTGCCAGATGGCGACAGACCTAGGCCGAACGGCCTAGATCAGGCCGGCCGGCCTACTTTTGTGGCCGTTACGCCTCCCCTTTCGCGTGGAAGCTAAGCAAGCATGTGGCTTAACATCTACGCTGGCTTCCATGCTTGGGAGGCTATAAAAGGCACCCTTCACCCCCACTCAAGACACAACAAAATAGAGGAGAAGTGCTACCACTTCCATACTTACAAAATAGGGAGAGAGGTGAGGTGAGAGTCCGGGAGAGAAGCCGGAGCTGTCGGCTTCTCTTCCACTTTGTACCTCGGTGGATGCGGCTCAACTTCGAGTAACATCCGGGTCTTGTCTGGTAACTCTGGCTTCCTTCTGATTTATTAAGCATTCAGTCTTGCTAGCTTGTTCTCTGGTTCCTCGTTCACTACTTAGTAGTGGGTGCTTTGCTCTGAATTCAAGTGAAGTAGTAATTATTAGTATAGGCGTGGTGCCTAGACTAGTCGTTACCTTGGTTTGCACCCAGTTCAACGGAATAGTTGTGGTTGCCGGCAGGTGGTGACAGCCCTGTCCGGCCGACGTAATCCACCACGTTAGTTCTGGTCTGTAGGACTTAGGGGTAGGCGGTACCACTCCCCTCCTCATCCCTTTCTGTGAGTGGTGGTGTCTCAGGCGCCCGAAGTGAACTCTCTTGAACAAGTCTGA
This sequence comes from Urochloa ruziziensis, assembly GCA_015476505.1. NCBI lineage: Eukaryota > Viridiplantae > Streptophyta > Magnoliopsida > Poales > Poaceae > Urochloa > Urochloa ruziziensis. The sequence goes on from CM027119.1 coordinate 29,203,507, forward strand.
CTTGCTTGATTTATTGAAATATCCAGTATTTCTACACAAGTACCCTCTCTACCCTCAGCCCTTTTATCTCTTCTTTTCTTTTTGTTGTCATCCATATCCCCCATATTACCCTTTCGGACGAATTAATTAAAGGATTAGTACACTTCTCGTTCCCTGTGGAAATCGATTCCTGGAATACCCCCGGGTGAAAGCTACATCGGTATCCGTACGCTTGCGGATTTATCTGTAGGTCATAAGAAATACCAACAGCCGCGCTGTCGCCCCCGACGCGCCCGGCCGCCACCCCTCCCCCCCCCCCCCCCCCGCGCGCCATATAGCCACCATCACCAGCGCCTCGGCCTGCCTCTCGCTGTATCGCGCCGTCGGCCACCGCCCCCAACGCCCGAGCTGCTTGAAGTATCAGCGCCCCGGCTGGCCGTTGGTATTTGTTATGACCTACAGATAAATTGGCAAGCGTACGGATACTGAGGTAGCTTTCACTCGGGAGTATTCCAGAGATCGATTTCCACGGGAAACGAGAAGTGTACTAATCCTTTAATTAATTTGTCGGAAAGGGTAATATGGGTGATATGGATGGCAACAAAAGAAAGGAAGAGATAAAAAGGCTGAGGGTAGAGAGGGTACTTGTGTAGCAATACTGGATATTTCGATAGATCAAGCAAGACAGACTTATTCAAGCGAGTTCACTTCGGGCGCCTGAGACACCACCACTCACAGAAAGGGATGAGAAGGGGAGTGGTACCGCCTACCCCTAAGTCCTACAGTCCAGAACTAACATGGTGGATTATGTCGGCCGGACAAGGCTGTCACCACCAGTGAACAAGGAACCTGTGAACAAGCTAGCAAGACTGAATGCTTAATAAATCAGAAAGAGCCAGAATTACTAGACAAGACCCGGATGTTACTCGAAGTCGAGCCGCATCCGCCGAGGTATAAAGTGGAAGAGAAACAGGCAGCTCCGGCTTCTCTCTCGGACTCTCACCTCACCTCTCTCCCTATTTTCTAAGCATGGGAGTGGTAGCGCTTCACCCTAGAGCTTCTTCTCCTCTATTTTGTTGTGTCTTGAGTGGGGGTGAAGGGTGCCTTTTATAGCCTCCCAAGCATGGAAGCCAGCGTAGATGTTAAGCCACATGCTTGCTTAGCTTCCACGCAAAAAGGGAGGCGTAACGACCACGAAAGTAGGCCGGCCAGCCTCATCTAGGCCGTTCAGCCTGGGTCTGTCGCCATCTAGCACCGCCTTTATTGTGGATGCTCCTGATGATGTCTTGAGGTCGGTGGTTGCTGCATTGGTGGCAGTTGTGACAGTTGGAGGCCGAACGGCCTAGGGTAGGCCGGTCGGCCAGGCCCTGACTCCTCTCAGCCCTCCATTGCACCGACTCGCTCATCAACGGTTGCATGTTGTCCCTTGAGGCGGTTTTTGTTGCGTTGGTTTGAAGCTGTCCGAGAATCCTAGGTTGGTGGACCCTTCAATCCATGCCTAGGCCTTTCGGGTCCTCGGATCAAACCAACATTGATCTCACATCTCAGGGTGTTTGTTGATGTGTTAGTTGTCCCCTGGATCAATGACGTCGCCAGATGAGGGGATAGGAGGCCGGTCGGCCCAGGCTAAGCCGACCGGCCTGGGTTTGGCTCCATATTTGCTCTCTTTTCTCCTGTATGCTCTTGCACTCACAAATCATTCAAAACTTATGGAACTCATTAGTATAAATGATATTAGCATGATTATCACTATATGAGCATGAAATCCGGAGAAATGTTGGCGGTAAAATTGTATAATAACGGCCGTTAACACACCCCCACACTTAGACCCTTGCTCATCCTCGAGCAAGGAGTAGACACTAAGATGAGACAAGACATCCAAGGAAATGGAACAAGAATAAGGAATATTCCATGCCATACCTTGTACTTGTGAATTTAGTAGTGTCTATCATGCCATCTTGGGTAGTTGAGGATTGGAACGATCATGAATCAAGTCACTTCAACTCTATGTGTCAAGTAGCTTGGGATTTTTCAATAAGTTTTCAAAAACAAACCTTGCATTGCTCCTGATTTGATTCTCTCAGATCTCTCAATGTGTATATATCCTCACCAAGGCATTAACTTGCCTTTCTTCGTTCTACTTCTAATGATGGCTATATGTGGAGCTCAAGGTAGGGTATGAAGATGAGGCATACTTGCATCACATGTATTGCAAAGTCAAAGAGCGGATCCAAGAAGAAATCAAATCATACAATCAGATCAAGATGTGCACGTGTGTGGGTATGATGGATGGTGGATGGAATAAACAACTCCTTTGTGTGTGGTCTCTCTCCTTTGAAAAAAAATCTTTGAGAACATGGCTATCAAATTCTTTTTTTTTGTTGGACCTTCATGTGTCCATATATATATATATATATACATATATATATATATTATTTCTTCGATAGCCATGTCTCTTTTGTAACAATAACTAAGGAGTGAGACTTACATGTACATGATGGAGCATTTATTTTGTGGAATGCTAACTTCCAGTGTAGAAGTATAGCAAGAGGGATATATGGCATGCACGTGAATCTTGACCATGAAAGCACGAAAAGAATTCTCACAAGGGTCACAACAATTTGACAAGGCTCAATGCAATGACAAGTAGCATATGTGTACATGGTTTTCAGCATAACTCAACATATGGCTTTGGTAGAACTTCGGCATATCAAAGAGGAGCTTTGCAAAGGGTTTTCAAATTTTCAAATAAATTTCCCAAGCACTCAAACATTAAGAGTGAAGATCATATCATCAAACCATATCTCAAACGTCAACTACTTAGATGAACATGAGGTCCTAATGATTTTTGTTCACAAGCATCAAGGTCATAGCAAGGAATAGAACATATGCAAGCCAAACATGGGAACATGAAGGGTAGGCATAGCAAGGTGGATTATATTATCTTGAGATTGATTTTAATGATAGGGATTGAAATTCAATCAAACTCATGAATTAAGGAGCAAGAGGTGGAGTGCACATACCATCGCTTTTGTTCCTTGTCATGTTAGCGTAGTCGATGTTGTGCGACACCTTCGTGGGGGACCTTGAATGTGTATGTTGATGATGAGCTTGAGTGATCTCCCCCACACTTGTTCTTGTGCTGGTACTGTTATTCTAAACCAAAAGGTGGAAACAAAAAGAGGGGCTCTACTGGTTCAAGCACCAGGGAGCCTTTATTCAAGTTTTTTATTGTTTTTTTAAATTTGGTTGGGAAACCAGTTAGTTGATCTCCAAGAACTCGATGACATCTAAGTCTTCAAGCTTGGGTTGTTGAGGTTCCAGAAAGATTTTCAAACGTTGGCCATTAACCTTAAAGATGTTCCTGCTATTATCTTGAATTGTGACGGCTCCATGAGAAGATGCATTGATGACATTATAGGGGCCATCCCACGTACTTCGAAGTTTACCCCTACCAAAAAGTTTAACGCGGGAGTTAAAGAGGAGTTCCTTATCTCCTGGTTTAAATTTCTTGATCTTGATGCGCTTATCATGCCACCGCTTGGTTCTTTCCTTGTAAATTTTCGAGCTATGATAAGCATTCTCCCTCCATTCTTCTAGTTCAGCGAGTTGGATTTTTCTTTTAATTCCTGCTGCTGGGAGATCCGTATTCCATCTCTTGATTGTCCAATGAGCCTTAAATTCCAACTCAACTGGCAAGTGGCATGTTTTCCCATATACCAATTGGTAGGGGGTCATCCCAATTGTTGTCTTATAGGCCGTTCGATAAGCCCATAGAGCTTCAGGTAACTTGTCCTTCCATGCCTTACCCATCTCATTAACGGTCTTTTGTAAGATGTTCTTGATTTGCTTATTAGAAGTCTCTGCTTGACCACTTGTTTGAGGGTGATATGGGGTGGCTATCCGATGGTTGACTCCCAAACTGGCAAGGTACTTCCGAAAGATGTTATCAATGAGATGTGATCCTCCATCACAGATCACAACCCTTGGAGTGCCGAAACGGGGAAAGATAATCTCATGGAACATTCGTCTGGCTCTCTTAGAGTCGGCTGCTCGACATGGCATGGCTTCAACCCACTTGGACACGTAATCCACTGCCACCAATATGTATTCATAATCTCCAGGTGTAGGGAATAGACTCATAAAGTCTATCCCCCATACGTCAAATATTTCCACTTGGAGATTGTTGGTGAGTGGCATAGCATCCCTTGCATTGATATTTCCATGCTTCTGGCACCTTGCACATCTCCTGACAAACTCTCGTGCATCCACATGCATGGTTGGCCAGAAGAACCCACTTTGCCACACCTTAGCATGTGTCCGGAAAGATCCATAATGTCCTCTGTATGGTGATGCATGGCACCATTCCAAAATCTTGTAGGCTTCGCATGCCGGCACACATCGCCTTAAGAGTCCATAAGAACACACTCGGAATAGGTACGGGTCATCCCATAGGTGGATCCAGCTATCATATGCGAGCTTCTTCCTATTTTCTCCCGGAGGAACATATCCAGAAACAATAAAGTTCACTATGTTGGCGTACCAGGGGTCTGAAGTGGTTATCTTGAGGAGGGTGTCGTCTCGTAGATAGTCATTGATGGGCATTGACTCTCCTTGAACTTGCAGCCGCGATAGGTGGTCAGTCACCAAATTTTCTACTCCTTTCTTGTCCCGAATCTCAAGATCAAATTCTTGGAGTAGAAGGATCCAACGAATAAGCCTTGGTTTTGCATCCTTCTTGGTGAGAAGATATTTGAGCGCGGCATGGTCTGTGTAGACGATGACTTTTGCCCCCACCAAGTAGGATCGAAACTTATCGATGGCAAATATCACTACCAGAAGTTCCTTTTCCGTGGTTTCATAGTTCAGCTGGGCACCTGTTAAAGTTTTACTAGCATAGCAAATAGCATGGTGCAACTTATTCTTGGTTTGCCCTAGGACCGCACCTACGGCAAAGTCACTCGCATCGCACATGATCTCGAATGGGAGAGCCCAATCCATAGGTTGTATGATAGGCGCTGTTATAAGAGCTTTCTTGAGAATGTGGAAGACAGCATAGCACTCTTCATCAAAGATGAAGGGAGCTTCCTTGGCAAGGAAATTGGTTAAAGGCCGGGCTATTTGAGAGAAATTCTTCATAAATCGGCGATAAAACCCAGCGTGCCCAAGGAAGCTGCGAACTCCTTTAACATTTATGGGGGGTGGAAGCTTCTCAATTACTTCAACCTTACCTCTGTCCACCTCTATCCCACGCTCAGAAATGCGGTGCCCCAAAACAATTCCTTCCCTCACCATGAAGTGACATTTCTCCCAATTCAAAACTAGGTGCTTTTCCTTGCATCTCCCTAAGACCTTATCAAGATTTTCTAAGCAGTCGGCAAAGGTCTTTCCATAAACGGAGAAATCATCCATGAAAACCTCCATGATCTCCTCAATCATGTCGGAGAAAATGGACATCATGCACCGCTGGAAGGATGCGGGGGCATTACATAGCCCAAAGGACATTCACTTATAGGCGAATGTTCCATAGGGGCAAGTAAATGTGAGGACCCAGTGTGTCCGAGGACCGGTGGATGGTCGCTTCCTGGTGTGATGAGTGATTGACAACGTGGTGTGGATTGACGTTTCCCTTGGCTCAAGTATTGCAGGTGTAGAATGCGGCTTGGTTGCATTGGTGCAGGTGAAGAACAGGCGCGAAAGGTCTTAGCCATGGCGGCCTCCGAGGAGCGGAGAGACAAGTAGGCTTGGTTCGAGGGACCCGATGGCCGATGGATCAAGTGCGGTTCACATGCTGGCAAGAACGAGCAAGGGGACGTGGTTCCGGTGGGAGGTAGCGGCTCACAACCGAAGCTCGTACGCGGACGAGAAGCCGGCGCAAGGTGGCGGATAACAACCGAAGTTTGCGCGCGGGGTTTGGTGATTTGGCCACAAAATCATCGGTGGACGGTTTCCCTTGGTTTGGGCCTCAAAACCAAGGCCGAGGACTCGACGAGGCGAGTTTTGGGCTGCTGGGCCAGTGGTGGCTATCAGGGGCGGTTTAACCGCCTCCCCCTGGGCCGGCCCAAAAACGGCGTCGAGGAGCTTCGATCCGGAGGACACGCGGCGTGACTGCAAGGCTTGCGTCGGAGGGAAGCTAGCGTGCAGTGGAAGGTGCCCGAGCCGGAAAATATCTGAGATCAAAATGTCAAATTTGCCCCTGAGGGGTATGTATCACTTAGGGGTAGTTTAGTCTTTAGAGCACCACCACTTAGACTACTAATAGGCCCTTCAGGGCTGGTGGCTGTTTATCTCTCTAGTTATCTCTTTAGTTTTTCCCTTGAACTAGTTTTCCTCTTCATCCCCTTCACCTAGAACTACTTCGAATCTTTCTTAGTTTTGTATAGGTGAATTCATGGTTATGTGATGGAGTTTGTGCTGCTCATCTTTGTGCCATGATTTGATTTCCCGAGCTCCCTTTCCTTTTTCTATTTTCGTGGGTATTTTCGGAGCTATTTTTGGGGGATTTTCGTTCTTCTTGTTCTAGGGCGTTTTCTCTCGGATTTCTTTGGGGGATTCACGTATGAGTGCCTTGTGCCTCTTTTGCTGGTGATCCTTTGCCCCCAAACGCCGAGAATCGCTCTGGATTTGAGATTTTCGGGATGAACTCGAGGTCATGATGTTCTTCGCGAGATCTGCGATTTCGGGAGTTGTACTGAGTTAGAGGCCGAGATCTTTTGGAAAAACACTCCACTGGAGGTCAAGATCATCTGACCAAAATCTCGCCTCAAGAGCTCAAGCGGTTTGGGAGATCCACTTTTGTTTTGACTTTTTCCCGAGCCACCCAGGCTCGGGCGGTTTAACCGCCCCCCTGGCCGGTTTAACCGCCCCCCTCTGGGTGTGTTAGATCGAGCCGCGTTTCATGTCGTTTTGGTGTTCGTTTCGATTGGTTCGAGTTCCGCTGCTCGTTTCTTGTTCCTAGGGTCAGTAGCTTGACAGTGGCTATGTGATCTTGGCAAAATTGCTCTCGGAGGTTTCGGAGTTGTTTTGGGAGAATAGCCGGATGTGACACCCCGTGTCACTTATAGGCTTAGTACAATGATTAAGACAAATAAATCATTCATCTCATCACTCATGACATTTGTTTGTGCATTTATTGTAATGTAATGATTGTCATTTTATGTGAATGTCATGCTTTAATTACATATTTAGTATGAAAAATTAAATCGACAAGTGAGAGTTTTTACTTTGGTGCCTAACATGTTTTTGAACTCAGTGGCATGTTAGTTTGAATATTCAAAAGTCAAATTTCGAATTTGAGTTCATTTGGTTCAAATTTGGTTAAGTTATAGCCTTTTCATTTTAACCCTTTTAGAAGCCAAATTAAAATTAAAATTACTTAAACATGTTACTTTTGGCTAACATGAAAATAACACTTTGAAGTATGTATTTTCATATAGGCATGTTGAATTTGATCAAAAACATCTTTTACTTGCTCAAATTGATGGTCAAAGTTTAGTCAAACCACTGATTTCAGCCCCTAAAAATTTGGCTAAGTCTTTTTCCTGACAGCAGCCATTGGCCAACTTTAGGGCTCAATAACTTTTAATTTAAATCAACACCAAACCAAAACAAGTTCATGGTTTGAATATTGGTAGTTCAAACTTTTGAAAAATCATGAACAACTTCAGGTTTTCAGACTGTAACTATTTTATTTTCGAGCTCCAAGTTAGCTAAACCAAACAAATTTCTGGACACTTAGAATAATTTTGAACCCGAAATTTGGCTAACATTTACATGCTCATAACTCCCAAATCAAACCGAATTAAGCCAAGTGAGTATAACCAGAGTTGTTCACCTATATACCATCTCCAACTTTGGTATAGGAGTTTTGGAAAGTTTCTACATGAAATCTCGAGTTTGAATCAAATTTCTGGTGGGGTTTTGGCGGTCACTGAAGATACTGAATTGACTTCGTCGATTCAGTTTAGGACAGAGCAGGGGGGGGGCTTGACCGTGCCCATGCGCTGGCGCCGAGCCGGCCACGCGCCGCTTCTCCAGCTCCTCTTGGACGCCTGTCAACACCACCACACCGCCACCTACGCCATCAAAGCATGCAAGAGCAGCTGGCAAGCCCGGCGGCGTCCACCGGTCCAAAAGCGCAGTGAAAATTCGCCTGTGACTGTCTCGGTGTCGATTCACCGCCCTCACTTCACCTCTATCCAATTCATTGCCCCGGTAGCTCCTCCATCTCGCTCTCGTCGTCCTCTAACACTCCGCCAACCTCGCCGTCGTCTCCACCGCCGGAAGATCACAGAAACAGAGCCGCCATTGCCGCCACCCCACCTCACCGTGGAACTCCACCTTCCCATCCTCCTCCGCCTCTCCAAACCGCACAAATGGATACTCATTGAGCTCCTGAAGCCGTGCACCATCTTCTCGTGACCTCCGAAGCACCGGTGAGCCTTTGCGCCGGCCGTATTTCCGGCCGACCGCCGCCGCCATGCAGCACCAATTCCTCGTCTCTAATCCTCGGGTTTTTCTTGCCTAGGTGGTGCGGCTTGGGGTCCTCGTGGTGTGGGTCATCTCCGGCGGGTCTCCGGCCTTCATCTCCGGCGAGCCCGGCCGGTCAACTGGGCGGCAGGCGCCCTGTGTGCAACGAGAGCTGTCCAGGGGTGTTTTATTAGAAGGCAACGTTTGTCCAGGGGGTTATGTGAAAGATTGCAGGGTTTAAGTGTTGAGGTGGAAAAGATTCAGGGGGTTTTCGTAAGATTCAGGGGCTGTTTCGTGAAAGATAGGACTGGTTGGTTTAGAATCTTTCTTTCCAGGGGCTTATCTGCAAATCTGTTTAATCTTTTTCGTTTAATTAAACCGAGATAAATCACAGATCTTGTAAAATGCATAGTAAATTGTAGAAAAACGATAAAAATATGAGACCAATTTTGTTGGGTTTGTTACATCGTTGGCTACAGCAGAAAAATATAAAATCATGTTTTTTATGTGCAGTTTTCTGTGTAGAAGTTTTTATTAGTTTATTAGCTTTCTGTCAAAATAAATAGTTCTGCATGTCCAAAAATTTTGAGAAAATCACAGTAGCTCTAAAATGTGTTTTTGTGAGCACAGTAAAATTTTGGGTTGCAGGATATCTGTGCAGTTTAAGTTAAGCTTTTTCTCCATGATTAGCTTGTTTGTGCTGTTAAAAATAGTTGTGAATATGTTTTTGAGCTCAATAAATCATGGTAAATCTGTGTTAGTGTGTAGAAAGTGTTTCTGTGAAGTTTTGCAATTTTGTGCTTAATTTTGTTGCTGTTTGTTGTTTTAGTAGATTTATAGCCTTTTTGTCTTTTTCAAAATAAATAGTTTCTGTTAGATTTAAGTGTTGAAAAATTTTCAGTGGTAATCTTGAGTTAAAAGCTGCTCAGAGAAGTTTTTGTGCTGCTAGACAACCTGTGTAGGTTTATTTGTTTAATTAGTTGCTAAATAACCCTTTATATGTGTGTTTAAATGGTTTTATATATATAGTTTTGTTAATAAAATGTTTTCTAAACAGTTTTTGACGAACTCAGTAAAGTTTGGATCTGTTGTTATATTTCTTTCTTGGTGATAAGTTAATCTTGCTTAAAGAGATATGCACTTACTCTATAAAATGTTAAAAATGGTTTTTGCAACATTTCATGTGATTTCATGTGCATATCTTGTTTTGTACTTAAGCTGTATAATTGAATTGCTGCATGTGGGATTTTGTATCTTTTCTCACTGTTATTCCAAACTAACACACATGCATTTTCATGTAGAGAACGTGCTAGCTGACGGGGTATATAACTTGGTGCCTGAGTCATAGGCTGAGCAGCCAGAGCCCGAGGTCCTTGCAGTTGAGGCAGATCAAGACCCGAGCCAAGACTCGGAAGGGCCCAAGGCCAGCGAAGGCAAGCACCGGAGTGCATAACCTTTTTAACGCAGCCACACTTTAATTTTTTTTACTTTACAAAGTATTTACCTTATGCATTTAAGTTTTCATAGGAGTTGATTGAAAACTTAGTTGCATGATCCATAGGAAACCCAGTTATACTAGTATGTGTAGGTCGATAGAATTGCTAGGCTGGTTAAACGGTAGAAGTCGAGTGATTGCCTGTCGCTCGCGAGATATAGGTTGGTTACCTTGATCAGAAAAATATTGAGTATATCAGGTACTTGGAAAATAATTTAGACCGGGCGGAGAGTTTTGGTAGGTAAAAGAATGTGAATGAGTAGCTCCGCCTGTGTCGGTTAAGGCCCGTTCGTTGTTGGCTCTGGGATCAAGTTTGAATGGTACTACCTCACATGCTGGGAGTAAGAGGTAGTTGAAACTGGTAACTTATGTACTTTAGCTCGCACTAGTATGTTGAACTACGCCTGTTGGTTTATTCATGTACTGGTTAGAGATATACTCATGGCTGACCCGTTGTTGGTATCGGTGAGGACTAGTACTTGAGGATCGCGGGGTAGGTCAAGTGCTTAGTGTTGGCTAAAGGAACGGCTGGCATGAGCTACTCGACGGGGTGTGCTTGTGCCGTGTGGGTAGGTTAACCTTGCAAGGTATAAAATCGGATCGATTCGCCGTACTCACGGTATTGAGCCCTTGATCACTGAGCTGCATCGCTAGATAAGAAAGTGAATATGATGATGATGGAATATATACATGCTGTATTGATTTAATCAAGTGCTTGCTCTCTTGGAAAAGTTTTTTTTACAAATGCTTATCTAGAATAATTAGCTCAACATTAATTTGGATGCTAAAACTTGAAAGTAAGGATCTACTTTTAGTTGCTTATTTTTGGCAAAACAACAACCCAGCCAAAAGCTTTGCATACTAGGAGTCTTTTTCTAAGGATATCCTAGAGTCGGGTAAGACTTGCTGAGTTTTAGAACTCAACCTTGCTTGTGGATTAATTTTTACAGATGAGGAGGATGCTAGAATAGCCGAGCAGGTGGCAGAGACTTTTCCTTTTGGTATTCCTGATGGTTATCACCTTGAGTTTGTTCCGGCTCCTGCGGGTGTGGAGCCGAGGGAGTAATATCGCGGGTTGGGCTACCTTTGCGATATTTATGTATCGTCGTTAGACTCGTGTGGTTTTTAAAATTTCCGCTGCACTTTGAACTCTGTGTTGTAATAACTTTTATCCTGTAATATTTTTGTAATTACATCCACGTGTACTGTGTTGTAAAATTTGCGACTCGTTAATCATCTGTGCTCATCGTGGAGTGAGACTTGCCTCGTATTGGTTTCGACAATGTGATCAGTGGTGTAATCGGGAGTTACCCGACAGTAACTACACGGTTATGTCAGTTGAAGTGCGAGTGTGTTGTACTGCTTGCATTAGCTAAGGGACAATGCACTTGAGCTGACATAATTTGAGGTGGTTCTGCCACAGCTGGTACCAGAGCCGAAAATACTTGGCGGATGATTTAACTTGTCTTAAAAATGTGTTTTCGGAAATAAAAGTTAATCTGGTTTGCGAAAATACGTTGGTCACGTTAAGGAATTTTTAGAACGTAAGCCCTAGGGGTTTATGGGTATGTGAATTAGGTGGCTATCTAATCTTTGCAGCTAACTCCCAGCACATTACTTTCTGTCAAAACTTACTTTATTGCACAATCAACCTTTATTTATGCATCGACAGAGGGTGAGGATCTCCGGTCAATGGGGACACCTTGACACCTCGGTCGGTACGGTGAAATCCGAACGCCGTGCTCAAGCGGTGGCCTCCTTGAGCTGCAGCCAATATACCCATGCACTGTTGTGGATTATATTGGGTGTAAAGTTGCCTCTATGTGTTGTCCATACGACACGGGATGTATGGATGCCGTTACTATAGAGAACGGTAATGTATGGGGACGCTTTCATGAGTGCTGGCATGAAAGGTTCCATTTATACACTGTGAATTTTCTGCAGGTACACTAACATGCGTTGCGTAAGTTAAGACGTGTACAATACGACTAGCTAATATAGTGAGAGCCGTATATGTATGCCACCGATGCTAACCACGTAAGACCAAGAATACTTGGCAATTATTTTTCTTTGTGAGGACGGTTAGGTCGAGCATGCATCATGAATTAAGAACAACTGAAAGTTATAAAAATTATTGGGGGTATTTTAGAGTTCCACACAACACTTTATCTTGCATTGCACCTAAGGTTGATCTAGCAGTGTTCTGGACGTCTGCTGCTGGTCGAAATTTTCTCGGCTAGTAAATGATGTTTTCTGCAGGGAAGAGTTAAAGGAAAGTTGCTCAGAATTTGGTTAGCTTGCTGCTGTAAAAATTTCATATTTTTATCGTCAGTATAGCTCGAGTTATGCCTGTTTTAGTAAGCCCCTGTTTCCTGGAATTTTTCTGGAGGACAGCATTGAGTCTTTGAATTTTTACTCCTTCTTAACATCAGAATCAGATCTTCCACTTCATAAGAAAGTTGTAGAGAATTATCTAACAGAGTTCCTGGCAAAGTTCGAGCATTTTTGCATACACCAGTTGAGAGTTATGAATTTTTCCTTGATTGCCAAGAATCTGTCCAATTCTAAATTCAGCAATATCTTTTCCAAATCAAGTGCTAAGCTTCATTTGTTTTTCATTTCAGATGAGTTTCCCAAATAACAACCCCCACATCACCACAGACATCGATGGTCGTCTTTTCTCCAACGGTTTGTACCGAGAGGGTTTTCCTTCTCAACTGTGGGAGACCATGCAGACTTTGGGATACGTGGTCGCTCCTCAGTACGTTGGAAGATACATCACTGAAACCGGAATAAATCGTTGTGAGGTCTCGTTGGTGATTCCCAGTTTACAGCTAGGAGGGGGTGAAGAGATTCGTATCGTTGTTACTGGGGGAAATTATGAGGAGGCTTGTGATACTGCCGCATGGAGAGCTTTGCAGCAGCTGAGTTTTAAGCATCAGATAAAAACTTTCGGAGCTCCAGCAGGTGTTTTCATGTCCTCTACAAATGAAGTGGGTGAGTCTAGCTCCAGTGTTAAAAAGGAAGACGCTACCGATGTGCAGAATATGACCCGCTATATGGACAATGTTAACCGTCTGATTGAAAGTATGGCTTTCAGTTACGGCGCAATGTTGAATGTTGCTAACTCACAGGCCCAGGAAAGAGCAGCGATGCAGGGACAAGTTGACCAACATATGGCGGTAATTGGAAGCTTGGAAGAGCGTGTGTATGACTAAGAGGTGGAGAATGATAACCTTATGCAAGAGCAGGAGGGAGTCTGGGCTGAAGGGCCCCAGGCTAATCATCCACCAGGAGAGCTGCCTGACCAAGGTGATTCTGGTTTGGATGACTCACCTGGACCACCTGTGGAACCACCGTCATCTGATCAGGAGCAGGAAGAGCCAGTTGCCCCCGTTCTACAGCCCCAACTTCCTGGTCCAGCGTATGGGTGGATTAGCGAGGAGGAAGATACAGAAGAAGAGCTTGATGAGATGAATGGAGAAGAAGAAGTAGGGGATGAAGAAGAAACTGAAGAAGAAGAGGAAGAACCGGAAGAGCGTGTCTTTTACACTGATAACGAGGAATCCGATTGATTCATGTTTACCTTCGGAAAAATCCCCGTTATCATGTGTTGTATCTTACTTTCCAGTTTGTAATAAGTTGCTTGGTGAAGTACTCTGTAGTAAACTCTTTTTCTTGGGGTTGTAATAATTATGAGGTATGGATGTAAGCGGAAACCAATTTCTTTCTCTATGCAGCACTTTGTTTCCTCTGAAATTTTCGCAGCAGATTCGTATTGGAATTTTTACGCCTTGATAACCATTTTTCTAGGCAGACTGATGAATACCAAAGTTGTTGCAAATTTCATATGGAAGCTGCTGGTAAAATTTCAAGTCCATTGGATCAGTAGTTTGGGAGAAACAACCGAAACAAGTCGAATCTGCCTGCTGAAAAACAGATTTGGCAGAGAGGCAAAGGACGAATTTTTGACCCCTGTTAACGTGAGATTCAGTTCGGGAGTTGAATACGAAAGTTGTGGATTATCAAATTCTGCATCTACTGGAAAAATTTGAGCATTTTTGGTTTAGTAGTTTGCGAGATACGAATTTTACGCTAAACCCGTACGATCTGTCCACAAGCTGAAAAGTGGAGGAGTGGTAGAATTGCGTTCAAAGAACGATTGGATCTAACTCCCGAGGACTAACGTTATATTGGATTTTTTATGTCATGCACTATGCTATAATATTTTCATTTCTGAGTATTGATTTTATTCATCATCGCTCACTGAGAAATTATTGCAAAGTTGTATGACTAATCTGCGTTTGGTGGCTCATGCAGAATGCCTGACACTCCGGATCATGTTGAGGGTGGAAATGATGGAAATCTACCCGGACCTCCGGATCTTCGGGAATTCATGGCACATCAGATGGCTCAGCATACTGAGCTTATGCGGGTGATTGTTCAGTTGCAGCAGAATCAACCCCGCCATGAGCTACAACATGAGATGCCCCGTGAAGCCTCATATCCAGATTTCTTCGGCACGCAACCGCCGCAATTTTTCAAGGCGAAGGAACCACTGGATGCTGATGTCTGGCTCAATATTATTGAGTCAAAATTTGCGTTATTGATATATCCATGTTCAGAAGCCAACAAAGCTAGATTTGCAGCTCAACAGCTTAGGGAGGATGCCCGCATGTGGTGGGATAATTATCGGGCTACACTTCCTGCAGATCATATTGTCACTTGGGCTGAGTTCAAGGCTGCTTTTCGCTCCCACCATATCCCTGACGGTCTCTTAGAGAGGAAGCTTAATGAATTCTTGGCACTTACTCAGGGTAGTCAGGGCGTGGTGCAGTATTCACAGGCTTTCAATCATCTTTCGCAATATGCCGGTCATCATGTGGACACTGATGCTAAAAAGCAAGATCGTTTTCGTCGTGGGCTTAGTACCAAGTTGAAGAAGAGTTTGGTTCTTGTCAAGCCTACTAGCTATAATGAGCTGGTAAACATGGCCATCACTCAGGAGGATAGTAATATGGCTCATCAGGCTGATAAGAAGAGGAAAGCTCCAGCTGCATCATCTAGTACTCCTAGCCAGAGGTTTAGAGTGGAGAAAAAGGCCCCACAAAAGACTCCTCAAGCTGCTCAGCAAAAGAAAAATCAGTATGGCTATTGGGCTATTCGCCCAAATCAGTCTCAGGGACAGTCTCAAGGACAAGGATTCCGTGCACCTTCTCCTCAACAGCAAGGGCGTACCCATAATTTTCCATGTTATAACTGTGGGAAGCCGGGACACTTTGCGAAGGAATGCAGAGCACCACCCAAAGGTGGAAATAATGTACCCAGGCAGCAGCCCAATAATCGTCAAAGCAAGAAGCAAATGGTGGTTAAGCAAGGCCGTGTGAATTTCACTACCATTGATGCTATTCCAGAGGGTACTCCAGTTATGGCGGGTACGTTTCAAGTTCGAAATAAACCTGTTGTTGTTTTATTTGATTCTGGAGCATCACATAGTTTCATCAGTATGGCATGCATAGAAAAATGTGGATTTCAAATGGCACAGTTAAATTGTAACTATGTGATATCCAGTCCTGGTGGGAAGATATCTACCAACCGGGTGACTAAACCAATTCCTCTCCAGATTGGAAGTAAAGTGTTTGACACTGAGCTTATCTGTCTGGATAATCAGGGGATAGATATTATTTTGGGTATGAACTGGATGCAAAAGCACGGAGTTGTTTTAGATTTATCAGCCCGGGGTGTTGAAATAAATTCCCCTAGTCATGGTGTTTCCACACTTTATTTGCCATCTACACCTTCTCCAGATAATTGCACTTTTGCTATGATCCAAGTTGAGTTAGAAGATATTCCAGTCGTAAATGAATTTCCAGATGTTTTTCCTGATGATCTTCCGGGGTTGCCACCCGATCGGGATATTGAATTTGTAATTGAGTTGCAGCCCGGTACCGCACCCATTTCAAAAAGGTCGTACCGTATGCCGCCCAATGAATTAGCAGAGCTAAAGATCCAGCTACAAGAACTTCTTGACAAGGGCTATATCAGGCCAAGTTCATCTCCCTGGGGTTGTCCTGCACTCTTTGTAAAAAAGAAAGATCACACTTTGAGATTGTGCGTGGACTACCGACCCCTTAATGCAGTTACCATCAAGAATAAATATCCTCTTCCACGTATCGATCTTCTCTTTGATCAATTGGCTGGAGCAAAAGTATTCTCAAAAATTGACCTTCGATCGGGTTATCATCAGATCAAGATTCGACCTTGTGATATTCCCAAGACAGCTTTTTCCACTCGATATGGCTTATATGAGTACTTAGTCATGTCTTTTGGAACTCACCAATGCTCCTGCCTATTTTATGTATCTCATGAATTCAGTCTTTATGCCAGAGCTGGACAAGTTTGTCGTGGTATTTATTGATGACATTCTTATTTATTCCAAGGATGAGGAAGAGCATGCTGAACACCTCAGAATTGTTCTTCAGCGATTACGGGATCATAAGCTCTATGCTAAGTTTAGTAAATGTGAGTTTTGGTTGAAGAGTGTAAAATTTTTGGGTCACACCGTATCCGGTGATGGTATTGCCGTTGACCCGGTAAATGTGCAGAAAGTTTTAAATTGGGAATCTCCGAAGTCTGTGCATCAAATCAGAAGTTTTCTTGGAATGGCGGGGTATTACCGTCGTTTTATTCCTGATTTTTCCAAGATTGCCAAACCCATCACTGAACTTCTGAAGAAAGGGGAGAAATTTAAATGGAGTGACAAGTGTGATGAGGCATTTCATACTTTGAAAAGACTTCTGACATCTGCCCCAGTTCTTGCTCAACCTGACACCTCCAAGGCTTTTGATGTTTATTGTGATGCATCGGGCATAGGACTTGGTTGTGTTCTTATGCAGGATAATCGAGTTATTGCTTATGCTTCTCGAGCTCTTCGACCTCATGAGAAGAATTATCCGACACATGATCTTGAACTTGCTGCAGTAGTACATGCTTTAAAAATTTGGAGGCACCATCTCATGGGTACTCATTGCAATATCTACACAGATCACAAGAGTCTCAAGTATATTTTTACTCAAGCTGATCTCAATATGAGGCAAAGAAGATGGTTGGAATTGATTAAGGATTATGAAATTGAAGTTCATTATCATCCAGGCAAGGCAAATGTAGTTGCAGATGCACTCAGCCGCAGGGGTAATTGTCAGTTCATAACTTTGAGACCCCAAAATGCCACTCTTGCGAAAGAGTTGGACAAATTGAATTTGGAAATTATTCCACAGGGTACTTTGAATCATCTTTTGATTCAACCTACTTTACAAGATCAGATTGTCGCGGCTCAGTCTAAATCTAAAGGAGTACAGATCATTAAGCAAAAGTTAGCTGAGAATGATGGAAAGTATAAATGTTTCTGTCAAGACAATGAAGGAGTACTAAGGTTTAATAATCGGCTAGTAGTTCCTAAGAATCATGAGCTTAGGAAGAAAATTCTTGATGAGGCACATCTTTCTAAATTCTCTATTCATCCAGGGAGCAGCAAAATGTATCAAGATTTGAAAGAAAATTTTTGGTGGACTCGAATGAAAAGAGAGATTGCTCAATATGTAGCAGAGTGTGATACCTGCCAGAGGGTGAAAGCTAGTCATTTGAAAACTGGTGGAACTTTGCAACCATTGCCCATACCTTCATGGAAATGGGAGGATATAAGCATGGATTTTATTGTGGGTTTACCATTGACTCCTCAGAAACATGACTCTATCTGGGTCATTGTTGATAGGCTCACCAAATCAGCCCATTTTATTCCTGTCAACAATGCTTATTCAGCAACTCAATATGCTGAGATCTATTTAGATCAAATTGTGCGTTTGCATGGAGTTCCAAAGACTATCCTTTCAGATAGAGGTTCACCATTTATAGCTCGCTTTTGGAAACAATTGCATGAGCTGTTAGGCACTAAACTCATTCGAAGTTCAACTTATCATCCTCAGACCGATGGGCAAACTGAAAGAGTGAATCAAATCTTAGAAGATATGCTCAGAGCTTGTGTCATCCATTATGACAAGAGATGGGATAAAAGCTTATCTTTAGCTGAGTTTTCCTACAATAACAGCTACCAATCCAGTTTGAAAATGGCACCCTTTGAAGCTCTTTATGGTCGAAGATGTCGAACCCCGTTAAATTGGTCGGGAACTGGCGAGAGAAAAATCTTCGGTCCAGACTTGGTTAAGGAGGCCGAGGATAAAGTCAAAATTATTCAGCAAAATCTTAAGACCGCGCAATCGCGGCAAAAGAGCTATTCTGATAAAAGAAGAAGACCTTTAGTTTTCAAGGTTGGGGATCATGTTTATCTTCGCGTATCACCAACTAAAGGTGTTCAGAGATTTGGAGTCAAGGGAAAATTAGCTCCTCGTTTTATTGGACCTTTTGAAATCATTAGCCAATATGGTCCAGTTGCTTATGAGATACAACTACCATCCAAGCTTGCAGCTGTTCATAATGTCTTTCATGTATCTCAACTCAAGAAATGCCTTAGGGTTCCTATTGAAGGTATTGCTCATGAAGAAATTGAATTTGAACCCGATCTTTCGTATGAGGAACAACCTTTCAAGATTCTTGATATAAAGGAAAGAGTTACTAGACGTCGATCTATTAAATTCTATAAAATTCAGTGGACGCATCATTCTGAAGAGGAAGCAACATGGGAACAAGAATCTTATCTCAATTCCAAATATCCAGGATTTTTAGATTCCACATTAAGGTAATTAAATTCCACATTCTCTTTTGCACTGGAATCTCGGGGCGAGATTCTTTTAAGGGGGGAGGGCTGTGACACCCCGTGTCACTTATAGGCTTAGTACAATGATTAAGACAAATAAATCATTCATCTCATCACTCATGACATTTGTTTGTGCATTTATTGTAATGTAATGATTGTCATTTTATGTGAATGTCATGCTTTAATTACATATTTAGTATGAAAAATTAAATCGACAAGTGAGAGTTTTTACTTTGGTGCCTAACATGTTTTTGAACTCAGTGTCATGTTAGTTTGAATATTCAAAAGTCAAATTTCGAATTTGAGTTCATTTGGTTCAAATTTGGTTAAGTTATAGCCTTTTCATTTTAACCCTTTTAGAAGCCAAATTAAAATTAAAATTACTTAAACATGTTACTTTTGGCTAACATGAAAATAACACTTTGAAGTATGTATTTTCATATAGGCATGTTGAATTTGATCAAAAACATCTTTTACTTGCTCAAATTGATGGTCAAAGTTGAGTCAAACCACTGATTTCAGCCCCTAAAAATTTGGCTAAGTCTTTTTCCTGACAGCAGCCATTGGCCAACTTTAGGGCTCAATAACTTTTAATTTAAATCAACACCAAACCAAAACAAGTTCATGGTTTGAATATTGGTAGTTCAAACTTTTGAAAAATCATGAACAACTTCAGGTTTTCAGACTGTAACTATTTTATTTTCGAGCTCCAAGTTAGCTAAACCAAACAAATTTCTGGACACTTAGAATAATTTTGAACCCGAAATTTGGCTAACATTTACATGCTCATAACTCCCAAATCAAACCGAATTAAGCCAAGTGAGTATAACCAGAGTTGTTCACCTATATACCATCTCCAACTTTGTATAGGAGTTTTGGAAAGTTTCTACATGAAATCTCGAGTTTGAATCAAATTTCTGGTGGGGTTTTGGCGGTCACTGAAGATACTGAATTGACTTCGTCGATTCAGTTTAGGACAGAGCAGGGGGGCTTGACCGTGCCCATGCGCTGGCGCCGAGCCGGCCACGCGCCGCTTCTACAGCTCCTCTTGGACGCCTGTCAACACCACCACACCGCCACCTACGCCATCAAAGCATGCAAGAGCAGCTGGCAAGCCCGGCGGCGTCCACCGGTCCAAAAGCGCAGTGAAAATCCGCCTGTGACTGTCTCGGTGTCGATTCACCGCCCTCACTTCACCTCTATCCAATTCATTGCCCCGGTAGCTCCTCCATCTCGCTCTCGTCGTCCTCTAACACTCCGCCAACCTCGCCGTCGTCTCCACCGCCGGAAGATCACAGAAACAGAGCCGCCATTGCCGCCACCCCACCTCACCGTGGAACTCCACCTTCCTATCCTCCTCCGCCTCTCCAAACCGCACAAATGGATACTCATTGAGCTCCTGAAGCCGTGCACCATCTTCTCGTGACCTCCGAAGCACCGGTGAGCCTTTGCGCCGGCCGTATTTCCGGCCGACCGCCGCCGCCATGCAGCACCAATTCCTCGTCTCTAATCCTCGGGTTTTTCTTGCCTAGGTGGTGCGGCTTGGGGTCCTCGTGGTGTGGGTCATCTCCGGCGGGTCTCCGGCCTTCTTCTCCGGCGAGCCCGGCCGGTCAACTGGGCGGCAGGCGCCCTGTGTGCATCGAGAGCTGTCCAGGGGTGTTTTATTAGAAGGCAACGTTTGTCCAGGGGGTTATGTGAAAGATTGCAGGGTTTAAGTGTTGAGGTGGAAAAGATTCAGGGGGGTTTTCGTAAGATTCAGGGGCTGTTTCGTGAAAGATAGGACTGGTTGGTTTAGAATCTTTCTTTCCAGGGGCTTATCTGCAAATCTGTTTAATCTTTTTCGTTTAATTAAATCGAGATAAATCACAGATCTTGTAAAATGCATAGTAAATTGTAGAAAAATGATAAAAATATGAGACCAATTTTGTTGGGTTTGTTACATCGTTGGCTACAGCAGAAAAATATAAAATCATGTTGTTTATGTGCAGTTTTCTGTGTAGAAGTTTTTATTAGTTTATTAGCTTTTTGTCAAAATAAATAGTTCTGCATGTCCAAAAATTTTGAGAAAATCACAGTAGCTCTAAAATGTGTTTTTGTGAGCACAGTAAAATTTTGGGTTGCATGATATCTGTGTAGTTTAAGTTAAGCTTTTTCTCCATGATTAGCTTGTTTGTGCTGTTAAAAATAGTTGTGAATATGTTTTTGAGCTCAATAAATCATGGTAAATCTGTGTTAGTGTGTAGAAAGTGTTTCTGTGAAGTTTTGCAATTTTGTGCTTAATTTTGTTGCTGTTTGTTGTTTTAGTAGATTTATAGCCTTTTTGTCTTTTTCAAAATAAATAGTTTCTGTTAGATTTAAGTGTTGAAAAATTTTCAGTGGTAATCTTGAGTTAAAAGCTGCTCAGAGAAGTTTTTGTGCTGCTAGACAACCTGTGTAGGTTTATTTGTTTAATTAGTTGCTAAATAACCCTTTATATGTGTGTTTAAATGGTTTTATATATATAGTTTTGTTAATAAAATGTTTTCTAAACAGTTTTTGATGAACTCAGTAAAGTTTGGATCTGTTGTTATATTTCTTTCTTGGTGATAAGTTAATCTTGCTTAAAGAGATATGCACTTACTCTATAAAATGTTAAAAATGGTTTTTGCAACATTTCATGTGATTTCATGTGCATATCTTGTTTTGTACTTAAGCTGTATAATTGAATTGCTGCATGTGGGATTTTGTATCTTTTCTCACTGTTATTCCAAACTCACACACATGCATTTTCATGTAGAGAACGTGCTAGCTGACGGGGTATATAACTTGGTGCCTGAGTCAGAGGCTGAGCAGCCAGAGCCCGAGGTCCTTGCAGTTGAGGCAGATCAAGACCCGAGCCAAGACTCGGAAGGGCCCAAGGCCAGCGAAGGCAAGCACCGGAGTGCATAACCTTTTTAACGCAGCCACACTTTAATTTTTTTTTACTTTACAAAGTATTTACCTTATGCATTTAAGTTTTCATAGGAGTTGATTGAAAACTTAGTTGCATGATCCATAGGAAACCCAGTTATACTAGTATGTGTAGGTCGATAGAATTGCTAGGCTGGTTAAACGGTAGAAGTCGAGTGATTGCCTGTCGCTCGCGAGATATAGGTTGGTTACCTTGATCAGAAAAATATTGAGTATATCAGGTACTTGGAAAATAATTTAGACCGGGCGGAGAGTTTTGGTAGGTAAAAGAATGTGAATGAGTAGCTCCGCCTGTGTCGGTTAAGGCCCGTTCGTTGTTGGCTCTGGGATCAAGTTTGAATGGTACTACCTCACATGCTGGGAGTAAGAGGTAGTTGAAACTGGTAACTTATGTACTTTAGCTCACACTAGTATGTTGAACTACGCCTGTTGGTTTATTCATGTACTGGTTAGAGATATACTCATGGCTGACCCGTTGTTGGTATCGGTGAGGACTAGTACTTGAGGATCGCGGGGTAGGTCAAGTGCTTAGTGTTGGCTAAAGGAACGGCTGGCATGAGCTACTCGACGGGGTGTGCTTGTGCCGTGTGGGTAGGTTAACCTTGCAAGGTATAAAATCGGATCGATTCGCCGTACTCACGGTATTGAGCCCTTGATCACTGAGCTGCATCGCTAGATAAGAAAGTGAATATGATGATGATGGAATATATACATGCTGTATTGATTTAATCAAGTGCTTGCTCTCTTGGAAAAGTTTTTTTTACAAATGCTTATCTAGAATAATTAGCTCAACATTAATTTGGATGCTAAAACTTGAAAGTAAGGATCTACTTTTAGTTGCTTATTTTTGGCAAAACAACAACCCAGCCAAAAGCTTTGCATACTAGGAGTCTTTTTCTAAGGATATCCTAGAGTCGGGTAAGACTTGCTGAGTTTTAGAACTCAACCTTGCTTGTGGATTAATTTTTACAGATGAGGAGGATGCTAGAATAGCCGAGCAGGTGGCAGAGACTTTTCCTTTTGGTATTCCTGATGGTTATCACCTTGAGTTTGTTCCGGCTCCTGCGGGTGTGGAGCCGAGGGAGTAATATCGCGGGTTGGGCTACCTTTGCGATATTTATGTATCGTCGTTAGACTCGTGTGGTTTTTAAAATTTCCGCTGCACTTTGAACTCTGTGTTGTAATAACTTTTATCCTGTAATATTTTTGTAATTACATCCACGTGTACTGTGTTGTAAAATTTGCGACTCGTTAATCATCTGTGCTCATCGTGGAGTGAGACTTGCCTCGTATTGGTTTCGACAATGTGATCAGTGGTGTAATCGGGAGTTACCCGACAGTAACTACACGGTTATGTCAGTTGAAGTGCGAGTGTGTTGTACTGCTTGCATTAGCTAAGGGACAATGCACTTGAGCTGACATAATTTGAGGTGGTTCTGCCACACCGGATCGATTAGAAAGAATTTTTATCGGCTCCCATTCACTCCCCCCCTCTCTGGTCGCCGTTTCGGTCCTTCAATTGGTATCAGAGCCGGTTACGGGTCTTTGCGACTCTAACCAGTCTAAGATCCAAAGATGGCGTACCAAGATCGGGGTTCCGGGCCTCCGCACTTCGATGGGAAGAACTACCCGAACTGGGTTGCGCGTATGGGCGCTTTCTTGCAAGGCAAAGGAAAGTTGCTGTGGGATGTGACCAAAGATGAGAACTATGTCAATCCCACCAACTTAGATGCCTAGGATGCAAAGGATAGGTTTGAGGCAAACGCTAGAGCTGTTGACTACTTGTTCCGTGCTTTGTCTGCCGAGGAGTTTGAGCGTGTTTTGGGCGAGGACCTAGCTTGCCAGATCTGGCAGAAGCTCAAGGTAGCCCACGGTGGTGATAGTCATATCAAGGCTAGGCTTTTCTCGATGTACAGAAGGGAGTATGAGAACTTTGCTCATTTGCCTGGAGAGTCCGTTGATGCTTTGTTTCAGCGTTTCACGTCTATTGTCAACAACATGAAAGCCAACATTACCGTGCTCCCATACTCGGATCATGACCGAGCTATCAAGCTCCTGCAAGCACTTGATAGATCCGTATGGGGTGCCAAGGTTGAGGCGATCATGGAGTCGGCAAACTATGAGACTCTGTCTGTTGATGAGCTTTTCTCGAAGTTGAACTCTTCCGAGGTGGACAGACAGTTGCTTGCCAAGGCTAAGAGTCCGACTGATCCCCATAGTCTGGCTCTAGTTGGTGGCTCTGGATATGGACATGCTAACACTCCTAGACACTTTGCTTTGTCTTCTCTTGTGTCCCTTCCAGATGAAGAGTATGAGGTGCTGAGCGAGGAGGATCTCGCGTTGCTCACGAGGAGGTTCGAGCGGATGTACCAGGACCGCAAGGGTTCGAGGCGTGCCGGGAGTACGTGCTACAGATGCGGGAAGATGGGCCACTTCATCGCCGAGTGCCCCGAGGAGATCAAGAACGACTACACCCGCAAGCACCGCCCGCGAGACGACCACAAGCACCGTTCTAAGGACGAGTACCGCCCCAAGAACAAGAACAAGGAAGAGAGAAGATCCAAGAACAAGCACGATGGACACAAGAAGCACAGATCTCGAGCGATGGTGGCTGATGCGAGCGACATCGACACAAGCTCCACCAACACGTCGTCAAGCTCAAGCAGTGAAGATGAGGACCGCGGCCACCGCAAGGAGAAGAAGAGCTTGAACCGCAACTTCAACGGCATCTCCTTCGCCGCTGTTGACTACTGCACCATGGCGCACGACTCCGTGAAGAGCAAGGACGACTCCGACTCCGACTCCGAGGATGAGGTATTGACAGATCCCACCTCTTTGCGTCAGGAGATTGCTAGGTTAGATCAGTTGGTCGATAATCGCGATGATGTGCTTAGGAAGACCAACAAGGAGAAGAGGGAGTTTAGGTCTTTGCTAGGAGAGTCTAAGGATAGAGTGGCTGAGCTTGAGACCTTGCTTTCTGAGACTGGAAAGAAGGCTATGGAGTTTGAGTCTTTGCTTTGCGAGTCTAGGGAGAGAGCAGCTAAGCTAGAGTCTGAGATTGTTGTTTTGAAAGATGCTCCTCTTGTGTCTGATGAGGTAGAATGCTCGTTTTGTGATGTGCATATTGCTGATCTTGTTGTGCTTAAGGAGAAACACATGACTTGCTTGGATGAACTAGAGGGTGCTAGGGTTGAGCTTGCTGAGTTGAAGTCTAGGTCATCTTTGCTAGGTGCTTGTACTTCTTGTCCTGCTTTGCATGCTCAGTTGCTTGAATCACGCACCATGATTAGTTCACTTGAAGCACAACTTAAATCTCCTATTGCAAATTCCTGTTCTGCTTGTGATGTTGTTGCATTGAAGAATGTTGAGCTAGAACAGTGTGTGAATCGATTGCAAGATGAGAATGATGAGCTGAGACAGTGTTTGGGTTGGTTGTCTGGTCGTGAGCCTCAGCTCAAGATGTTGATTGCTAGTTTCAAGAGAGCTGATGGTTGTGGTCTTGGTTCTGAGAAGGTTGGTGAGAGTAGTGGTGAGAGAGAGAGATCCAGAGAGCTCCACCGCAAACATTCCCACAAACCCACCAAAAACCATTCTCAAGAACACCTTCACACCCAAACCAAACCACCTTCTGAACAAGCTTGACACCATTCCAGATCCTCCCAAGTTTCCACCTAAGTTAGAGAACTTTCAGAGGAGAGTTACCTTTGTGAGGAGTGGGGTTTACCAGCCGAGAGAGAGGGCACAGCCGAGAGAAACCCCAAAGCCAAAGCCAGTCCGCTTCCATTGTAAGCATTGTGGAAGGGATGGTCACCTTGAGGAGTTTTGTTGGAGGAAGAAGAGGGAGGTGAGAAGAGAGAAGGAGGTGGGGAACAGGGACAGGTACTACTCTTCTCGTAGTGTGCCTGTGTCTCGTTCACCCTGGCCGAGAGGCGACACCTTTGTGCGTACAATTCCTGTGGTTGCTAGTCGTGGTGTTCCAGCTGTTCGTGAGTTTGCTAGGCGGCCTCCGTTTCGTGGTCAGTTTGGTTCAGGGAGGTTCGACTGTAGCTTTGAGGCTAGGAGAGAGTCTAGGCCACGTTTTCCCCCGCGTGGTGCTAGAGGTCCGATGGTGAGAGACGAGAGGGTTTCACGCGGTAGAGTTGATTTTGCTAACCCCTCTTTTGAGCAGATGGCCCGACACTGGTTTGACTCGTTTTGTGCTAACCCCAGTGTCGAGTCATTTGCTCATTCTCGTTCTCGGTTCTGATTGTGCAGGTGGGAGGCTTGGAGAACTTTTGGTTGATGGATTCTGGCTGCTCGAGACATATGACAGGTAATGGTAAGTGGTTCTCCAGTCTCACCCCGGTGGTGTCCAGGCAGTACATCACTTTCGGGGATAAGGGTAGAGGTAGAGTGTTGTCAGAGGGTGCTATTCAGGTGAGCGACACTTTCATGTTGAAGCGGGTTGCACTTGTCAAGAATCTTGGTTTCAATTTGCTCTCAGTTTCTCAGCTTCTGATGAGGGTTATGAGGTTCGCTTTAAGCGTGGTGATTCGAAAATTCTTGATTCTCGAGGTGACCTTGTGTGTATGATCATTCCTGAGGGACAGATTTTTCGTGCTGATTTTTCTCGATCTTTTGGTCCTTCACGGTGTTTGATCGCTGGTACTTCTTCTGAGCTTTGGAAGTGGCATAGGAGATTGGGTCATGTGAGCTTTGATCTACTCACACGCTTGAGTGTTCTTGACCTTATCCGAGGATTGCCCAAGCTCAAGTTCGAGAAAGATTTGGTTTGTGCACCTTGTAGACATGGAAAAATGGTTGCTGCTTCCCACCCACCTTTGACAGATGTTATGACTGAGCGTCCAAGGGAGCTTTTGCACATGGATTTGGTTGGCCCCGCTCGAGTTCGTTCAGTTGGTGGGAAGTGGTATGTTCTTGTGGTTGTTGATGACTTTTCTAGGTATGCTTGGGTGTTCTTTCTGGCGTCGAAGGATGAGACTTTTGATTTTGTTCGAGATCTGATTTTGAGGTTGAAAAACGAGAGTAATGGTGGTGCCATGAGAGCTATACGTAGCGACAATGGTACGGAATTTAAGAACAGTCGTTTTGATGCCTTCTGTCGTGATCTTGGTCTCGAACACCAATACTCTTCGCCATATGTTGCTTGTCAGAATGGTGTTGTTGAAAGAAAGAATAGAACACTTTGTGAGATGGCTAGGACGATGCTAGATGAGCATAGGGCTCCTAGGAAGTATCGGGCAGAAGCAGTGAACACAGCTTGCTATGTTTCGAATCGGATTTTCCTTCATGCTTTCAAGAAGAAAACTTGCTATGAGCTTTTCCATGGTCGTTCCCCCCGTGTGAGTCACTTTCGGGTTTTTGGTTGCAAGTGTTTCATCTTGAAGAAAGGAAATTTGGACAAGTTTGAGTCTCGTTCGATGGATGGAATTTTTCTTGGTTATGCTAATCATTCTCGAGCATATCATGTGCTCAATCTTGAAACTAACCAAATCATGGAGACTTGCGAAGTCACCTTCGACGAGACTATTCCGTGTAGCTCTTCTGCTTTTGAGTGTGCAGGTGATGATGACTTGGGACAGCCCATCTTTGAGGAAGAACAGCCTGATGATGAAGATGATGAGGAATTTCAGACCGTGTGGAGATCGTGTACCTTCTACTTCCACTACTACCACGACTTTCGACGACGGCCCTTCTGCTACACCTTCGTCGAGTCGCGCTCTAGATCGAGTTCAAGTGGAAGCTGATGTTGAGGGGGAGGAAATCTCGAGGCGAGAAGCTCCCCGGCTGGTACAGAGGGATCATCCACCTTCGAAGATCATCGGGAATATGGATGAACGCACTACACGGTCGAGGTCACAGAACATCTCTCATTATGCTCATTCTGCTTTTGTCGCGTCTTTTGAGCCCAAAAATGTTGGACACGCTTTATCTGATTCTGATTGGGTCAATGCCATGCATGAAGAGCTTGAGAATTTTGAGAGAAATCAGGTGTGGAAGTTAGTTGAACCACCTCCAAATTTCCTATCCCATAGGAACCAAGTGGGTGTTCAAGAACAAGAGGGATGAGAGTGGTGAGATTGTGAGAAACAAAGCGAGGTTGGTTGCTCAGGGGTTTTCGCAGCAGGAGGGGATAGATTATGAGGAGACATTTGCTCCTGTTGCCCGTTTGGAGGCAATTCGGATCCTTCTAGCATTTGCAGTTGCTAAAGGGTTCAAATTGTACCAAATGGATGTGAAGAGTGCCTTCTTGAATGGGGTGATCGAGGAAGAAGTGTATGTGAGGCAGCCCCCGGGTTTTGAGAGTGAGAGATACCCACACCGAGTGTACAAACTCCACCGAGCTTTATATGGCCTAAAGCAAGCACCCAGAGCGTGGTATGGTAGGTTGAGAGGGTTCTTGCTTAGCAAGGGGTTTGTGATGGGGAAGGTTGATAAGACGCTCTTCTTGCTGAGAAATGGCAAAGATCTTTTAATCGTTCAGATTTACGTGGATGATATCATTTTTGGTGGCTCTTCTCATGATCTTGTTGCCAAGTTTGCAGACGATATGAGCAGGAAATTTGAGATGTCGATGATGGGAGAGTTGCAGTTCTTTCTCGGGCTACAGATCAAGCAAACCAAGGATGGGACATTCGTGCACCAAAGCAAGTACACCAAGGACATTCTCAAGAAATTCGACATGAGCGACTCCAAGCCGATGACTACGCCGATGAGTACGACTACAGCTTTGGATGCGGATGAGGACGGAGAACCAGTGGACCAGAAGGAGTACCGGAGCATGATCGGCTCCCTCCTCTACTTGACGGCGACGAGGCCGGACATACAGTTCAGCGTGTGTCTGTGCGCTCGTTTTCAGGCTTCACCGAGGACTTCACATCGTCAGGCCGTCAAGAGGATTTTCAGGTATCTCAAGTTTACTCCTGAGCTGGGTCTTTGGTATTCTGCCGATTCCACTCTTGCACTTCATGGTTTTTCTGATGCGGATTTTGCTGGATGTCGTGTTGATCGCAAGTCTACTTCTGGTCAGTGTCAGTTTCTTGGATCGTCTCTTGTGTCCTGGTCTTCTCGCAAGCAGTCTAGTGTAGCCCAATCCACCACTGAAGCCGAGTATGTTGCTGCTGCTAGCTGCTGTTCTCAGTTGCTTTGGATCACATACACCTTGAGAGATTTTGGCTTAGACATGTCCCATGTTCCACTTCTTTGTGATAGCACCAGTGCCATAAGCGTAGCCAAAAATCCCGTGCTTCATTCCAAAACCAAACACATAGAAGTGAGGTACCACTTTCTAAGAGATCATGTAGAGAAAGGTGATATTGAGCTTGCCCATGTTTCTATCCAAAACCAGCTTGCAGACATTTTCACTAAGCCACTTGACCAAGTTACCTTCACCCGCTTGCGAGGGGAACTTGGTGTGTGTGCGGTTTTCTGAGCTGAGTTTTGGAAGCTTCTCTTGTAGCATATGTATATTTTTGTACCATCTTTGTATCTTGATGTATATTTTGCTTGCTTTTGTATCTTGATTTCATCTTTTGTATCATATGTTAGGATGAGCTTCTCCTATATGCAGTGATTGGTACAACTTGCTACATTTTAGAGTTTAGGCAGGCTGGCTAGGGTTTGAGTGGATGGATGGCTATGCTCTTGATGGTTTTGATATATATTCTATTGAGATAGTCTCTTTTTGAATTAAAATGACAAATTGAACTTAATTCCTTCACCCATGAGTAAATGCCTTTGCATGTCTTGTTTGAGCCGAAATGGCTATATCTGGCTTAAGATCATGTTAGGGTGTGATATTCTTTTCAATTGGGTCAAAGACCTTTGTCATTGTAAATGTTTAGCCCATGCTTTATCTTGTGGAGGAGCATAAGCTTCTTTCTATCGCAAAGACATTTCATGTACCATGCTTAACCTGAAATATTTGAAAAATGAGATGTTGAAAGTTTTGCCCAAATGAGGTTTTCTGACACATATGCCCAAATGAGGTTGAAAGTTTAGCCCAAATGAGGTTTTCTGAAAATGAGATTTTGCCCAAATGAGGGCAAAACTTTCAACCTCTCACCCAAATGAGGTTGAAAGTTTTGCCCAAATGAGGTTTTCTGAAAATCTGCGAAGTTTCTGAGAGTTTGATCATTGGAATATCTTGCTGGGCATATGTGGAAGGTTTTCAAGTTGAAACGGCATCGTTGCGAGTTGGTTTGTGCATTTTTGGCATTTTTGGCCTTGGTCATCTGCCAGGGGCGGTTTAACCGCCCCCCTGGGCGGTTTAACCGCCCCTGTGCTGAGTGCACAAGGTTTGTGATAGTTCAAGCCATTTTCGAGTGTTTTTCGCACGCACAAGTTCACTTGTTCAGGGGGAGTTGCATCTTTGCAGGGGGAGTGCTTTGAGAGTCCTGAAAAGTGAGTTGGAAGTTTTGAAGTTTGTGATTTGTGCTTTGTGCTTTTGCTCTTTTGCCGATGGTGTTGAGCCCTTTCGCTTCTTCTTGAAGGGTCGGCGTTTCTGGAGCTTTCTCTTGCGAAGTGATTTTTGATTTGGCTTGTTCTTGCTTGTAGTCACTTGCTTGAGTCTTGTTTTCGATTTCTTTTATATTTCCTTTATATCAATGGTTACTATGTGTGTGTTGTCAATGCACTCATCAAGGGGGAGATTGAGGACCCAATGTGTCCGAGGACCGGTGGATGGTCGCTTCTTGGTGTGATGAGTGATTGACAACGTGGTGTGGATTGACGTTTCCCTTGGCTCAAGTATTGCAGGTGTAGAATGCGGCTTGGTTGCATTGGTGCAGGTGAAGAACAGGCGCGAAAGGTCTTAGCCATGGCGGCCTCCGAGGAGCGGAGAGACAAGTAGGCTTGGTTCGAGGGACCCGATGGCCGGTGGATCAAGTGCGGTTCACAAGCTGGCAAGAACGAGCAAGGGGACGTGGTTCCGGTGCGAGGTAGCGGCTCACAACCGAAGCTCGTACGCGGACGAGAAGCCGGCGCAAGGTGGCGGCTAACAACCGAAGTTTGCGCGTGGGGTTTGGTGATTTGGCCACAAAATCATCGGTGGACGGTTTCCCTTGGTTTGGGCCACAAAACCAAGGCCGAGGACTCGACGAGGCGAGTTTTGGGCTGCTGGGCCAGTGGTGGCTGTCAGGGGCGGTTAAACCGCCCCCCCAGGGGCGGTTTAACCGCCTCCCCCTGGGCCGGCCCAAAAACGGCGTCGAGGAGCTTCGATCCGGAGGACACGCGGCGTGACTGCAAGGCTTGCGTCGGAGGGAAGCTAGCGTGCAGTGGAAGGTGCCCGAGCCGGAAAATATCTGAGATCAAAATGTCAAATTTGCCCCTAAGGGGTATGTATCACTTAGGGGTAGTTTAGTCTTTAGAGCACCACCACTTAGACTACTAATAGGCCCTTCAGGTTGAAAGTTTTGATCTCAGATGAGGTTTTCTGAAAATTTGCGAAGTTTCTGAGAGTTTGATCATTGGAATATCTTGCTGGGCATATGTGGAAGGTTTTCAAGTTGAAACGGCATCGTTGCGAGTTGGTTTGTGCATTTTTGGCATTTTTGGCCTTGGTCATCTGCCAGGGGCGGTTTAACCGCCCCTGTGCTGAGTGCACAAGGTTTGTGATAGTTCGAGCCATTTTCGAGTGTTTTTCGCATGCACAAGTTCACTTGTTCAGGGGGAGTTGCATCTTTGCAGGGGGAGTGCTTTGAGAGTCCTGAAAAGTGAGTTGGAAGTTTTGAAGTTTGTGATTTGTGCTTTGTGCTTTTGCTCTTTTGCCGATGGTGTTGAGCCCTTTCGCTTCTTCTTGAAGGGTCGGCGTTTCTGGAGCTTTCTCTTGCGAAGTGATTTTTGATTTGGCTTGTTCTTGCTTGTAGTCACTTGCTTGAGTCTTGTTTTCGATTTCTTTTATATTTTCTTTATATCAATGGTTACTATGTGTGTGTTGTCAATGCACTCATCAAGGGGGAGATTGAGGACCCAGTGTGTCCGAGGACCGGTGGATGGTCGCTTCCTGGTGTGATGAGTGATTGACAACGTGGTGTGGATTGACGTTTCCCTTGGCTCAAGTATTGCAGGTGTAGAATGCGGCTTGGTTGCATTGGCGCAGGTGAAGAACAGGCGCGAAAGGTCTTAGCCATGGTGGCCTCCGAGGAGCGGAGAGACAAGTAGGCTTGGTTCGAGGGACCCGATGGCCGGTGGATCAAGTGCGGTTCACATGCTGGCAAGAACGAGCAAGGGGACGTGGTTCCGGTGCGAGGTAGCGGCTCACAACCGAAGTTCGTACGCGGACGAGAAGCCGGCGCAAGGTGGCGGCTAACAACCGAAGTTTGCGCGTGGGGTTTGGTGATTTGGCCACAAAATCATCGGTGGACGGTTTCCCTTGGTTTGGGCCACAAAACCAAGGCCGAGGACTCGACGAGGCGAGTTTTGGGCTGCTGGGCCAGTGGTGGCTGTCAGGGGCGGTTAAACCGCCCCCCCAGGGGCGGTTTAACCGCCTCCCCCTGGGCCGGCCCAAAAACGGCGTCGAGGAGCTTCGATCCGGAGGACACGCGGCGTGACTGCACGGCTTGCGTCGGAGGGAAGCTAGCGTGCAGTGGAAGGTGCCCGAGCCGGAAAATATCTGAGATCAAAATGTCAAATTTGCCCCTAAGGGGTATGTATCACTTAGGGGTAGTTTAGTCTTTAGAGCACCACCACTTAGACTACTAATAGGCCCTTCAGGGCTGGTGGCTATTTATCTCTCTAGTTATCTCTTTAGTTTTTCCCTTGAACTAGTTTTCCTCTTCATCCCCTTCACCTAGAACTACTTCGAATCTTTCTTAGTTTTGTATAGGTGAATTCATGGTTATGTGATGGAGTTTGTGCTGCTCATCTTTGTGCCATGATTTGATTTCCCGAGCTCCCTTTCCTTTTTCTATTTTCGTGGGTATTTTCGGAGCTATTTTTGGGGGATTTTCGTTCTTCTTGTTCTAGGGCGTTTTCTCTCGGATTTCTTTGGGGGATTCACGTATGAGTGCCTTGTGCCTCTTTTGCTGGTGATCCTTTGCCCCCAAACGCCGAGAATCGCTTTGGATTTGAGATTTTCGGGATGAACTCGAGGTCATGATGTTCTTCGCGAGATCTGCGATTCCGGGAGTTGTACTGAGTTAGAGGCCGAGATCTTTTGGGAAAACACTCCACTGGAGGTCTAGATCATCTGACCAAAATCTCGCCTCAAGAGCTCAAGCGGTTTGGGAGATCCACTTTTGTTTTGACTTTTTCCCGAGCCACCCAGGCCCGGGCGGTTTAACCGCCCCCCCTGGCCGGTTTAACTGCCCCCCTCTGGGTGTGTTAGATCGAGCCGCATTTCGGGTCATTTTGGTGTTCGTTTCGATTGGTTCGAGTTCTGCTGCTCGTTTCTTGTTCCTAGGGTCAGTAGCTTGATAGTCGCTACGTGATCTTGGCAAAATTGCTCTCGGAGGTTTCGGAGTTGTTTTGGGAGAATAGCCGGATCGATTAGAAAGAATTTTTATCGGCTCCCATTCACTCCCCCCCTCTCTGGTCGCCGTTTCGGTCCTTCAAAATGTTGTTTTCCTCTGGTCATCTGGATAGATAGGAATTTGGTGATACCCAGAGTAACCATCAAGGAAACAGAAGAAGGAGTGCTTAGCAAGTCGTTCTAACATTTCATCAATGAAGGGCAGAGGGAAGTGATCTTTCTTGGTGGCTTTATTGAGTCTACGGTAATCAATGCACATACGCCACCCAGTGGGGGTACGCTGAGGGATGAGCTCATTCTTATCATTGCATACCACCGTCATCCCCCCTTTCTTTGGAACGACTTGAACAGGGCTAACCCATTCACTATTGGGCATAGGGTAGATAATTCCGGCATGGAGAAGTTTTAGCACTTCTTTCTTTACCACCTCTCTAATCGCATTATTGAGTCGCCGTTGAGGCTCTCTCGATGGTGCTGATCCAGGATCGATTGGGATGCGATGAGTGCAGAGGGTCGGACTTATGCCTTGCAAGTCCTGGAGGGAATATCCTAGGACTGTTCGATGTTTCTCAAGAACAAAAATAAGTGATGTTGTTTCAATGTCCATGAGCTTATCACTTATAATGACTGGGGTGTCTCGATTTCCATAGAGGAAGGCATATTTTAAACCAGGAGGAAGAGGTTTAAGCTCGATTGGGGACGATTGAGGTTTTTCGGAGGTATCGTGCTTAACAGGGGGTTGAGTTTCCTCAACCCCTGAGAAATAGGTTTCTTCTTCCTCAAAGCTTGGTTGAGCCATGTCAGTTAGTGCAATAGACATGACTTCCTCCGATGGATCGGGCCCGATCTCAGGTTCCACTTGAGTGTTAAAAGATCGGGAAAAAGAAGTCGGGACATACTGCCGGACGACCTTTAGTTCTACTAGATCTCCTACAGGTAGATTCCTTAAGATCTTCTCAATCGGCCTTCCTATGATGATTTGTTTCTCTAGATCTTTTGGAAGGTCGAAGATATGGAAATCTAGATAGAGCTTCGGCTTGTCTATCTTGATTGGCACCACACGAAGGATACCTAGGCAATCTAGGGTGCCTTTTGGTTGGAGTTTCAGGCGCTTTTGTGATGAAGATAAACATGGCTGGGAAAGTTGGGATCCAACTAATGATTGTGAGATGATATTGATCCCTAAGCTTGGGTCATACCCAGTGTCGCCTTTTATGCCCATTACTTCACAGTAAATTTTTCTAAATTTTGTGGGCATTTTAATGACTTCGGGTGAGGCTTCTGCATCATCTAACCATTCTCGACTCATGACAGCAGAAAGGTTTTCAATGAGCTCCTCTCGAGAATGCTGGTCAATGTAGTCGGTGGCTTGGACCTTAGTATTTGTGTGCCTTTCAACTACGGGAAGTTTCGAGCTGTCCCCGTACTCCAGGAATAGCTCATCGTGGAAATCGTAGGGGAAGGCACAACGAGAATCATGTAGGTCTAGATCATAAGCTGGAGTTGGTTTGGGGAGAGTATCGGAGAGATGTGCTACGATTGGTGTGGATTCTTGTGATGCTTTCACATCTTCCGACGCGGACGTCTCTTCTATGGCCTCCTCTGGAATTTATTTCGGGAATTCATCATAGATCCCAATGTAAGGGGTATTCTCTAGAATTTTGTCTAGAATGGCCCTCCCCTCACTAGGTGTCAAATGAGTGAAAGATCCTCCTGCAGACGAATCTAGGAATTTGGCTGATTCGATTTCAAGACTTCTTCTAAAATGTATTAGAAGGATGGGTTCAGGGTTCCCTAGATCAGGTCCCGTGGCCATAAGATAGGTAAATCGAGCCCAAGCGGCCCCTAGTGATTCTCCTTCCCTCTGTTTGAAGGTAAGGGCCTCGATTCGAAGGTCAGCAACCTGAGATTCTAGGAAGAAGGTTATACATAATTTATCTCGTAGTGTCTCCCAACTTCCCTCCACTCTCTCACGATAGTGATCACACCATTTCTTTGCTCGACCCGTCAAAGAGAAGGAAAACACCTTCCATTTCAAAGTTTGTTGGGTCATCCTCATAATCACGAGACAAGAGAAAATTTGCTCAAATTCCTGTAAGTGAACATAAGGATTCTCCCCTTCAACTCCAGAAAATGGATTATCTTTGATCTTGGCTATGAATTCTGTGTGTATTTCGTAGCCAGAGCTTTCCACGGGGTGAGATGATGGTGGTGGCTCCAGATCTTCAGCTTTTGGAGCTAAGAATTGATACAAGGTAGGAGTGGAATTCATGATGGTAGGTGGATGATATGTGGACGAACTAGGTTCGGGATAAGAACAGCTACCGTTCCCTGGCAACAGAGCCAGAAAGCTTGTCGGTATTTCTTATGACCTACAGATAAATCCGCAAGCATACGATACCGATGTAGCTTTCACTCAGGAGTATTCCAGAGATCGATTTCGACGGGGAACGAGAAGTGTACTAATCCTTTAATTAATTTGTCCGAAAGGGAAATATGGGGGATATGGATGACAACAAAAGAAAGGAAGAGATAAAAAGGCTGAGGGCAGAGAGGGTACTTGTGTAGCAATATTGGATATTTCGATAGATCAAGCATGACAGACTTATTCAAGCGAGTTCACTTCGGGCGCCTGAGACACCAACACTCACAGAAAGGGATCAGAAGGGGAGTGGTACCGCCTACCGCTAAGTCCTACAGTCCATAACTAATGTGGTGGATTACATTGGCTGGACAGGGCTGTCACCACCTGCCGGCTACCACAACTATTCAGTTGAACTAGGTGCAAACCAAGGTAACGACTAGTCTAGGCACCACGCCTATACTAATAATTACTACTTCAATTGAATTCAGAGCAAAGCAACCACTACTAAGTAGTGAACGAGGAACCTGTGAACAAGCTAGCAAGACTGAATGCTTAATAAATCAGAAGGAGCCAGAATTACCAGACAAGACCTAGATGCTACTCGAAGTTGAGCCGCATCCGCCGAGGTACAAAGTGGAAGAGAAACCGGTAGCTCCGGCTTCTCTCCCGGACTCTCTCCTCACCTCTCTCCCTATTTTCTAAGCATGGGAGTGGTAGCGCTTCAACCTAGAGCTTCTTCTCCTCTATTTTGTTATGTCTTGAGTGGGGGTGACGGGCGCCTTTTATAGCCTCCCAAGCATGGAAGCCAGCGTAGA
Source organism: Urochloa ruziziensis (assembly GCA_015476505.1). Taxonomy (NCBI): domain Eukaryota; kingdom Viridiplantae; phylum Streptophyta; class Magnoliopsida; order Poales; family Poaceae; genus Urochloa; species Urochloa ruziziensis. Next base: position 29,239,819 of record CM027119.1, read on the forward strand.
TGTTAAGCCACATGCTTGCTTAGCTTCCACGCGAAAGGGGAGGCGTAACGACCACGAAAGTGGGCCAGACGGCCTCATCTAGGCCGTTCGGCCTGGGTCTGTCGCCATCTGGCACCGCCTTTCTTGTGGATGCTCCTGATGACGTCTTGAGGTCGGTGTTTGCTATATTGGTGGCAGTTGTGACAGTTGGAGGCCGAACGGCCTAGGGTAGGCCAGTCGGCCTGGCCCTGACTCCTCTCAGCCCTCCGTTGCACCGACTTGCTCATTAACGGTTGCATGTTGTCCCTTGAGGCGGTTTTGGTTGCGTTGATTTGAAGCTGTCCGAGAATCCTAGGTTGGTGGACCAACATTAATCTCACGTCTCAGGGTGTTTGTTGATGTGTTAGTTGTCCCCTGGATCAATGATGTGGCCAGATGAGGGGATAGGAGGCCGGTCGGCCTAGGCTAGGCCGGCCGGCCTGGGTTTCGCTCCATGTTTGCTCTCTTTTCTCTTGTATGCTCTTGCACTCACAAATCATTCAAAACTTATGGAACTCATTAGTATAAATGATATTAGCATGATTATCACTGCCGTCAACACTGGCCGGCGCCCTTTTCTCGACGTACGCCACCGGCCGCCGTCCTCGACGCCCGGCCGTGGCGCCCCCTTCCCCTACGCGACCTGCCACCGTGCCGTCTGCGCGCCGTTCAGCCGCCACCGGCCCCGACGCGCCCCCGCCGCTACGCCGCCCCGTCTCCACTGGCCCGACGAATGCGATCGAGCTCATCGCAAGCGATCCGCCTGCAAACGGCTGTTCGTCTCAAGCCGGCCGCGTGCGACCTCGCGACCGCCGCCGCTTGCCGCGCGAACGCGGGCTCGTCTGAAGCCGGCCGCACGTAAGCCTTTCGGACGTGCATGAAGAACCCCGGCAGCTGCATGTATTAATTTCATAGTTAGGGTTAATGATTAGGGTTAATGATAATTTGACATAGAATAGTTATTTGACGTAGAATTATTTGCTGACTTGCATTCATTTGACGTAGAATATGAATTTGACTTAAATTTATTTATTCGACTGACAATATTTAATTGTCTTAGAATATTTGACGTATTTGATGTAGAATATGTATTTGACGTAGAATATTTCTATATTTGTCGTAGAATAATTATTTGACGTACAATATTTCTTTGAGATAGAATAATTATTTGACGTATAATACTTTTGTGACGTAGAATAATTATTTATTTGACGTAGAATAATTATTTAACGTTGAATAATTGAATTTTTTATTTGACTTACAATATTTAGTTGCGAATATTTCTTTAGTTGACGTAGAATAATTATTTGATGTCGAATAATTTGTTGACTTGCTTTTATTTGACGTAGAATATATATTTGACTTACATTATTTAATTGGCTTAGAAAATTTGACGTAGAATAATTATTTGACTTGAATTTTTTTATTTGATTTACAATATTTAATTGGCTTAGAATATTTGACGTAGAATAATTATTTATTTGACATAGAATATTTATTTTTGAAGATGACGATCCACGAAGAGGATAATGATGAATTTTTAGCAGCTCAATTTGGTTTGGGTGGAAACACTGATGTGCAACCTAGCATGGAAGAAATGCTTGGTATTTCTGGTGGCGATAATTTCGACCAGGCGCAACCTACTGTGGGTCAATGTAGTAACGATGAGCCCATGTCTAGTCAGGTGCTAATATTTTTCATAAACATTGTATACATTATCTTAACCTAATATTGTAACTACTATATATCATCTAATTATTCTAGCCATCTACGACGACAACTGGCGCTAAGAAAGGTTCTTGAAAAAGAAGTACGACTAAGAGGCTGAAGGAAGTGAAATTGCACCCCACCAGAGTGGAGGATGATGGCAAGCCAAGTGAGCCCAAAGAAATTGCCAGAAGATTCGTCTCTCAGTGTGGGGTTATTGTTCGTGAACGCGTTCCCATTAGCATCAGAAAATGGAGATACACGGACCCTAGAGAACCGTATGTTCTGGCTGATACGGAGAAAGAAATGCTCTGGTCTGATGTAAAAGAAATATTCGTAGTTCCTTCAGATCGCGAAGAGAAATTGAAGGATTGGACGCTGAGAAAGATGGCAACTCAATTTCAAGATTACAAGACAAAATTGTGAAAGAAATATATCAAGACAGGAGAAATTCATGATTTTGATGATCACCCTAGCATAAGACGTCATCATTTGGATGCATTCGTGGAGTACAAACAGTCTACAGAAGGATCAGAGATATCCGCAAGGAACACGGGCAATGCCGAAAAAAGAAGTACACCCATCGAATGGGTTCAGGCGGTCATAAAGGCAACGTCGACAAATGGGACAGGATGGAAGAAGATCTCTATGCTAGAGGCATTCGTCCAGTGACGCATGACTGACCGTTACGATCAAAGCATTGGTATTATGGTCATGAAGGCACTCTGAGTCCTATAGACGGATCTTTGGTTTTCGGCGACGGCTTACTAGAACTAGCTCACTGCCTCCTTGAAAACATAAAGAAAGCTGAGGCCGGAGAATTCATTCCTGACAGAGACAGAGATGAGCTAACATGGGCCTTAGGAAACAAGGAGCATCCAGGAAGTACGCGTGGAGTAGGAACTTCTGTTTCTTGGAAGTATGCTTCCAAGGAGGACAACTCCTCCTATAGGAGCCATAAGCGAAAGAAGACCGAACAAGAGAACAGGATGAGGGAGCTAGAGGAACTTGTAGCCGCTCAGGGCGCACAGATACAGGAAATGGAGGTAGAGATGGATCAGCGAATGAAGCTGGCACTTATTCAGATGACACAAGCTAGAGGAACAGAAGATCTAAATGCTTTGGTTACCCCCTCCACAACAACGGAGCAGTTACGCTTCCACTGAAATTCCCGCAGCTCAATCAGAACCGGCTCGTTACCCTGTGGATGAAATAACTCAGCGCACCGCTTGCCAGCTTCATGCAACATTGAAGAACATATCAGTGGTAGTACGTCTAACAATGACTTAAATTCAGTTGCGAATATTTATTTATTTGACGTAAAATATTTATTTATTTGACGTAGAATATTTATTTATTTGACTTACAATATTTAGTTGCGAATTTTTATTTAGTTAACGTAGAATATTTATTTATTTGACTTATTACAATATTTAGTTGAGAATATTTATTTATTTGACGCACTCAATATTTGACTTTATTCCCATTCAATATATTAGGTCGCATACGGTATGGCTAAACCATTGGAAGAAGGACAAACAGTCCACTCTAAGGACAAACGGTCCGGCTCGTGATAATCCGCCGGCTGATGATCAGCCGGCTCGTGATGATCCACCGGCTCTTGATACGGTGCCAGCTCATAATCCTTGGTCTTCGCCGGCTCATGATCCGCCGGCTGATGATCCTTGGTCTCCGGTGGCTCATGATCATCCGAAAGGCCCCCGTCCAAAAGGAAGACTGCGCGAAGAACTCCCCCAGTACAGAAGAAGCAGCCAACTAAGGAAAAGAAAGTTTCGACAAAGAAGAAATTAGCTTACGAGAAGACGGAAGAGGAACTTGATGAGATGGTCGCCACAGAGATATACGCGCATTTCCACAAGAAGAAAGAGCCTGAGAAGGAGCTTGAAGTTGACCCGGTGAAGGCGGCGGCTTTTATTCGTAATTTGAGCAGGACAGAACAGAAAAAGGCTGCAATATCTGACTCTGACCGCTCACTATTGAAATCTTATCAGAAAAGGAAGAAAGCTGAGCAGGATGAGCGGTTGGCAAAGTCCAAAGCTTCTACGTTGTAGCAGCCAGGCAAGCAATCTAAGTGGACACCGTCTAAGTCGAAACCTTCTACTGCGCAGCAGCCAGGCAAGCAATCTAAGCGGACACCGTCCAAGTCCAAACCTTCTACTGTGGAGCAGCCAGGCAAGCAATCTAAGCCACCACCGTTTAAGTCCAAACTGGTTCCTCAGCTTGGCGAACAACCTCAGCGGGGATTGCCTAAGTTGCCAGATAAATACGAATTGAACGTGCAACGACTAATGAGAGAGACCCGTATGACTAGAGCAGAAGTCACTGGGCAAAGATCCCCGCCCAAATCTAAAGTTACTAGGTGGCCTTCTGAGCTTGGCAAGCCTTTCATCGAGCTAGAAAAAGTTAAGAAACTACAAACAAAGATGTATTTATTCCATGAATGGTACATGGTTCAAGCGGCAAAAGGACGGAAGATATTCAAGTGTCACGTAAAGGACGAAGATTTTTTCAATGGTGAACTGACAGTTTGGTTGGAGTTCAAAGATATCTACGAACTGTACCATAAGGACGCCATGGACTTGTCTTTGATTCAAGCCTGGGTTTTGTAACTGATTTGTTCTAATCATTTCTATATTTTCATGTAAACAAAATCTATGATTGACGGGTCTTTTCATGTAGAATGGCGATTCAAAGATGTCGGAGGGAGTGCATTTTTGACGTTGGTTTCATGGACCCATTGAAGGTAAGCAGAGACATGATTCTATTAGATCCAGAGGGGACATATCAGAACTTATTCAAGTTTGTGGATAAACAAAATTGGATGGACTCCATACTGTTCCCATACAATTACGGGTGAGTGCAAACACTATGTACTCCATTTTAATATTCTTCATTACTCATTATACTGTGACACTTACATGTATCCCTGTAGCTTCCACTGGATCCTCATAGTACTAAATCCTGACAGAGGTGTGGTGAACGTCTTTGATTCGTTGAGGAAACCACGAGAAGAGTATCAAGAAATCATTGACATGTTTGTAAGAACGTACATATATACTTTTCACCAATTCTAATTTACTTTAGAATTTGAGTCTAACAACATGATTATGTAAACGCAGGATGTGGAACGAAATTCGTGAAAAGCACCCTGGATTTGAATACCAAAGCCTTGTATGGCATATTGAATTCCCGGTACGCATGCAATTGGTACATATACACGTCTTTGCTAATCAACTAAAAGAATTATCTTTAACTTTGTTTTCGCCAATAGTGTGCACAACAGGGGCCAAGCAATAATTTATGTGGATACTACGTCTGCGAGTACATGCACAGCTGGATTAATAAAACATTTACTAACTATGATATTATGGTATGCAATTAATATTTACACATTTCTAATTCAAGTGCACCATTATTACATTTTAATTTTAATTATTTGCAAATTGTAGATGATGACCATCTCGGATAAAAGTCTCGAGCAGCATAAGATCGACGCAATTTCAGAGCAACTTGTGGGATTTATTTGGGACGACATCGTCAATGAAGGCGGACAACTCAAGCCTTCGTTCCTCTTTCGCTCTTCCTAGTTCCTCTGCTCCTCCTAGTTCCTCCGTCGGTCATAGTCGTAGATCGTAATGCATGGATGGATCTTAAGTTGTACTATAAATTTAACTCTTTTGGCACTATAATGTAATATATATGTCTTTTTTATTTTTATATATACGAGCCCGGCCTACACAAATACTTACATCCGTATTAGAACAAATACGTAGGCAAAATAGTATACAAGCAAATATATATATACACTGAAAAAAGAAAAAAATAACTCTTGATTATTAGTACCGGTTGGTGACACAAACCAGTGCTAAAGGGGCTCGCGCAGGCGCCATGTGCGCGGCCCATTTTAGCACCGGTTTGTGACTAGACCCGGTGCTAAAGGGGGCCTTTAGAACCGGGTATTCGACCCGGTGCTAAAGGTGTACCCCTTTAGCACCTGAAGGACCGAAACGACGACCAGAGAGGGGGGGAGTGAATGGGAGCCGATAAAAATTTCTTTCCCAAATCAGGCTTTACCCAAATCAACTCCAAGCCAACCCAACAATCTTGCCAAGATCACGTAGCTAGTGAGAAGCTACTGACCCTAGGAACTAGATCAACGCAGCGGATAAAGAAACGAACAAAACGAACACAAGACGTAGCCTCAACAGGAAGAACTCTGCGAAAGCTGTACGGGTCAATTGATCCGACCGGGCAAGAAGGATCGGTCAGATCTATCGCCAATCCTCCGACCGTGACTGAGACTAAGCCAGTGAAAAGATTCGCGCAAAAAGCACGGGTCGATTGATCCGACCGAGCATGGAAAGCACTGGTCGAACTAATCACCTATGCTGCGACCGCTGTCAAGCCGAAACGTTCTTTGAGTGAAAAACCCTCCAGTCGATTGATCCGACCTATACAACAGCGTTCGGTCGGATGATCTGACCGGTCGATCAGATCTTTCAATCGAAATATTGACCTTCTACCAGAGAGGTTTCAAGGCTGCGAAGGTGAGCGGTCGATTGATACGACCGAGCCAGGAAGAAGCGATCGGATCTATAGATCAACGCAGAGGAAACTTTCAACTCAAGACTGCAGGGCTGCGAACTCCTAGCGGTCGATTGATCCGACCCAGTCAAGTATAACCGATCGGATAGATCGATCGACGCCGTGAAAAGGTCAACTCAAGAATGGATCTCCCAAACGACTTGGAGTCTTGAGACAAGATTTTGGGTAGATGATATAAACCTCAAGGAGAGGCTATGCCCCAAAGATCTTGGCCCCAAACCTCCTAGAACTCCTGGAATCACAGATCTCGTGAAGAACACCAAGAACTCGAGTTCATCCCAAAAACTTCAAATCCAAAGCGATTCCCGGTGTTTGGGGGCAAGAGATCACCAGCAAAAGAGGTACAAGGCCCTCATACGTGAATCCCGCAAAGAAATCCGAGAGAAAACGCCCAAAAATAGCTCCAAAAATAGGAAAAAGAAAAGGAGCTCGTGGATTCAAATCATGGCACGAAATTGAACTTTGGATTACTTCACCATGTGCGGTTACAAGCCACTTGCTAGCACAAACAAAGCTAGAATGGCAACAAGATCAAATTAAAGATCCCTCCTCTCTCTCCCTCTCAAACCCTAGAAAAGACCCTCTCACAAACAAATGAGATGTCTACCACCTATTCTCTCCAAGGGATGGCTGCCCACAATAGCCACTCCTAATATATATAGGCGCCCTGCAAATGTCCAGAACGCCCTTACATGAAGCATACAACACAATACCCCTTAGGGGCAAATTTGTCATAGTCATGAATACTTTTCCGGTTGGGACACCTTCCACCGCAAGCTTGCTTCCCTCCGACGCAAACCTTGCGGCCACGCCGCGTGTCCTCCGGCCCAGGCTCCTTGACACGCACGGCACCTCCTGATGGACCGTTACCGCCACGCCAAGTCCTCGGGCTTGGTTTTGAGGCCCAAACGAAGAAACCGTCCTCCTGATGATTTTGTGGCCAAATCACCAAACCCCGCGTGCAAGCTTCAGTTGTTAGCCGCTACCTTGCACCGGCTTCATGTCCGCGTACAAGCTTCGGTTGTGAGCCGCTACCTCGCACTGGAACCACATCCCCTTGCTCATTCTTGCACCATGTGAACCGCACTTGATCCATCTGGCCACCGGGTCCCTCGAACCAAGCCTACTTGTCTCTCCGCTCCTCGGAGGCCGCCATGGCTAAGACCTTTCGCGCCTGTTCTTCACCTGCACCAATGCAATCATGCCGCATTCTACACCTGCAATACTTGAGCCAAGGGAAACGTCAGTCCACACCATGTTGTCAATCACTCATCACACCAGGAAGCGACCATCCACCGGTTCTCGGACACACCGGGTCCTCAATCTCCCCCTTGATGAGTGCATTGACAACACACACATAGTAACCAATGATAATAAAAGAAAAAGAAAAGAAATCGAAAACCAATCGCTCAAGCAAGTGACCAAAAGCAAGAACAAGCCAAATCAAAGTCACTCACAAGAGAAAACTCAGAAAATGCCGACCCTTCCATAGGAAGCGAAAAGGTCTCAACATCATCGGCAAAAGAGTAAAGCACAAAACACAAGCCAATTCACTTTTCAGACCACTCAAAGCACTCCCCCTGCAAAGATGCAACTCCCCCTGAACAAGTGAACTTATGCGTGCGAAAAACACTCGAAAATGCTCAAACTCTCACAAAACTTTCAAAATCTGTTTCAGAAATTCTCCCCCTTTCCAAATGTTCCAGAAATTCTCCCCCTTGTTGACAATGCACAAATCAATGCAAAAAGGTACAAGATGCAACTACACGCTCCCCCTGAAATGTACAGCCAAAGTACAAACTCAAGGTTCAAAGATTCAAACTCAAATTCCAAAGCTCCCCCTGGAATGTGCAACCAAAATGCAAATCCAAGGTTCAGGTTCAAACATCAAACTTCCCAAGACATGCACAATCAAAGTGTCAACACAGCAATCTCACAAACTCATGCAATTCAAAAGCAATAAGCAAGGTCTTCTCATTTTCAAATCAACTTGTGCAATTTTTCCAAAAGAATCAAGACAAAGATATCAATACATGTAGAACCACACTTGACACCAAATCAAAACATGAACTCCAAAGCATGAATGATATGATATAGGATGCAAGTGGAAAGCCAACCTAACAAGCTTCACAAGTAGACCACAAAGCACTTGCAAGTGCTAGGAATGGCAAAGCACTGAAAGGAGTAAACAATATAGCTCAAAGGCGCACACAATCTCAAAGTGATACTATATCACAAGCACTGGGAGCAAACCATTTTATCAAGTGTTCATCAATATGTAAAACATGTCACCACATGAGCAAGAACTAGTCATGGATAGCGCAAGCATGAATGGAAACTAGTTCTATGCCAAAACTCGTACAAGGTAACCAATTCTCATCAAAAGCTCATTGAAAGCACCATGAAAGCACCAAAGCCATGCCTTTAACTTCATTTCTTTTCAAAGCTCGTTGAGACCATGTGCCCACTTCTTTGGCAGACAACATGTAACAACATAAGCATTCAAGTTTTAGCATGGACAAAACAAAAGGAACTTGATTAGCAACTGATTATTTTATTTTGATGTTCATAAAAACTCAAGTTCACCTGTCATGCCTTTGCGGCATAAAGAAGCACTTGCTTCCCCTCGGATGCAAACGAGGCTAAACACTTACAATGAGAAAGTCTTTGACCCGATTGAAAAGAACATGGGTCCCAAACATGAGCTAGAACAAAGAACTATCATTCATATGAGAGCTAGACAGTTCTAGTCAAAAGCTCATGGGTGAATGGTGATAAAGATCGTTAGTCAAGTTAATTTACACCATTCAGAAAACAAGCTAGCTCAACAGATTTTATGTCAAAGCATCAAAGTGAGATTAAGCTTGCACATCTTGCCACAAATTCACAACTCAAAGCGCACATCCACCCAAAGCATAAGAAAATGCTAAGGATATGCAGGTGAAGCTCAACTATACAATGCAAGATGCTCATATGATACATGATGCAAATGCAACTCTAATAGAATGAGGACTCAGCTCAATATCAAGATAGCACGTGAGGGTCAAACCAACCAAGAAAAGCTCCATAGCCAACGAAGAACCACTAAGGATCCCAATTGAATACCATAGAAAAGATACCAATTGAAGGATCAAAACTTGATACCACTCGAAAAGGATGATTTCCAATTGAAAGCTCAAAATGTGATACCAAATAAAAGCTTAAAAGTGGGTACCAAGTCACCAAGAAAATCCTTGGTCCAACTCCCCCTCAAATAAAGCCGAGCTCCCCCTCAACCAAAGACGCCTAGCAAAAGAAAACTAGGAAAACGTGTACAAAAAGCGAATGGAAAGCTCCAACACAAAACAAAAGGAAGAGAAATCTAAAAGGAGGAAAATGCAACCCAAAGACAAGCAAGCCCAAAACAGGATAAACCACAACTCGTGCTACAAGAAGCAATGATGATACAAATGTGATGAATTAAAGCATTGCAACACGATATCGATTATATGAATAAGAACTCGGGCCAACGACATGTCAATAAGGTGCAAAGGATCTACACAAAGGACACCAACTACAAGTAAGCAAAATAGTGTACAAGAGAGAAGCTCACTATACAAAGGGTACAAAGAACACACCGGGGCCATCCAAAGGGTGTGGAGAACCATCAAACTTTGATCATGCAAAAGACCAAGAGGCACCATGCTCATGTTCTCCAACCCGCATCCTCGTACCTACACATGAGAGGACAAACAAACCCGAGTCTTGGATCCCGAAGGGTTAGCAAGCATATACTTGGGAACCCAAGACTTGGTCACACAGGTAAATGGTGTACTCGACTTATCATGTGGGTTAGCATTATGCAAATGCCGGTTCAAATGAAAAGGTCTAGCAACACTCTTGGAACCATGCCTCAAAGTAGAAAGTCGAGAAGAAGAACGAGTGCTACCACTAGCAAAAAGGCAACGATCCCTCGAGGTGCTTGAAGAAGAACCAGTAGAAGCACCATGAAAATCATGTCGTGGACCAACACGAGAAACACTAGAAACATGTCCACGATCACAAACTACCCCACTAGAAAAAGAGTCATAAAACCCATCAACAAAATGTGGCTTCTGACTAGGCACACAAGTATTCATGCCATGAGGTGGGCTATGAACAACCAAAGGCCTAGAAGCACGAAATCGCCGCATGCGTCTTGCACGCCTATAGCAAAAGCTCTCTTGAGGCCCATCCTTGTCACTATAAGAGCAATGGTACAAAGGCCTATCTGTGGGCACAGTCCTCGAAGACAAATTACCATTCTCGTTCAAATGACAAGTCCCTTGGGACTTAGTGCAAGAAACACCCATATCTAACTTTGTCCCCAAATTAGGATCACACGTGCCATGGAAAAGGCTACGTGGCTTCCAAAAAGCTTTAGCGCGCACACGTCTCTCATGTTTGATACGACGAAAGCAAAACTCAACGGTATGCCCATCTTTCTTGCAAAAGGTGCAAAGGAACTTCGATTTGGGAGCATGAGTTCCGAAAAAGTGAGAAGCACCCTTGCCACTTGAATTATCTTGGGCAACACTGGAAGAACCAACAAGCTTAGGAATAGCTATGGGAGAGCTATCCAAATCACCAACACAAGCACCAACATCTAAAGACTCACGCTCAGCACAAGAAGTCAATTCCGATTGAGAAGAAGCAATCTTGAAAGCACAAACATCGGAATGACAAGAATCGTGAGAATCCAAAGACTTAGTGCAAAGACTCTTGCATCTGGTGAGCAAAGCATTATTCTCAAACTTGAGACGCTCACAAGTACCACATGGAGCATTTTTCAAATTAGTCATCTCCTCCTCAATGCACTTGGCATATGTGGTACGCAAGAGATCATTCTCTTTCTCAAGGTTGGCACTCATCTCCTTGTGCTCAACCAACTTGGCGCTCATATCATCGCGCGTTTCTTTCAAAGCCAAAACTTCATTTTCCAATTCAATGCAAGATGTGCAAATGAGACCACAAGAACAAACATCATCATTCACATTGAGCAAAGTATCATGTGTATCCAAAGAAGTATGGCAAACATCACCATCAAAAATCAAAGAGCAAGTGCTACAAGGCATGGACTTCATCTCACAAATTTCAGCCTTAGCATGCTCAAGTTCATCCAAACAAGTGGTGTGAGTCAATTTCAATTCTTTAATTTCAGCATGCAAAGACTCACAAGAAGCACATGGTAAAGAAGCATTTGACTCCAACAAAACAATCTCATCTCTAGCCTCATCAAGATCATCTTGCAAGAAAACACATGAAGGACATGGCTTAGAGGCATTAGATTTTAGCAAGTCATTTTCAGCTTTAAAACTATCACAAAAATGCATCAAATTGGTGTTCTTTCTAATCAATGCTTCACAAGAATTGCAAGGAGAAGAATCAAGTTTAGACATGCCAATTCTCTTTTCAAGGTCAGTGATTGTCTCGCCATAAGCACAAAGGCGAGTGAACAAGTCAATTATACCTTGGGAGAGTTTACTTCTACTCATCTTGTGAAGCTTGCGTCGAAGATCGTCTTCATGATGCACTTCTTCCAAAAGACGCATAAACGCCATCCCTTCATCACCTCCATTAAGCTAATCACGCTTCTCTTCACCTGAGGACAGAGACACACACGAAGAAGAGCTTGGTGCCATAGCTCAAAGCAAGCTCAAATCTCAAAAACCAAATTCGGAAGAAAAATCGCCTTTTCCCCTGTCGCCCCGTGGATCACAAAGCCAATAAAGGTGGAGTGATCCTTAACCTCGCTCTGATACCAATTGAAGGACCGAAACGGCGACCAGAGGGGGGGAGGGGAGTGAATGGGAGCCGATAAAAATTTCTTTCCCAAATCACGCTTTACCCAAATCAACTCCAAGCCAACCCAACAATCTAGCCAAGATCACGTAGCTAGTGAGCAGCTACTGACCCTAGGAACTAGATCAACGCAGCGGAAAAAGAAACGAACAAAACGAACACAAGACGTAGCCTCAACTGGAAGAACTCTGCGAAAGCTGTACGGGTCAATTGATCCGACCGGGCAAGAAGGATCAGTCGGATCTATCGCCAATCCTCCAACCGTGACTGAGACTAAGCCAGTGAAAAGATTCACACAAAAAGCACGGGTCGATTGATCCGACCGAGCATGGAAAGCACCTGTCGGACTAATCACCTATGCTCCGACCGCTGTCAAGCCAAAACGTTCTTTGAGTGAAAAACCCTCCGGTCGATTGATCCGACCTGTACAACAGCGTTCGGTCGGATGATCCGACCGGTCGATCGGAGCTTTCAATCGAAACATCGACCTTCTACCAGAGAGGTTTCAAGGCTGCGAAGGTGACGGTCGATTGATACGACCGAGCCAGGAAGAAGCGATCGGATCGATAGATCAACACAGAGGAAACTTTCAACTCAGGACTGCAGGGCTGCGAACTCCTAGCGGTCGATTGATCCGACCCAGTCAAGTATAACTGATCGGATCGATCGATCGACGCCGTGAAAAGGTCAACTCGAGAATGGATCTCCCAAACGACTTGGAGTCTTGAGACAAGATTTTGCGTAGATGATATAAACCTCAAGGAGAGGCTATGCCCCAAAGATCTTGGCCTCAAACCTCCTAGCTCCGAAAATAGCTCCGAAAATAGGAAAAAGAAAAGGAGCTCGTGGATTCAAATCGTGGCACGAAATTGAACTTTGGATTACTTCACCATGTGCGGTTACAAACCAGTTGCTAGCACAAACAAAGCTAGAATGGCAACAAGATCAAATCAAAGATCCCTCCTCTCTCTCCCTCTCAAACCCTAGAAAAGACCCTCTCACAAACAAATGAGATGTCTACCACCTATTCTCTCCAAGGGATGGCTGCCCACAATAGCCACTCCTCATATATGTAGGCGCCCTGCAAATGTCCAGAACGCCCTTACATGAAGCATACAACACAATACCCCTTAGGGGCAAATTTGTCATAGTCGCGAATACTTTTCCGGCTGGGACACCTTCCACTGCAAGCTTGCTTCCCTCCGACGCAAACCTTGCGACCGCGTCGCGTGTCCACCGGCCCAGGCTCCTTGACGCGCATCGCACCTCCTGATGGACCGTTACCGCCACGCCAAGTCCTCGGGCTTGGTTTTGATGCCCAAACCAAGAAACTGTCCTTCTGATGATTTTGTGGCCAAATCATCAAACCCCGCGTACAAGCTTCGGTTGTTAGCCGCCACCTTGCACCAGCTTTGTCCACCGATGATTTTGTGGCCAAATCACCAAACCCTGCGTGCAAGCTTCGGTTGTTAGCCGCTACCTTGCACCGGCTTCATGTCCGCGTACGAGCATCGGTTGTGAGCCACTACCTCGCACCGGAACCACGTCCCCTTGCTCGTTCTTGCACCATGTGAACCGCACTTGATCCATCTGGCCACCTGGTCCCTCGAACCAAGCCTACTTATCTCTCCGCTCCTCGGAGGCCGCCATGGCTAACACCTTTCGCGCCTGTTCTTCACCTGCACCAATGCAATCAAGCCGCATTCTACACCTGCAATACTTGAGCCAAGGGAAACGTGAGTCCACACCACGTTGTGAATCACTCATCACACCAGGAAGCGACCATCCACCGGTTATCGGACACACCGGGTCCTCAGCACCGGAATATCTGCACCGGTTGGGAAACCGGTGCCGAAGGGGGTTTCTCAACCGGTGCAGATGCGTCATTCTCCAGTAGTGGAAGGAGATTTGGTAGTGATAAAAGCGTTCACGAATCGTTGGGGAAACATTCTAACCACTTTCGTTTTGTATCTTTATTCGGGAGATGGAAATGAAGTTTGGTTATATCAGTGAGAGACCAAATTGAGATGTGCTTTGGTCTTATATGTCATGAGTGATTGACTAGATGATTCGGAGCTTTACCAGTTGAGTCGATATTTCATATATGCTTGATTATGCTAATGGCTAACCGAATGTGTTTTGTTGCGTACATTGAGTTTTGGTGTATGTAAAACATATCGTGTGTGGTTGTGTCTCTTGGCTTGTGCAGGTGATGGATATGACGTGGCGGACGATGGTGCGAGGTGAAGGTTAGGTGAGGCGTGCCATACCGATGGATCACGTGGCGGTGAAGGATGAACGGAGGGCTTGGACAGATGGACCCGAAGAGACAAGGTGAGGCCACGAGCGGTTCTCTTGCTGCACGGAAGAGAAAGAGTACACGAAGTTGAAGATAACGTCGGTCAAGTAAAGAAGGAAGGTGATCCCTACTGCAGAAACTGTTAATCTAAGCGGCGCAAAAACCTCTTCCGCGCCGGCGCTAGTGCCACTTCCCTTTAAGCGATGCCAATAAGAGGGTTATCCTATTCGATTATTTATCCACTTTCAATGACTGATTAAACGTGCCGGCGTGCTTCGCACCGCTTAGAATAACTCATTGGGAGATTGGTGATCTTGCCCCTATTGAGCATTCTAATTGTGATGTTGCCCCTATTTTTTTAACTTTGCGAATTTACCCCTCTTTTTAGAGAATGAAACCTCCGTTTGCCCCTCTTTTAGAGAAATAGAAAAAACGCTGAAAGCATTGGGAAAGACTTGCCTACCCCTGAATCTTATCCTCTCCTCTACTCCTTTCGTCTCGCACCCGTGGCTGGCTAGAACCCATCCTCTCCATCCCGTGAACTCATCCCAGATCCAGGCGATAGGTGGCGTCCTGACGCGACGCTCCAGGTGATTGGCGACGACAGCGGAATGAGGTGGCGCTCCGGTGCGTGTGGTGCTATCCCCAACGCAGGCATCTGGAGTTAGTCTGGCGCGGCGGCGCGGCTCCGTGGCATGACAGCAAATGACTCCAGGCCGAGGCCACGCACGAGCTCCTATGTGGAGCTGTAGTGATTGAGTTAAGAGGCACTCAGAGATCGCTAAATCAATGCGGGCACCTCACCAGCGAAAATGCATTCTCTGGTGATGGGCAAAAGGACGTAGCTGATGGTTCATCTGTATCAATCATAGAGCATGTCGAAATGGATGATGCAGAGGGTTCAGAAGTCCTACCCTCTATTTTGGATTAGTTATTATGAGGGTTCAGAAATCCTGCCCTCTATTTTGGGGGATTGATAACCTTGGGGGAGTATTCTCTTGAGGGAAGAACTACAATAGATCCGTGTGCTTGCGGTGGATCTTGGTGTGCGCTTGCGGCGCCAGCAGTTGGTCGGATCCGCGACGGAGTCGAGGAAAGAGATGGCCTCTGCCTTCCTCGCCGCCATGGTGCAGGTCACCTCCATTGCCGTGGCACGCCAATCTAGCCTCTGCTCTTGCATATCTTGCACGCGCGCTTGTGGATCTGGTCGGCGCCTTTGCCAGCAGGCGTTGCTGCCGCCCCATCGACCGCGACCTCCGCTGGGGTGACGGCGGCAACGGTGGCTCCCCTTCGATCTATCTCATTAGCTCTGATTTAGTTGTAGTGCAATCCGGCGATGTAAATGCCGTGGGATTACATACTTTTGTTATGAACGAATTGCTGCTATTTTGGTCCGTTTAGACCTAGGCACTGTCGTTCCTGTAGCTACCACTAGTTAGACGTTTAATTTCATCTAAGTTTAGCGAAGTGATGTTTGTGATGTTTAATTATCTGGTCTTGTGCTGTTAAGTGAATTGAGGCTAGTGATGAACTGTGTTGAAGTGATAGTGTAGCTAGTGATGAGCTGTATGCTGAAGTGATGGTGTAGCTAGTGATGAACTGTGTTGAAGTGATGTTGAGTTTCTTCTAAGTTAAATTTATCTGCAACTCTCATATGATCTTCAGGTCTTCTCGCTATCCACCCTCCCTTGGTGCGGGCCCCGCGTTAGATTCCGCGGTGGTCTTCGGAAATGAATCCCGAAGATGACTCCGCTTCTCGTCCTAGCGGCACGCTTTGGCCTTCGGGCTATTTCCGAGGCCTATTTCTGAGGCTTCCTTCGGACCTAGCTCCATTTCCGAAAACTGGTCTTCTCCGCGGGCTCCGATCCATAAAAGACACTTAGTCTCAGAAATGGAAAAGGGTTAGATCAGCAAACCGAAGGGGAGGGAGCTTCCCGAAGTCTCCCCCCACAACCAACAGTAGCCCCTCGGCAGCGAGGGACACCGGCCCGCCATAGGCAGAGCTCCATTCTGGCTGGTGGGAGGAGCTGTTGAAATCCATCTTGAGGAGGGAGGCCAGACTTTGAAGAACACCTCCCCCAACCTGGACCGTGATTCTTGGTTGATCTATTATGGTGTTGCGCACGGCCCAGGTTGCGTGATGGTGCTAGGTTATGACGACGCCCTATAAAATCCTGGTATCCTCTTTGTTCCCTCACTCTTTCGCTGCTGCAACCATTTGGTTTTGAGGAGCTCCGAGGCTTGTGCAGATTCTTTTCGAGGGACGAGGACATTTTTCAGCAATCATAGTAGTTTCGGCATTCCGAGGTTAGTCTCAAATTCTTATATGTTTCTAGTTTGATTTTAGCATTTGCTTGTTTGAGATTTGTTTTTTCCCTTTGTATCCTTATAGTACATTTCGTATTTTAGATTCATGGCTCATAAGAGGAAAAGAGAAGAGGAAGGGGTTGTCCTTGAATCTCAAAAGGCTAACATGAAGCGACCTACTCTGATATTCAGTCCTAGTTCTCTCCGGCAAAATGACATAGAGTCGTTGGAGGCCCTGAAAATGATTGTTCATGGAAGGGCTCATGCTGCAGAAGTTGATAAGTCAAAGCCTGCTCCGAAAACCCATGAGGTTGTCACCTTTCGTGACCATTTTATGTTTGGACTTTGTTTTCCATTGGATGCGGTTGTGGTTGGAATTTTGAAGGGTTGTGGCGTCTACTTGCACCAATTGACGCCCAATGCATTCGTGCGATTGAGTATTTATATGTGCGTGTGCAAGACTACGCAGAAACAACTGACTACGGATGGTTTTCTTTATGCTCATAAGATTCATAAGTAGACAAAGACCCAGGTGTACTCTAATTCGAAGAAGGGTGATGTTGAGAAAGAATGCCAGTTCGGGTGCTTGAACTTCGTTTATAAGCCCCACGTCCTGGCTTCTGTGGTAGCATACCAGAACAAGTGGCCGAAGAACTGGTGGATGGCTTGGCTTTACCATGAGGTTAACAAGGATGAGGATGGTAACTATCCTTTGGTTTGCTCGCCCCAATCGCATTGTATTTCCCATAGTGACTCTAGAATTGGTCTGGTTGCGGCTGCACTAGAAGGTGTCCAGTCTGCTACAAAATCTACCAGAACCTGGGATTTGATTGCTACTCAAGGGACGAAATCGACGACATGCTCCTGCAGTTCAGCCGCCCATTTTCCAATTCTACCTGAAGACTCCCTGTTTTCGAACATGTCTCTGAGTGGATACGAGGTTGGCACTAGGATCTTGTGACTGAGAAAATAGTGACGAAGTTTTCTCTTTGCCATAATGAGTGTGTATGCCATTTTTTGCATTTCTGAGTAGAACAATTTAGATCCTGACAGTGCTTCACAAACGAAATAGATCGGGACTTGCTTCAAAACCCCCTTCGATTTCCTTTTTCTGCCACTAGAGCTGCACTTAACGCTGTCTCCGAAGCTGTGATATACAACATTAACTGGGCTCCCGGAGTTGGGCTGGAAAGAATGGCTAGATTTTTTATGTACTGCTTGAGATCTTCGAATGCCTTTTGCTGTTCTGGTCCCCACTGGAAACATGCTGTATTCCGAAGTGCCCTGAAGAAAGGCAGACTTCGTTCTGCTGACTTAAAGATGAACCTGTTGAGTGCGGCAATTTTCCTGGCCAATTTCTACATGTCTTTCCTGGCCTGATTGCTTCGATTTTCTCAGGGTTTGCCTGAATTCCTGTTTTTGATATTAGGCAACCCAGAAGCTTTCCCTTTGTGATTCCAAACACACACTTTGCTGGATTCAACTTGAGGCCATTTTCTGCAGGTTGGAGAAAGTTTCGTGAAGGTCCTGGATATGATCACCTCTCTGTTTGCTTTTCACGACGACATCGTCGACATACACTGAAACATTCCGCTGCAACTGAGTCCCCACAATTTTCTAGATCATTCTGTTGAAAGTGCAACCTACGTTTCTGAGCCCCTCAAGTATTCGAACACAGGAGTAAATTCTGAATGGGTGGTGAAACTTGTGGCTTCTTCGTTTGTCATCTTCATACAAACCTGATGGAATCCCGAAAAACAGTTCAAGAAACTTAGCATCTCACAACATGCTGCCTGATCGACAAGCACATCGATTCGTGGTAGAGGGAAATCGTCCTTCGGGCAAGCCTTGTTCAGACATGTGAAACCAATGCACATTCTCCATTGTCCATTCTTCTTCGGTACCATGACCACATTGGCTAGCCATAGAAAAAATAAACCGGTCGAATGACACGGGCATCTAGCAACTTTTGTACTTTGGCTTGTGCAGCTTTTTTCTCGTTCCTCAGACATGACTCGAAGTTTTTGCTTTTTTGGCTTTGCCTTTGGATCTATCCGAAGCTCGTGCTCAATTACATTTCTACTAACTCCTGTCAAGTCATTTGATGACCAGGCAATCACAACTTGATTATTCCGAAGGAACTCAATGAGTCTGATTTCTTCTGCACTGTTGAGTTCTTTGCCAATGATGATTATTTTGTCAAGGACGTCTTCGCACGATAGGATTTTCTTTGTGTGTTGAAACAGAGCCACTTGTTCTATTGATTGCTTTTTCTTCCATTCCTCGAGAAGTTCTTCTGGGTCTTCTACTTTGTCTTGTATCTCCTCATTGATGGCGTGAACATGTTCGACACCAAAGGTTGTGTTTCTTTCTGCCCTTCGGGCCTCGTCTTTTCTCTGCCTCTTCGTCATATGTTCAGGTTCATTTGAGCCCCCATAAATTGCATTGATTGTGTGAACCATTCCTGGAGGATCATCTCCGACGTCCCCTCCGGAAGTGTCCTGACCACCAGTTTCAATCTTCGGTTTCACTTCGGTGTGGTATCCCGAGGAGTCATATCTCGAGGCCTGATGCTGCCTCGATGGGTTTGGTGGTGGAGCTAATTGCTGCATTTGTGGAACCGAAGGGTAAGTGTACTGATGAGGGGGGTAATAATAAGAGTGATGGGGTGGTATATAGCTTGGAGTAAGGTACGACACTGAGCGGCTTCTTTGTGGTTGTTCATGCGATGCGGATGCTGCATCAAAAGATGTGATGTTTGTGGTTTTTGATTGTTCTTCGAATTCCTACTTTTTTTGCAATGTGTGTGGGCATTCATGTGTACTGTGCCCAATGTCTTTGCCATGAAAGATACAACAAAGAGTTTTCCCTCCACGGTTTCCTCTTCCCCCTCGGCCTCTGTTGCTTCTTCCTCCACTTGAACCCGAGGGTTGATGACCGTTGTGGCTATTCTGCTGAGAGGATTGTTGGTCTGGGGGCTGAGAAGTGACATTGTTTACAGGCCTCGAGTTCTGCCTCGAGTTTGCCTCAGGTTGAGGACCCGGTGTGTCCGAGGACCGGTGGATGGTCGCTTCCTGGTGTGATGAGTGATTGACAACGTGGTGTGGATTGACGTTTCCCCTGGCTCAAGTATTGCAGGTGTAGAATGCGGCTTGGTTGCATTGGTGCAGGTGAAGAACAGGTGCGAAAGGTCTTAGCCATGGCGGCCTCCGAGGAGCGGAGAGACAAGTAGGCTTGGTTCGAGGGACCCGGTGACCAGATGGATCAAGTGCGGTTCACATGCTGGCAAGAACGAGCAAGGGGACGTGGTTCCGGTGCGAGGTAGCGACTCACAGCCGAAGCTCGTACGCGGACGAGAAGCCGGCGCAATGTGGCGGCTAACAACCGAAGTTTGCACGCGGGGTTTGGTGATTTGGCCACAAAATCATCGGTGGACGGTTTCCCTTGGTTTGGGCCTCAAAACCAAGGACCGAGGACTCGACGAGGCGGAGATGCCTGCTGGGCCGAGTGTGGCTGGCAGGGGCGGTTTAACCGCCTCCCCAGGGCTGGCCCAAAACTGGCGTCGAGGAGCTTCGATCCGAAGGACACGCGGCGTGACTGCAAGGCTTGCGTCGGAGGGAAGCTAGCTTGCGGTGGAAGGTGTCCCAGCCGGAAAATATCTGAGAACCAAATGTCAAATTTGCCCCTGAGGGGTATGTATCACTTAGGGGTAGTTTAGTCTTTAGAGCACCACCACTTGGACTACTAATATGCCCTCCCAGGGCTGGTGGCTGCTATCTCTCCAGTTATCTCTTTAGTTTTTCCTTTGAACTAGTTTCCCCTTCATCCCCTCCACCTAGAACTATTTCGAATCTTTCTTAGTTTTGTATAGGTGAAATCATGGTTATGTGATGGAGTTTGTGCTGCTCATCTTTATGCCATAATTTGATTTCCCGAGCTCCTTCTTCCTTTTCTATTTTCGTGGGTATTTTCGGAGCTATTTTTGGGGGATTTTCGTTCTTCTCTTTCTAGGGCGTTTTCTCTCGGATTTCTTTGGGGGATTCACGTATGAGTGCCTTGTGCCTCTTTTGCTGGTGATCCTTTGCCCCTAAGCGCCGAGAATCGCTTTGGATTTGAGATTTTCGGGATGAACTTGAGGTCATGGTGTTCATCACGAGATCTGAGATTCCGGGAGTTGTACTGAGTTAAAGGCCGAGATCTTTCGGGAAAACACTCCACTGGAGGTCTAGATCATCTGACCAAAATCTCGCCTCAAGAGCTCAAGCGGTTTGGGAGATCCACTTCTGGTTTGACTTTTTCCCGAGCTTCCCAGGCCTGGGCGGTTTAACCGCCCCCCTGACCCGGTTTAACCGCCCCCCCTAGGTGTGTTGGATCGAGTCTTGTTTCGGGTCGTTTTGTGTTCGTTTCGATCGATTCGAGTTCCGCTGCGTGTTTCTTGTTCCTAGGGTCAGTAGCTTGACAGTGGCTACGTGATCTTGGCAAGATTGTTCTCGGAGGTTTCGGAGTTGATTTTGGAAAATAGTCGGATCGGTTGGAAAGAATTTTTATCGGCTCCCATTCACTCCCCCCCCCCTCTCTGGTCGCCGTTTTGGTCCTTCAATTGGTATCAGAGCCAGTTACGGGTCTTTGCGACTCTAACCAGTCTAAGATCCAAAGATGGCGTACCAAGATCGGGGTTCCGGGCCTCCGCACTTCGATGGGAAGAACTACTCGAACTGGGTCGCGCGTATGGGTGCTTTCTTGCGAGGCAAAGGAAAGTTGTTGTGGGATGTGACGAAAGATGAAAACTATGTCAATCCCACCAACTTAGATGCCCAGGATGCAAAGGATAAGTTTGAGGCGAATGCTAGAGCTGTTGACTACTTGTTTCGTGCTTTGTCTGCAGATGAGTTTGAGCGTGTTTTGGGCGAGGACCTAGCTAGCCAGATCTGGCAGAAGCTCAAGGTAGCCCACGGTAGTGATAGCCATGTCAAGGCTAGGCTCTTTTCAATGTATCGCAGAGAATATGAGAATTTTGCTCATTTGCCTGGAGAGTTGGTTGATGCTTTGTTTCAGCGTTTCACTTCTATTGTCGACAACATGAAAGCCAACATTACCGTACTCCCATACTCGGATCATGACCGAGCTATCAAGCTCCTGCAAGCACTTGATAGATCCGTGTGGGGTGCCAAGGTTGAGGCGATCATGGAGTCGGCAAACTATGAAACTTTGTCTGTCGATGAGCTTTTCTCGAAGTTGAAGTCTTCTGAGGTGGACAGACAGTTGCTTGCCAAGGCTAAGAGTCCGACTGATCCCCATAGTCTGGCTCTAGTCGGTGGCTCTGGATATGGACATGCTAACACTCCTAGACACTTTGCTTTGTCTTCTCTTGTGTCTCATCCATATGAAGAATATGAGGTGCTGAGCGAGGAGGATCTCGCGTTGCTCACGAGGAGGTTCGAGCGGATGTACCAGAACCGAAAGGGTTCGAGGCGTGCCGGGAGTACGTGCTACAGATGCGGGAAGATGGGCCACTTCATCGCCGAGTGCCCCGAGGAGATCAAGAACGACTACAACCGCAAGCACCGCCCGCGAGACGACCACAAGCACCGTCCCAAGGACGAGTACCGCTCCAAGCACAAGAACAAGGAAGAGAGAAGGTCGAAGAACAAGCACGGTGGACACAAGAAGCACAGATCTCGAGCGATGGTGGCAGATGCGAGCGACATCGACACAAGCTCCACCAACACGTCATCAAGCTCAAGTAGTGAAGATGAAGACCGCGGCCACCGCAAGGAGAAGAAGAGCTTGAACCGCAACTTCAACGGCATCTCCTTCGCCACCGTCGACTACTGCACCATGGCGCACGACTCCGTGAAGAGCAAGGACGACTCCGACTCCGACTCCGAGGATGAGGTATTGACCGATCCCACCTCTTTGCGTCAGGAGATTGCTAGATTAGAGCAGTTGGTCGATAACCGCGATGATGTGCTTAGAAAGACCAACAAGGAAAAGAGGGAGTTTAGGTCTTTGCTAGGAGAGTCCAAGGATAGAGTGGCTGAGCCTGAGACCTTGCTTTCTGAGACTGGAAAGAAGGCTATGGAGTTTGAGTCTTTGCTTTGCGAGTCTAGGGAGAGAGCAGCTAAGCTTGAGTCTGAGATTGCTGTATTGAAAGATGCTCCTCTTGTGTCTGATGAAGTTGAATGCTCGTTCTGTGATGTGCATATTGCTGATTTGGTTGTGCTTAAGGAGAAACTCATGAGTTGCTTGGATGAACTAGAGGGTGCTAGGGTTGAGCTTGCTGAGTTGAAGTCTAGATCATCTTTGCTAGGTGCTTGTACTTCTTGTCCTGCTTTGCATGCTCAGTTGCTTGAATCATGCACCATGATTAGTTCACTTGAAGCACAACTGAAATCTCCCATTGCAAATTCATGTTCTGCTTGTGATGTTGTTGCTTTGAAGAATGTTGAGTTAGAGCAGTGTGTGAATCGCTTGCAAGATGAGAATGATGAGCTGAGACAGTGTTTGGGTTGGTTGTCGGGTCGCGAGCCTCAGCTTAAAATATTGATTGCTGGTTTTAAGAGAGCTGATGGTCGTGGTCTTGGTTCTGAGAAGGTTGGTGAGACCAGTGGTGAGAGAGAGAGAGAACCTGAGAGTTCCACCACAAACATTCCCACAAACCCACCAAAAACCATTCTCAAGAACACCTTCACACCAAAACCCAACCACCTGCTAAACAAGCTTGACACCACTCCAGATCCTCCCAAGTTTCCACCGAAGACAGATAACTTTCAGAGGAGAGTGACCTTTGTGAGGAGTGGGGTTTACCAGCCGAGAGAGAGGGCACAGCTGAGAGAAACCCCAAAGCCAAAGCCTGTCCGCTTCCATTGTGAGCATTGTGGAAGGGATGGACACCTTGAGGAGTTCTGTTGGAGGAAGAAGAGGGAGGTGAGAAGAGAGAAGGAGGTGGGGAACAGGGACAGGTACTACTCTTCTCGTAGTGTGCCTGTGTCTCGTTCACTCTGGCCGAGAGGCGACGCATTTGTGCACACAGTTCCTGTGGTTGCCAGTCGTGGTGTTCCAGCTAGTCGTGAGTTTGCTAGGCGGCCTCCGTTTCGTGGTCAGTTTGGTTCAGGGAGGTTCGACCGTAGCTTTGAGGCTAGGAGAGAGTCTAGGCCACGTTTTCCCCCGCGTGGTGCTAGAGGTCCGATGGTGAGAGACGAGAGGGTTTCACGTGGTAGAGTTGATTTTGCTAACCCCTCTTTTGAGCAGATGGCCCGACACTGGTTTGACTCGTTTTGTGCTAACCCCAGTGTCGAGTCATTCGCTCATTCTCGTTCTCGTTTTTGATTGTGCAGGTGGGAGGCTTGGAGAACTTTTGGTTGATGGATTCTGGCTGCTCGAGACACATGACAGGTAATGGGAAGTGGTTCTCCAGTCTCACCCCGGTGGTGTCCAGGCAGTACATCACCTTCGGGGATAAGGGTAGAGGTAGAGTGTTGTCTGAGGGTGCTATTCAGGTGAGTGACAATTTTATGTTGAAGCGGGTTGCTCTTGTCAAGAATCTTGGTTTAAATTTGCTCTCAGATTTTTCGTGCTGATTTTTCTCGATCTTTTGGTCTTTCACGGTGTTTGATCGCTGGTACTTCTTCTAAGCTTTGGAAGTGGCATAGGAGATTGGGTCATGTGAGCTTTGATCTACTCACACGCTTGAGTGCTCTTGACCTTATCCGAGGATTGCCCAAGCTCATGTTCGAGAAAGATTTGGTTTGTGCACCTTTTAGGCATGGTAAAATGGTTGCTGCTTCCCATCCACCTTTGACAGATGTTATGACTGAGCGTCCAGGGGAGCTTTTGCATATGGACTTGGTTGGTCCAGCTCGCATTCGTTCAGTTGGTGGGAAGAGGTATGTTCTTGTGGTTGTGGATGACTTTTCTCGGTATGCTTGGGTGTTCTTTCTGGCGTTGAAGGATGAGACATTTGAGTTTGTTCGAGATCTGATTTTGAGTTTGAAAAACGAGAGTAATGGTGGTGCCATGAGAGCTATACGTAGTGACAATGGTACGGAATTTAAGAACACTCGTTTTGATGCCTTCTGTCGTGATCTTGGTCTCGAACATCAATACTCTTCGCCATATGTTGCTTGTCAGAATGGTGTTGTTGAGAGGAAAATCGAACACTTTGTGAAATGGCTAGGACGATGCTAGATGAGCATAGGACTCCTAGAAAGTATTGGGCAGAAGCGGTGAACACAGCTTGCTATGTTTCAAATCTGATTTTCCTTCGTGCTTTCAAGAAGAAAACTTGCTATGAGCTTTTCCATGGTCGTTCCCCCCGTGTGAATCACTTTCAGGTCTTTGGTTGCAAGTGTTTCATCTTGAAGAAAGGAAATTTGGACAAGTTTGAGTCTCGTTCGATGGATGGAATTTTTCTTGGTTAGCTAATCATTCTCGAGCATATCATGTGCTCAATCTTGAGACTAACCAAATCATGGAGACTTGCGAAGTCACCTTCGACGAGACCATTCCGTGTAGCTCTTCTGCTTTTGAGTGTGCAGGTGATGATGATTTGGGGCAGCCCATCTTTGAGGAAGAACAGCCTGATGGTGAAGATGATGAAGAGTTTCATGCACCGTGTGGAGATCGTGTACCTTCTACTTCCACTACTACCACGACGTTCGACGACGGCCTCTCTGCTACACCTTCGTCGAGTCGCGCTCCAGATCGAGTTCAAGTGGAAGCTGATGTTGAGGGGGAGGCAATCTCGAGGCGAGAAGCTCCCCGGCTGGTACAGAGGGATCATCCACCTTCGAAGATCATCGGGAACTTGGATGAACGCACTACACGGTCGAGGTCACAGAACATCTCTCATTATGCTCATTCTGCTTTTGTCGCGTCTTTTGAGCCCAAAAATGTTGGACACGCTTTATCTGATTCTGATTGGGTCAATGCCATGCATGAAGAGCTTGAAAACTTTGAGAGAAACCAGGTGTGGAAGTTAGTAGAACCACCTCCAAATTGCCATCCTATAGGAACTAAGTGGGTGTTTAAGAACAAGAGGGATGAGAGTGGTGAGATTGTGAGAAACAAAGCGAGGTTGGTTGCTCAGGGGTTTTTGCAGCAGGAGGGGATAGATTATGAGGAGACATTTGTTCCTGTTGCCCGTTTGGAGGCAATTCGGATCCTCTTAGCATTTGCAATTGCTAAAGGGTTCAAATTGTACCAGATGGATGTGAAGAGTGCCTTCTTGAATGGGGTGATCGAGGAAGAAGTGTATGTGAGGCAGCCCCCGGGTTTTGAGAGTGAGAGATACCCACACCGAGTGTTCAAACTCCACCGAGCTTTATATGGCCTAAAGCAAGCACCCAGAGCGTGGTATGGTAGGTTGAGAGGGTTCTTGCTTAGCAAGGGGTTTGTGATGGGGAAGGTTGATAAAACGCTCTTCTTGTTGAGAAATGGCAATGATCTCTTAATTGTTCAGATTTACGTGGATGATATCATTTTTGGTGGCTCTTCTCATGATCTTGTTGCCAAGTTTGCAGACGATATGAGCAGGGAATTTGAGATGTCGATGATGGGAGAGTTGCAGTTCTTTCTCGGGCTGCAGATCAAGCAAACCAAGGATGGGACATTCGTGCACCAAAGCAAGTACACTAAGGACATTCTCAAGAAATTCGACATGAGCGACTCCAAGCCGATGACTACGCCGATGAGTACGACTACATCTTTAGATGCGGATGAGGACGGAGAACCAGTGGACCAGAAGGAGTACCGGAGCATGATCGGCTCCCTCCTCTACTTGACGGTGACGAGGCCGGACATACAGTTCAGCGTGTGTCTGTGCGCTCGTTTTCAGGCTTCACCGAGGACTTCACATCGTCAGGCCGTCAAGAGGATTTTCAGGTATCTCAAGTTTACTCCTGAGCTGGGTCTTTGGTATTCTGCTGATTCCACTCTTGCACTTCATGGTTTTTCTGATGCGGATTTTGCTGGATGTCGTGTTGATCGCAAGTCTACTTCTGGTCAGTGTCAGTTTCTTGGTTCGTCTCTTGTGTCTTGGTCTTCTCGCAAGCAGTCTAGTGTAGGCCAATCCACCACTGAAGCCGAGTATGTTGCTGCTGGTAGCTGTTGTTCCCAGTTGCTTTGGATCACTTACACCTTGAGAGATTTTGGATTAGACATGTCCCATGTTCCACTTCTTTGTGACAGCACCAGTGCCATAAGCGTAGCCAAAAATCCTGTGCTTCATTCCAAAACCAAACACATAGAAGTGAGGTACCACTTTCTGAGAGATCATGTGGAGAAAGGAGATATTGAGCTTGCCCACGTTTCTACCCAAAACCAGCTTGCAGACATTTTCACTAAGCCATTTGACCAAGATACCTTCACCCGCTTGCGAGGGGAACTTGGTGTGTGTACAGTTTTCTGAGCTGAGTTTTGGAGGCTTCTCTTGTAGCATATGTATACTATTGTACCATCTTTGTATCTTGATGTACATTTTTCTTGCTTTTGTATCTTGATTTCCTCTTTTGTATCATATCTTAGGATGAGCTTCTCCTATATGCAGTGATTGGTACAACTTGCTACATTTTAGAGTTTAGGCAGGCTGGCTAGGGATTGATTGTATGTATGGCTATGCTCTTGATGGTTTTGATATATATTCTATTGAGATAGTCTCTTTTTGAATTAAAATGACAAACTGAAATTAAATTTCCTCACCCATGAGTAAATGCCTTTGCATGTCTTGTTTGAGCTGAAATGGCTATATCTTGCTTAAGATCATGCTAGGGTGTGATATTCTTTTCAACTGGGTCAAAGACCTTTGTCATAATAAATGTTTAGCCCATGCTTTATCTTGTGGAGGAGCATAAGCTTCTTTTTGTCGCAAAGACATTTCATGTACCATGCTTAACTTGAAAAACTTGATAAATGAGATGTCTATGCATGAAAGAAGAAATATGAGAAAAAGAAATATTTGCAAAAAAATATGCTCATGTCTCTATGCTTTCACCATTGCACACACTTGCACACATGGGTGCTAGGCGGTTGCATGTTGTTTGCCGGAGAAGTCTCCCATGAGAAGTGAACACATGGCTCCGTGCTTTGACATGACATGAGGTAGAACTTGGGCGTTTATGATGATCTTTTGTCAAGAATGATTGTCCTTTCATGATTTTGGTGAGATGAAGTTCATTTTTGCTTGAACAATCCATGGTTAGGACTTTGCTCATGTGGTGACATTTTTGATAAAACTACACAACTTGCTCATGGCTTTGTCAATTGGATATATGTCTTCACCTTCTTGATGGCAATGCCCGTGTCACACGATGAACTATCTTGTTTGCCCCTTCTCTAACTTGTAGCATTTTGTATTGCTCATTGTATATTTGAGAAGCTTGTAGTTGCATTTTGTACATTTTTCCTTGATGTGTGCATTGTCAACAAGGGGGAGAATTTCTGGAGCATTTTGCAAGAGGGAGACTTTGCTGAATTTGTAAGGAAGCTTTTGCTCTAGAAGTTGTTGGATTTGTGTGAGAGTCTGAAAATTTGTGAAGTTTCTGAGAGTTTGAGCATTGGAATATCTTGCTGGGCATATTTGGAAGGTTTTCAAGTTGGAACGGCATCGTTGCGAGTTTGTTTGTGCAATTTTGACAGTTTTGGCCTTGGTCATCTGCCAGGGGCGGTTTAACAGCCCCCCTGGGCGATTTAACCGCCCCTGTGCTGAGTGCACAAGATTTGTGGAGAATTGTACCATTTTCGAGTGTTTTTCGCACGCACAAGTTCACTTGTTCAAGGGGAGTTGCATCTTTACAGGGGGAGTGCTTTGAGTGTTCTGAAAAGTGAATTTGGAATTTGTGACTTGTGTTTTGTGTTTTTGCGCTTTTGCCGATGGTGTTGAGCCCTTTCGCTTCTTCTTGAAGGGTCGGCATTTCTGGAGCTTTCTCTTGCAGAGTGACTTTGTTCTCGGCTTGTTCTTGCTTTTAGTCACTTGCTTGAGTCTTGTTTTCGATTTCTTTTATACCTTCTTTATCTCAATGGTTATTATGTGTGTGTTGTCAATGCACTCATTAAGGGGGAGATTGAGGACCCGGTGTGTCCGAGGACCGGTGGATGGTCGCTTCCTGGTGTGATGAGTGATTGACAACGTGGTGTGGGTTGACGTTTCCCCTGGCTCAAGTATTGCAGGTGTAGAATGTGGCTTGGTTGCATTGGTGCAGGTGAAGAACAGGTGCGAAAGGTCTTAGCCATGGCGGCCTCCGAGGAGCGGAGAGACAAGTAGGCTTGGTTCGAGGGACTCGGTGGCCAGATGGATCAAGTGCGGTTCACATGCTGGCAAGAACGAGCAAGGGGACGTGGTTCCGGTGCGAGGTAGCGGCTCACAACTGAAGCTCGTACGCGGACGAGAAGCCGGCGCAAGGTGGCGGCTAACAACCGAAGTTTGCGCGCGGGGTTTGGTGATTTGGCCACAAAATCATCGGTGGACGGTTTCCCTTGGTTTGGGCCTCAAAACCAAGGACCGAGGACTCGACGAGGCGGAGATAGGCTGCTGGGCCGAGTGTGGCTGGCAGGGGCGGTTTAACCGCCCCCCCTGGGCTGGCCCAAAACCGGCGTCGAGGAGCTTCGATCCGGAGGACACGCGGCGTGACTGCAAGGCTTGCGTCGGAGGGAAGCTAGCTTGCGGTGGAAGGTGTCCCAGCCGGAAAATATCTGAGAACCAAATGTCTAATTTGCCCCTGAGGGGTATGTATCACTTAGGGGTAGTTTAGTCTTTAGAGCACCACCACTTGGACTACTAATATGCCCTCCCAGGGCTGGTGGCTGCTATCTCTCTAGTTATCTCTTTAGTTTTTCCTTTGAACTAGTTTCCCCTTCATCCCCTCCACCTAGAACTATTTCGAATCTTTCTTAGTTTTGTATAGGTGAATTCATGGTTATGTGATGGAGTTTGTGCTGCTCATCTTTGTGCCATGATTTGATTTCCCGAGCTCCTTCTTCCTTTTCTATTTTCGTGGGTATTTTCGGAGCTATTTTTGGGAGATTTTCGTTCTTCTCTTTCTGGGGCGTTTTCTCTCGGATTTCTTTGGGGGATTCACGTATGAGTGCCTTGTGCCTCTTTTGCTGGTGATCCTTTGCCCCTAAGCGCCGAGAATCGCTTTGGATTTGAGATTTTCGGGATGAACTTGAGGTCATGGTGTTCATCACGAGATCTGAGATTCCAGGAGTTGTACTGAGTTAGAGGCCGAGATCTTTTGGGAAAACACTCCACTGGAGGTCTAGATCATCTGACCAAAATCTCGCCTCAAGAGCTCAAGCGGTTTGGGAGATCCACTTCTGGTTTGACTTTTTCCCGAGCTTCCCAGGCCTGGGCGGTTTAACCGCCCCCCTGACCCGGTTTAACCGCCCCCCTGGGTGTGTTGGATCGAGTCTTGTTTTGGGTCGTTTTGTGTTCGTTTCGATCGATTCGAGTTCCGCTGCGTGTTTCTTGTTCCTAGGGTTAGTAGCTTGACAGTGGCTACGTGATCTTGGCAAGATTGTTCTCGGAGGTTTCGGAGTTGATTTGGGAAAATAGCCGGATCGGTTGGAAAGAATTTTTATCGGCTCCCATTCACTCCCCCCCTCTCTGGTCGCCGTTTCGGTCCTTCACAAGTTGCCATTGCCTCTGTTGATTGTTCTGACCTCGCTGTTTCTTGTGAGAATTCATCTGCTCAATTCTGCATCTCTGGCCGTCGTCGGATTTGCAATATTCTTGCATAATCTCGAATAGATCCCGCACCGTTTCCGGTCTCGCTCTTTCGAGGTAGTCTTGGCATGGGCCAATACGAAGGCCTGCTATGGTGTAGTTTATGATGCTGTCTTCTTTGACTCTCGGGGCTCTTGCGGCCAACTTAATAACTCGTTGCATGTATTGTTGAAGTGATTCTATGCCCCCTGGACACATGCTACCATGAAATCGTTGGAAGACAGGCCTTTTGCTTGTAAACCTCGGAAACTCGATGTTAGTCTATTCTTCAGCTCGAGCCAAGTTGTGATCTGGCCTCTTGGGAGGTTGGTGTACCAGAACTGCGCCGAATCCTTCAATCCTAAGACTAAGGTTTTCGCTTTGGTTGTTGAATCTCCGCCGTTCGATTCAACGACTGCTTCGTATTTCATGAGGAATTCCTTTGGATCTGACTCACCGTCATACTGAGGCAAGGTTGTTGCATTGAACCGAGGGGATCAGGGAGCCATTTCCAATACTGCTGATAACAGTCCTATTCCATGAAGTGCGTTTCTGTTGTTGGGCTGAAAGCGCATGGTTTGCCGCCTCGGAGGCCTGTTTGGCTCTTCATGAACGCGGTTTTGCAAGTCTTCAATACAACGCTGCATGTTCTGGATGGTTTGCCACATTTGATTCTCTGTCATGCCCCCGGATTGATCTTCTTCTTCCTTGGCGTCTGCTTCGGCAAATGCCCTCTTTTTTCTAGCAAATTGTTCTTGCAGTGCTTCGTACCTAAGCATTTGTACTCGCAAGGCTTCGGCTCTGTTCTGGGTGTTGAACTAGTCTGCCTTCAGCTACCCCTTGTCTCGACTCATACCTTTTGAACTTGTTTGGATTACTGGCTCTGCCTGCTGTGCTACAGCTACTGCTCTTCGCGCTTGTTCCGACGCTTTGCGTATTGCTTCTTGGACCCTGCGGAGGGCTGCAATGTCATCTGATACTACACCAATTTCTTGGAGGCTTACTTTGACTTCGCCATCGGCTGTGTGCTCGACATCGACTTGTGTACTCTCGGAACGGGGTACAGTTTGAGGTGGTAGTGTCTGGTCACCATAGTTGGTTGCATCTTCGGGATTCACTGGACCAGCGCGCTGCTTCGGAAGTGCCAGCTCCATTGGCCGCGTTCGAAGTTTTCTTCTTCGTCTGGGCCATGACTGGGCTGTGGGTACTACCACAAGGTGAGCGCCAAAAACTGTTGGGTAGAGGACAGCCCCGGAATGGACTCCGTCACCAACAGCCAGGAACAAGTATCTGCAGGGCGGCTGGAAAATGCCTTCCCCTCTAACTCCGTAAAAAACTCAAGTTAATTGCTCCGAAACAAGCTGGGAATTTTATAAAACATCGTCTTCCGTCCCATCCGTTACACGACCTCCTCTATTTATAGGAAGGAGAAGCGAACTTAGGTGCTATTACATTTCCGCCCGGATTAACGGCAAGATCCTTCGAATATTCTAGGGTATTACAGGCTTTTCCTCTCAAAGTTACACTTTTTGGAGGGGTAGGACCCACTACGTTTCTGAGGGGGTCTTCGTTCTTTAGGTCTTCTCGCTATCCCCCCTCCCTTGGTGTGGCCCCGCGTTAGATTCTGAGGTGGTCTTTGGAAATGAATCCCGAAGATGACTTCGCTTCTCGTCCTAGTGGCACGCCTTGGCCTTCGGGCTATTTCCGAGGCCTATTTTCGAGGCTTCGCTCGGACCTGGCTCCATTTCCGAAGGGTGATCTTATCCGTGGGCTCCGATCCCTGAAACACACTTAGACTCAGAAATGGAAAAGGGTTAGATCAGCAATCCGAAGGGGTGGGGGGCTTCCCGATGTCTCCCCCCAACAATTACCACATCATCTTAGAGAGACTGATGCACAAAAAGGTGATGGAGACTCCGAGGAACATCATCGCCGAAGATGGCGGCAAGAGAGGAGAGGAACCCCCTAGGCCGACGCTCTAGGGTTCCTCGACTTGAGGCCTTCCTTGATCTCCTCGTCCTCCACTGGCGTTCGTCGTCATGGTGAACTTATCTAGTCTATATTCCTCATGTTGTGGTGAATGGATTTGAATGGTGTCCCTTTCGGGGCTCCTAGAGGGTTGTATTTATACCCTTGGGGAGCCATGGGGCGTGCTCATCCTTCCCATGCACGAGATCCTTGCTTAGGAGTTAAGCAAACTTGATTTCCATAAGATCTATCTCGTCCAGATTTCCCTGTTTCGTAGCCCTTCCTTCTCGAGGTCATATCTCCCACGTTTGGACTCCAAATAAAGCAAATTAAGAGTCTAAATTGTGTAGCACGAACTTATCTCCAACTCTGGTATGCATGACTTGCCTTGGAAATGAAGTTAAGATCTCCAAAACCGCGTTGCAAGATAATCTTTGTGATTTCGGACTCCTCTGTATAGCATACGTTTCGGATGCCATATCTCCTGTGGGGGATATAGTACCCGGGTACCTCACGAGCAAGCCTGGGAGCCCACCAAAAGGGGGCGGCCCAGCCCACCGTTCTGGACCTGAAGACGTGCGGGACAAGTCGGCGCACGGAGGAAGGATCTGGAAGGAGAAGTCCTAGTTGGAATAGGAATTATTGTAAAAAAGGAAAGGATTCTTAGAGATAGGATCGGATACAAACCGACTTGTAACCCTGCCCCCCGATATATAAGGCGGGCAGGGACCCCCTCCAAAAAGATCTGAGCAACTACACCACAGCCGAACACATCTCAACAAGCAATACAACACCCCAAAACAGGACGTAAGGTATTACGTCGAGTCGACGGCCCGAACCTGTATAAACCCTTGTGTCTGTCCATCCTAACCATCTTGCTTCCGATCTTTGCGATCTTCCCTACATTACAAATCACTTCCGTGGGCTACCCCATGGAAGACTGCCGGAGATAATATCACCGACAGTGGCGCGCCAGGTAGGGGATATCGCCAAGATCAATCTGGTAAGCTCGATGGATCGCGTCAAGATCTTGGACAGCTGCAACCTCCCGGACGTCGACGAAGTCGAGATCCAGTTCGGGGACGTCATCACCACCACCGCCTTGGATACCCAGGCGGCAGGAGCTACGGTCGCCACGGAGGTCTCCTCTCTGGCGCCGACTTCGGCCATCACGGCCCAATCCGGTCCGATCGCCTCTGATCGTACTGGATCTACCCCGCTGAGTCCTTCGCAGAACGCGAGGCCAGACCAGTCGGGAACAGATCTACAATCACTCGGTTCCGATCCGACTCCTGAGAGTCGCGTCGCCGAATCATCGCAGAGCGTAAACGCTCAACCCACACGCGTCCAGAGCCCTGAGGTCATTGCTGTTCAGACCCCTGGCTTTTGCGCGCTTGCTCGGAAGCAAAAGATGAAGGACATCATCCAGTCGGATGATTACCTCTCCGGGAGCGACTCCTACGGGTTAGATCTACTGGGACCCTCAATCCTGGACGATCTGCCGGAAGGATACACGGTGTCCGATGCCTCTACAGAGCCGGAACTACTAGGATCACTCGGAGAATTGACTCCGAGTAGTTTGGAGCGTTACACGCCCACATCCGACTTCTCCGAGTCCGAGGAAGACTACCTCGCGCAAGAGGGAGTCGGATCATATTGTTACATGGTGGCGCCAGCAACGCCAACCAATCCTGTCTCAGAAGATGAGGTCACTCCTGCTGAGGAGACGACCGAAGCTAGGAACCAGCGTCGAGGACGCAATGCCAGTCGGGCAACTCGCAGAGCCGCACGACCGCACGGAGCCGCCGCGTCAGGATCTGGCACTGCTCGACTCCAGGAGCCTCGCTCTGAAGATCATCGTCGCCAACGGGATCAACACGAGCGGAGGAGCGCCCGGAACTTGATGCGCGACGGCACGTTCGAGTTCAACGGACACGAGGTCTACGAGACACCGGTCCAGAACCTCGTTACTATCAACGAGGAAATCAATCGGCTGCCGCCTAACACTCCGGGCCTGGAAAAGGTAAGGGCTCTCGTGCAGGCCGCCTCCGTCCAGGTTCACCAGATGCAAGGCAGAACGACCACCGACGCTCCTGAACCCGGTTCATCTCGACACCGGGCCGGCGGCGGATCGGGTCGTGATGAAGACCTCCGCACCACGATCAACAGAGATCGAGATGCAAGGGACATCATCATCAACAGCACCGAAGAGCGCCATCGCGAAGAACTCCGACGGCGCCAAGAGTACGATCGGGATCACGGAAATCCCCGTCGTGACCCCAACAGGAGCGGCTACTCGACAGAGTCAGACTACTCTGACCTCTCCGGTAGCCTGAGGCGCGGCAACAATGGCGGTCGACGACGAGTGCATCCACCACCCAGGCGACCGACTCCACCGAGAGATCGAACTCCACCGCGCAGCAGAACCTACCGGCAGGACCGAACTCCGCCCAGGACTCGGAACTATCGGAGGACCCGTTCACCGCCCAGGGACCGGGATCGCAGGAGGGACAGCACACCCCCAAGAGCAATTGACGGATCGGGTCCGAGTGATTCCCGCCCTAGAGGTCGGATCGGCGGATTCCAGTCTTTCACCGAGCGCTTGAGAAGCGTGACGTGGCCCAGAGGCTTCAAGCTATCGGATATCGACAAATACGACGGGAAATCTGACCCATCTCAATGGCTTCAGATCTACTACACCGCCGTACAAGCGGCCGGCGGCGACGAGGACGTGATGGCAAACTATCTTCCCATCATGCTCACCAAAGACTGCCGCAACTGGCTGGCAGGACTCCCGCAGGACGCCATCGACAACTGGGAACAGCTTACCGAACTCTTCATCGGTAACTATCTCGGTACCTGGGAAAGGCCCGGGAGCAAGCGGCTCCTCGGTCAGATCAGGCAGCGCAAGAATGAGACCCTGCACGACTTCGTGCGAAGGTTCTCAGAAAAGCGCAACTCCATCACGGACGTCACGGATCAGGAGGTGATGTCAGCTTTCCAGCGCGGCATCTCCGACGGGAGACTGATCCATGAGTGGACTCAGAAGCCACCCGCGACTGTCAATGACATGTTCCGAGTCGCTAGCACGTGGGCGGACGCCGAGATCGCGGAAAGAGAACAACTCAGCGAGATCAGAAATCGCTGGGAAGAAGAGAACAAGACGACTCGCAAACGCGACCGCCGCGAGGACGAAGACCGACACGACGACCATCGGCGCAATGACAGCCAACCTCGCAAGAAGAAGAGCGAGGGAGACATGGTCGCCGCCCTGGACCGGTCCAGAGGCCGGGTAACTCCAGAGGACTTCCAGCGCATGCTCGATGAGCAATGCCCGTACCACAAACACAAGCACTCGGCGCGAGAGTGCTAAGGGCTCAAGCGAGCCTTCACCGGGGGCAACAGAGGCCCCCCATACAGAAAGAGGAACGATGGTTCCCCGCGAGACGACAGGCGAAACGACGAGCCTGGTGATGACTTTCAGGAAGCCGACCGAGTGGTCCGCATGATCTATGGCGGACCAGAGTTCGAGTCGAAGCGCCAGCAGAAGCTCACCCATCGCCAGGTCATGCACGCGAGGGAGCCACCGGTACCTGAGTACCTCAAGTGGTCGGAAGTTCCGATCACATTCACCCGGGAAGATCATCCAAACTTCATACCGAAGCCCGGGTCCCATGCCTTGGTGGTAGCCCCGACGATCCGCAACGTTCGGCTCACCAAGGTACTAGTCGACGGTGGCAGTGGCCTGAACATCCTCTTTGCTAACACACTGAAGGAGCTCGGCCTGACCACTCTCGACCTGAGTCCCCCCAATCCGCATTCTACGGTTTGATACCGGGAGAGGGGGCAGAACCACTCGGGCACATCACGCTGCCCGTCACCTTCGGAGACCGGAATAATTACCGGACCGAGCATATGCAGTTCACGGTGGCGAACTTTGAAACTGCATACCACGCCATCCTTGGGAGGCCGGCACTCGCCAAGTTCATGGCGATTCCTCACTACGTCTACTTGCAGGTCAAGATGCCAGGACCGAAAGGCGTAATCACCGTCTTGGGAGACGTCCGAGTCGCATACACGTGCGAGCAGGAAACTCTCAACGCGGCAGCCGCCCTGGACATGTCCAAGCGCATGGAACAAGTACTGGCTGCATCACAGGAGGTGGACAAGGACGCTCTAGAGATCCCCACCAAGAAGCCAGCAAGAGAAGCCATCGCGCCAAGCAAAGAGACGGAGCTGAAAAGGATCTCTTTGGACCTGGACGACCCAAAGAAGACGGCCATCATCGGGGTAGAGTCAGACTCCACGGCAGGTTCTGCCCTGCTCTGCTTTCTCGACAGCTATCCAAGCTATAACCAGACAGACCTAGAGCCTAACGATCAGATAAAAACTCCGTTCGTCACATCGTTCGGTGCTCCTTTGGCCTTCGGTCTGAAAAACGCCGGCGCGATCTACCAGAGGACGATTCAAGCGCGTATGGATCAATTGACTCTGGACGCAATAGGGCGCCTACATCGATAAATCCGTGGAACATCGAGCACTTACAGCGCTTCTACGCCTGAATCAGTTATGTATTTATCTTTTTTATTTTTAGATTTATTTTTTCCGAGTGATTTTGGAGGGTAGTCACCCCCAGTTACGACTCGGCATGTTCACAATGAGTTATCAATAAAGTTGATTTCATCTTTCATCTATTTCTACTACTCGCATTTCCTCTTTCGCGTCACGCACATAAAGTATGAGGAGAACAAACCTTAAATCGAGAGGGAAAGTACTCGCCAAGTCAAAGCTCTAAACGTATGACAAAGACTCTGCGGCATGAGACTGAGACCAACGAGGCTAATCTACTCCGTAACAGGTCAACCACTCAGAAATTAAGGCTAGCGCAGAAAGAAAGGGAGTTGTAGACCAATAAAAACTTATATACAAAAGTGATAATTCAAACATTGTTTAAAAACAGTACTGGTTCGACCAAATACTACAAATACTTTGTTTACATTGCAGGGTCACCAGCACCAGACGGGGCTGCTTCGTCCGAGTCATCAACAACGTCCTTGGACAGGACATTGGCGATGGGCTCGACTTCATGGAGCAGTCTGCCCACATCATCTTCAGAGGTACCGGCAGCATACCCGCGGCCGAGTGGCTCCAGGTCTGACGCCGGGAACAGAGACTTCAGTACCGCCAGGACATGGCCACAGCTGGCCTGGCTGATGGAGCAGAGCTGCCTCCGGAAGTAGCGTGGGAGTGCCCGAACGCGGTCGAGGATGGAAGCTGAAGACGATGACGCCTCCGGCTCGATCTCCTCCGCCACCATTCGGATAGCATCCTCCAGCGCTATCTTCTCAGTGCGCAGCGCCTCAGCCTCACCTTGCAGCCGGGCCACCTTGGCGGTGAGCTCTGCGAATTGGGACATAGTCCGATATCGATAATCTAAAAAAGTTTAGATCTGAATAATATTTTCATGTCTGACAGAAAAACAAATAAGGAAGAACATACCTCTGAGCTCGTGCACGGCCTGGGCCTCGTTGAACTTAGCCTGCTCTACCTCCCCGCATAAATCGCGGGTGGTACGCTGGGCTTCCTCCAACTCAGCCTGGCGCTCGACCGCAGCAGCCTCGAGCTCAGCCACTCGGGCCACCAAGGAGTCGGCCTTAGCGACTGCAGAAGTTAATTCTTGAATAACCAAGGTTTTAGCCTCGGCATCAGCAGCTAAGTTCTGCAAAAACAAGTCAGATGACAATATGAATCAATATACCACTCGGTATTTGATATCAACAAGATAAGTAGCTCGGGAAGTACCTTGGCTATGTGGCCCATGCGACGATGGAGTGACAGGAACTCCTCCAGAGGAGTCAGGGGAGCACCACCACTCAGAACGCCGACCGCCGCAGAAGCAATCTCGACCGCCGCAGTCTGGGGCTCCTCCATTGCTGCAGTCGGTTCAACCGCAGGAGCACGCTGGGGGCTGCCTTGAGGAACTGGCGGCGGGGTCGGCGATGCTGGTGTGGGACTCGGCGGTGGCGGGGTTGGCTCCCGCTGCGACTCGGGTAGCGGTCCCACAGGCTGATCGCTGAGAAGATCAGCTGAGTGGATCGGCACCTCTGGAGTTTGGATTGTTGGGGCTTCGGTCTCAACCGCCGATTGAGGCGGAGGACCCGAGAAGGGGACCTCAGACGGCGTGCTACAGGATAAAGCATATATGGATCACTAACAAAGAGACATAAAGGAAATCAAGAGATGATAAGGATACTTACAGAGTAGAAATGCGCATTCTCAGGCGCTTTCCTTTCCGAGTAGGGGAAGGGAGGTCCCTCGGACTTGCAGCACTCAGAGGCATTACTGCAAGGGGAGACTGCTCCGAGCTCGTGATTGGCGGATGGAGTGACGACTCGGCGATGCCAGCTTCATCTTTCTCCGAGTCAGACGACTCAGAGATAAGGAGTTGCCGGCGGCTTGGCGCATCCCTGAACACGATCCCAGTGGAGATCTTCCGCTTCTTCAGAGCAGGAGCAGCCTTCCCACCACTCGGAGATTGCACATCGGGGGAAGGAGAGGATGACAGAGTGATATCCGAGTCGCGCAGATCACTCTCACTTTCCCCGACTGCTTCTTCAGATCCAACGGCCCTGCGTCAACGAGGTTGATCCACTCCCTTTGGCATCTCAGGCAAAGGAGGGAGGGATACAAAGGCAACTCGACCCTGCAAAAATTGGGTTCAGTTCTGAGATTACACCCAATGGGTGGAATTGAAATAAAAACAAGAACAGACTGACTAAATACCTCAGGGCGTGGATTTCCCAAGTTAAACGCCGGAGGACAGTCAGTGGTCCTCAGGGACGTTCCAGGTGCGAAGAATTTGCCAAGCCGAGCGGCGGCTTGGACTTTGTCGACGCGCTCGGGGGCTTCGCGCGTGTTGTCCCCCTCGGCGTAATACTCATACGCCGGGTGAGCCCGCTGCTTGAGTGGCTGGACCCGGCGCAGAACAAAGTTGGCTGCCACACCGACGGCAGACAGCCCATTGTCCTTCAACTGGGAAATAAGACCCAGGAGCTCCCGAACCTGATCCATTTCACTCTCCTTGGGAAGAGCGGTCCAGGATTGGGAGGGAACAGGACGAGAATCAATTTCTGGAGAGATGGCAGGCGAGTGGTTTCCTACGTAAAACCACTCGGACTGCCACCCCTTATTGGAGGTAAGGAAAGGGATATCAAAATACTCCCGAGTTCGACCCTCGCGGAGTTGGAGTCCGGCGCCCCCGACTACTTGTGGGCAGTCGGTTCGGGGATAAGGCTTAAGAAGAAAAAGATGAATGAAAAGATTGAAGTGAGGCTCTATCCCAAGATAGGCCTCACAGAGGTTGATGAAAATGGCGATGTGAAGGATGGAGTTGGGATTCAATGCGCAGAGGCAGATCCCATAGTAATGCAGCAGCCCGCGGAGGAAAGAATGCGCGGGCACGCCGAAACCACGGAGAAAGAAAGATTCGAACACCACCAAATCAGAAGAGTTTGGGGTGGGGAAAGACTCACCGGCGGCGGCGCGCCACTCGGCGGTTTGCTGGTCAGGGAGGACGCCGTCGACGACGTGCTGCTCGAGTCGCTTGGTGGTGGTGATGGACTCCCTCCACTCGGCGGCGCGATCTACGGCGACCTCGGCGGTGGCCTTGCCCTTGGACGACCGGGCCCTTGCCGGCGACTTCTCCTTCCGCTTCGAGGCTTCCTTCCTCTTGGGCGCCATGGCAGCGAGCGGTGCTGGAGAGCGAGGAAGAAGGTTGCGGGAGCAGATCTAGGGTTTTGCTCTGGCGCAAAGGGAACTGGAGCGTCGGGGAAGGCAAATGGCAAGTAAAGGAAGAAGAATGCGGCGGGGATGGCTTATAAAGGAATAAACCGTCCCTCCCGCGTGCGGCGCGGCGCTTGTCTCGGGAACTCAACCGACGCAGGCACGTCCCGTCGTTTTGAATTCAAAGATGCGGCAGGGAATCGCGATATCTCGCGATATCTCGCCTTCCGTAAGGCGACCGTTAGGGACGCAACGGACTTTTAGGAATAATGGGCCTAAATGGGCTGAAATATAGCACGACCTTTCGGTTCTGTTACGATAATAAATTTGTGGGTTCCTGAGCTAGGGTTCAGGGGCAGAAACCACTCGGTCGTGAGGCTAAAATTAGTCGACGACCAGACTCGATTTTGCAATTAATATTGCGACCTCGCAACTGATTTTTACGTAAGGCATGCGATACTATCGCTAAATTGACTCAGAAATCTGGGTCAAATGCTGACAAGTATAAATCTTGTGAGAAGATGGCTTACCATATGGTCAAGCTGAGTCGTGGGACACGACTCGGGAGTCATGCCGAGTTCAAAGAACTTGAGGACAAAATCCTTATAAAGGGGAAACAAAAAAGCCCCTGAAGGAAAAGATTATCTAAAATCCATGTCCAGAGGCATGGGGGCTGAAAAAATCAGTCGGAATTCATGGCTTTCAGAGTCTTGACACGATCATGCTGAGTCGTAACAAGACTCGGGGGCTAAACCCAATGGGTGCACCTGGAGGTGCACACCATTGATGGATCAAGTTCAAAAAGAGATTCATAATATTTATTTTTGACCCTCGACCAGAATATTCTATTCTAATCAAGGCTCGGGGGCTACACCCAATGGGTGCACCTGGAGGTGCACACCATTGAAGATCAAGAAACAGATGTGTAAAAATTGAAGACCTTTGGTCAGTTTCATGCTAAAATTGCCCAAAGCCCGGGGGCTAAGTGTATTCACTTCGCTGTCGCGTCGTGAAGAAGAGCACTCCTTCCCCTCATTTTGACTGTAATTGAAGAATTGTTTTCAGGAACGTCTGAGAAACCACTCGGATCTTCTTCGAAACCACTTGGATCTTCTTCGAAACCACTCGGATGAGATCTTAGACAACTTGGAGCACTCAAATCATGCAAGAAAAGATGGAACAATTACAGCCAACGATCGGCCAAGAAGTGCTCGGGGGCTACTGTGGGGGATATAGTACCCGGGTACCTCACGAGCAAGCCTGGGAGCCCACCAAAAGGGGGCGGCCCAGCCCACCGTTCTGGACCTGAAGACGTGCGGGACAAGTCGGCGCACGGAGGAAGGATCTGGAAGGAGAAGTCCTAGTTGGAATAGGAATTATTGTAAAAAAGGAAAGGATTCTTAGAGATAGGATCGGATACAAACCGACTTGTAACCCTGCCCCCCGATATATAAGGCGGGCAGGGACCCCCTCCAAAAAGATCTGAGCAACTACACCACAGCCGAACACATCTCAACAAGCAATACAACACCCCAAAACAGGACGTAAGGTATTACGTCGAGTCGACGGCCCGAACCTGTATAAACCCTTGTGTCTGTCCATCCTAACCATCTTGCTTCCGATCTTTGCGATCTTCCCTACATTACAAATCACTTCCGTGGGCTACCCCGTGGAAGACTGCCGGAGATAATATCACCGACATCTCCTAGCTCCTAATTCCAAATCATGTGTTCCATAGGTCACAATCTAAGAGCTCGACGATGCCAACGACTTTGGTATTGAATATTTTGTCATTTGAGGCCGTTTTGGTCTCTAAATCTACACCAGAAGATCATGCTATCCTGGGCTGCGCGAATATCTTTGAGGTTGACTTATCTCGTGGATAACTTTCTAAGTCTCCAATTCCTTCATGCTTAAGTCTCCCAAGCCCAATGTTCATTGAATGTGGATATCCAAGACCATGAGTTGGGCTTCGAAATTCCACATAGTCCATTAATATGTTGGTCAGGCTTCCCCTTCTAGTATTGATTTCGCCGGGCTTGGTGTTGGTATTGGGCTTTGAATATAAATGCCCCAAATTGGCCCCTTTTCCTTAAAAGACACAATATGCTCTAAAATACAACACACGTGAGGAAACTGGGTTATTTCAGTGCCAAGTGACGAGTTAGTATAAGAATTAGCTCAAAAACTCCACCTAGAAGGCACTAAAAGTGTGTTAATTAAGAGCGCCAACACCAACCGGACCATGGAACTGGTGGCGGCATCGGCGATGGAGCCGAGAAAGGCGTCCAGCGCCGCCGCGGTCTCTGTCGCGTGAGTCTCGAAGTAGCTGAGGCACCTAACTGCCGGCGCGAGATATGTGGCCTCGACGTCAAGGGAAAAAGCCATGCCGAATGAAGACTAAGGGGCGCAGCGGAGCTCTACTAGCAGAGGACG
Organism: Urochloa ruziziensis; assembly: GCA_015476505.1. Taxonomy (NCBI): domain Eukaryota; kingdom Viridiplantae; phylum Streptophyta; class Magnoliopsida; order Poales; family Poaceae; genus Urochloa; species Urochloa ruziziensis. The sequence continues at coordinate 29,282,481 of CM027119.1, forward strand.
CGGTGGACTGGGGTGTTCGATCTACTGTGGTTGTAGATGGACTGGGAGAGAAGAGAACGTAGATAGGGTTTGGTCGGAACGGTTGCGGCTTAGTTTATAGCCGCACCTCAATCTAAGCGGCTCAACACGGGCCGCTTAGAAGGAGGCCCTTATTTTAAGCGGATTAATATGTGCCGCTTAAATTATGGGCCTTGTTCTAAGTGGTCCATGCTACACCGCTTATAATGACAAAAAAAAGAGTTATCCAAACAAATTGAAAACCTAAACATAAACTCAAAATTAAACAATTACACACAGACATCATCACATGATTAAAATAGATTATTATTGCATGGTTAATTTGTTCAGGACCAACAACATCACATAATAAAATAATTAAAAAACTAAATTTAGAACCACTGCTTGGGGGCGAAGTTCGCCGTTGTGACCCTCGCCGTCAGATCCGTTGACTCGTTGAGATGAAGGTCGTGACGGAACTTCATGAATTCCAGGGACCACTGCCAGTCGTGGCCATTGAACTTCTCCACATTTGCCGCCGACGGCAGCTTGACGAAGTACGTGCCGTCAGTGTCATCGTCACAGGAGATGTTCGATGCCCGCCACTCCCCCAGCATGGAGTGCGCCATGTTGGCGACATTGACGCTCGGATGCCTGATCCTCTTGGTGACGTATGCTGCCGCCACCTACGTCTGCTCCCCGCCGAAGATGAAAAGTATCTTGAGGATGGGGTGGCCGACATCCGCTGCCTGTGAGTTTGGGGTAATGCCAAAGGGTGAGTTTGGGGTATCCGTCTGGCGGCCTCGGTGTCCTATCGGTGATCTCGGCCATGGCGCTTACTTGCAAACTGCCTGCGAGTTTTGTGAGAGAAATTGTAGAAGAAGATATGGAATGGAATATGCGAGTGATCGATCGATATCGAGAAGGCCCGAAGTATATATGGCGATCATCGTCGACAACCAACTTGTATCGCAAGCAGGCCATAGAAGGGTCCAGGCTACCGAAAGGGCCATCGTCGTTGTCAAACTGCCATAACTACACGTGCGTAGACTCTACGCGTGCGCTGCAACATCTAATTGATGATGGTTCAAATCCCCAGGCAAATCGGTTTATTTCTACACCGATTCAACAAAAGGAATATTCTAAGCGGCGTATTCCACATCGGTTACAATGGACGCTCATTCTATCCGGTTGTTGTTTAGGCTTGCGCGTTTACTTAAACGAGCCGTCCCAATTCTAACACCAGTGCATTTGAGGCCCTTAGGAGAGCAAGCGCCTTTATAACTGCTTCGATTGACTTAAATGAATCTGGGTGTTTTGGCTCGGCACGGATGGGTCAATGAGGTTAATTGCTTCTATAGTAGTGGATGGCAAGTACAGTGACTCCAGGAGCATCTCGGGACGTGATCGACTTAAGGCATCGTGACACTTAGCAGAGGCCGGACATGCATCACCAACGGTTTCGGTGGTTTGGCCTCAAAACCACAAGCGGTCATGCGGCGGCCAATGGTTTCGACGGTTTAACCTCAAAACCACAAGTGGTCATGCAGCGACCCAATGGCGTAGGGTTTGACCAGTCTGGCCTCAAAACCGAGGGACGGTCCGGTGTGGCCGAATGGCGTCAAGATGGAGGACACGCAGCACCATTGCGAAGCTTGCATCGAGGTGAAGCAGAGTAGTGAAGGCGCTGGGTCTATCCGATGCTTCAAGAAAAATCTGAACGGATTTATCCATAAGAGGTATTTGAGTTTTACGCTTAATGTAAGGGCGTTATGGACATTTGTAGGGAACCATATATATACGAGGAGTGGCTATTGTGGGCAGCCATCCAAATGAGAGATAGGTGGTGTGCTTCTCATTTGTTTGTGAAAGAGCATTTTTAGGCTTTGAGAGGGTAAGAAACCAGAGATCTTCGATTTAATCATTTTGCCATTATAGTTTTGTTTGTGCTAACAATTGGGTTGTAACTAGACCTCATGAAAAAATAGAAGATTCAATTTCGTGTCTCCCCATCCATTCCAGAGCCTTTTTCTTTTTCTCCATTTTCGGGTCTTTTTCTTAGGATTTTTCGTTCTTTGTTTTGGATGCGATTTCGGCTCGAGTTCTTGAGGGGATTTGGTGTTACGGTTTGTGGGAATATATCATGGTCATCAATTGATATGCTTCAATTGACAAGCGCACCCCAATGCCATTGATTCAGCTTGAGCTGTCTTTCTTTCCTGACCCTTGCACTTCGGTTTTTGCAGCGGGCGGAAGTCCAGCGCACAGCCTCTACTTTCTTCTGTGCAGGATCAGAACAACAGCAGGGTGTTTATTTTTTGAAAAAGGTGAAAATTTTTCACCTAAAAAACTGTATCAGTTTAGTACTTCTGTCTATACATGCGAACCAATGTAAAAGTTTTTCATCTTTTCATCCTCTTTCCACTCATCTAAACTCGCCCTAAATTCGCCCTTTACGAGGTGTTGCTTTCAGGGAATAGTGAGCTAATCATTGCATCCATTGTTTAATCATTGCTTGTGTGTGTGCATACAGCTGATAGCTTTATTTTTGTTCCCGTGACAGTTTGAGCCCAAGTTTTTTCCTATCAGTGAAAATATTGGTCTTGCCACAGTGACTCTACTATTCCTGGCACTGATTTTATATCTCCTGGAAGCACGTTAATTGGTTGATGGTCACGAGCCTTTGATCTTAGATGCATATCATCTGGCTTTTATTTCTTTGGTTAATCAATAGCTTTTTGGCCCGGCAAATTTGCATGCTATGTGTTGTATCTCTCTTGTCGGCAGGACTCTAGCTTTAGTGCTTGGTTTGAGAGCTCTCAGTCAAGTTCTGTCAGAAAGAAATAGATTTTGTCTCAGCTACCGTACTGATTATTGGTTATTGCATGTTCAATTGTTTAATCATATCTTGCCTTGCTCTTTTGGAATTGGCCGAGAGAAAATTAATTGAGCATTGTGGTAGGACATTTTGTCAAACCAATTGATCATTGTGGTAGGTCATTTATCTCTCTTCAAAAAATATTATCAAAATATATACAAGTGCGGTCTTATTTGGCAGGTAGCTTAGTGTTAAAAGGAACACAACACCGTAGAATGGGAATTTGATTTTGATTCGTTGGTTCAAGAATTACAACTTTTCAAAGGTTTGAAAAATTAGTTGCATGTGCTCACGTGGGGACAAAAAGGCCAAGGAGACCTGCATGTTGGATGCGTGGGAACCGCTCCAAGGACCAGTAAGTTACATCCATGCAAAAGATCTGTAGTATAACGGTAAATCAATATATTGAATTGGATTGATCGATACAGAAGGCCGTAAAAATTGTTTGATGAACGGCGGGCTGCACTAAAGTCATTACCATCAATGTGGACTGCCTTTTAACAAATCCGTCAGTGGACTGAACTTCGAGCAATGTAGACCATTTGCTAGGGACAGTGTTTTCATATACACCACACCCTCTCTTTTAACAAATGCACCAGTGGACTGCAACTTCGCGCAATAACTATGGTATAGGGTTATAGGTACGTGTCATTGTTGTTGCCCATGGCCATGATACATGTGCTTGAAAGAGATTGAGGTTGACTTATTACAATACATGTGGTTGACGGATATTGCATTTTTTTTCCCTTTTTTCTGTGAACTACTAGAGATCCATGTTTATTATTTTCAGTGCGCTTCTAGAACAGTTGTAATTTCCCTTTCTGAAAACAAGAAAACTCCAAGAGTCTGATTGACGAGCGCCTTATTTATTATTGCTCATAATTATTGATGATAAGTTAATAATGATAGATTAAATAACACATGAACCGTGGTGATGCTACTCCCCGCTCCAAAATATAAGCCATTTCAACTTTTCTGGAGAATCAAAGTATTTCATGCTTGACCATATTTATACAATAAAGTACTAACATTTATAACATCTAATAAGTATCAATAAATTCTTCATCAAACATATTTTCACAGTACATCTCTATTCGGTACCATAGATATTTGTAATCCTCTCTATAATATTGGTGAAACATAAAATAGTTAGACTCTACAAAAAAGCTAGGATGACTTGTATTTTGGAATAGAGGAAGTATATACTTTTGGTAATTATGACAATCTCCTATAACTATATAGGAGCACCCCACTACAAGAGTTTTCTCGACCCTCAGGAAGCCACATCAGCACTAGCACTTCTTCTCCTTCACTTCAATTAAAATGGCAGAATGCCATATCGAGAGTCTCTCAGACCTCCTCTCTGCTTCATTAACTCTATTTCTCTAAAAATACAAGCTATCCATTACTTACCACCAATTTATTTTTCATGCAACATATCAACGTCATCTACTATACCAACCAAGGGTCATTATCACTACTACACAAACCACTTTCTCAAACGGGCTATCACAACCGGTTTTGGCAAAACCGGTTGTGATAGGGCATCACAGCCGGTTTTTAGTTAGGTGGGGTAAGCATACGTCAAAACCGGCTGTGATGACCCCTATCACAACCGGTTTTTGTTAGAAACCGGCTGTGATAGTCGCCAGGCACATCACAGCCGGTTTTTCTTACAAACCGGCTGTGATGCCCCCTTTCACAGCCGGTTTGTTATCAAAACCGGTTGTGATGTGCCTGTACAGTACAAAACCCTCTTTCCCTCCCCTCCCCTTCTTCTTCAACCCGACGCCCACCCCTCTCTCAACCCTTTTTGCTCTCCATTTTCACCAAATTGCTCTCTAAAGGTTGGGTTTTTTTGAAGAATCACTCCATCAACTTATTTTGAGGTGGGTAACTAGCAACCATTTCAATTTTGAGCATGTTTCATCCACTACATTTTGAAATTTGGCATGAATTTGATGGAGGGGAATTTGTTCCATTTTAGAGAGCATTTATTCGCAAATTGCAATGGGGAAAGTGTGATTTGTTTGAAGAATCACTCCATCAACTTATTTTGAGGTGGGTAACTAGCAACCATTTCAATTTTGAGCATGTTTCATCCACTAGATTTTGAAATTTGGCATGAATTTGATGTAGGGGCTCTCTTGTTCCATTTTAGAGGGTATTTCTTGTCAAATTTCAATTTAGAAAGTGGGATTTCTTTGAAGAATCACTCCATCAACTTAATTTGAGGTGGTTAACTAGCAACCATTTCAAATTTGAGCATTTTTCATCCACTAGATTTTGAATTTTGGCATGAATTTGATGGAGGGGCTTTTGTTCCATTTTAGAGGGGATTTGTTGCCAACCTTCAATGTACCAAGTGGGATTTCTTTGAAGAATCACTCCATCAACTTAATTTGAGGTGGGTAACTAGCAACCATTTCAAATTTGAGCATGTTTCATCCACTAGATTTTGAATTTTGGCATGAATTTTAGATGGACAACGATCGAGGCTGGATGTACAGGCCAGCGGCCAAAAGAGATGTCATATATATCAACGGCGTTGATTCATTTGTGAAGGTTGCGAAGGCTTACATCAACATGAGTGATGGATATGTGTATTGTCCATGCTATGACTGCAAAAACCAGAAACAGTTTCGTAACGTCGAGCAGATCCGGTATCATTTGTTGTCTAGGGGGTTCGTGCCAAACTACAAGATTTGGAATAAGCATGGTGAGGAAGGTGAGAATGAAACCACGCAGCAAACTACCCGAGAGAAGATTAGGGAAACAGTACACCATCAGGCCACACAGGCAGTGGAACTTGAAAATGAGCCAGAACCGGTCGAACAAACATATATGGAAAACATTGGTGAAACCTTCGCCGAGACATTAGCTGCGGATGATGTGGTTGATGGTCTTGACCAGATGATACGTGATGCGGAGCCAGAATGCTTGGATGCAAAGAATCTCAAAAAGCTCAAGCAGATGAGAAAAGGATGCAAAGACTACATTGTACAGTGGTTGTAGCATGTCGAAACTTGAAGCTGACCTCTTGCTACTGGAGATGAAGGCAACAAATGGTGTGTCAGACATAGGCTTTGACATTTTGCTGAATATTCTGGAGAAGATGCTTCCCAGCCCTAATGGGTTGCCGAAGAACACATACCAGGCAAAGCAAATGATATGTCCGATTGGGATAGAAGTACAAAAAACACATGCATGCCCAAATGATTGCATCTTATATCGTGGTGACTATAAAGAATTAGATGCATGCCCAGTGTGTGAAGCTTCAAGGTACAAGTCTGTATCAGCTATACATATGACATGTGATCGAAATAAAAGACCACCCGCCAAAGTCGTCTGGTACTTTCCCGTGATTCCTCGATTGAAGCGTTTATTTGCAACCCCAAATACAGCAAAGCTTATGCGTTGGCATGAAGAAGAGCGTTTGAATGATGGAAAGCTTAGACATTCGGCTGACGGTTCACAGTGGAGGGCTATCAATTATCATTTCAAGAAGAAATTTGCCAGTGAAATAAGGAACGTAAGGTTCGGATTGAGTACTGATGGTATGAATCCTTTCAACATGGTTAGCAGCAGACATAGCACCTAGCCTGTCACTCTTTGCATATACAACCTTCCGCCTTGGCTTTTTATGAAGCGGACATATATTATGATGCCTTTGCTGATCGAAGGGCCAAAGCAGCCATTAAATGAAATCGATGTGTACCTGGAGCCACTTGTGGATGATCTTGTGACTTTGTGGGATCATGGTGTCAATGTTTGGGATGAGTACAAGAGAGAACACTTCAAGTTGAAAGCATTGTTATTCGTAACAATCACGGACCTCCCCGGCCTTGGTACTGTATCTGGCCAGGCTACAAAGGGCTATAATGGTTGTGTGGTTTGCGTCGACGAGACCGACGCTAGATGGTTAAATAATAGCAAGAAGATGGTCTACATGGGCCATCGTAGGTTCCTTCGCAGAGATCACCCATATCGGCAGAACAAGAAATCATTTGATGGGACAACCGAGGAGCGCTCGGCTCCGAGTTATCGCGATGGACACGGGATCTTTAAAATAGTCAGCAAACTTGATGTGGTATTTGGAAAGGGAAAAGGAAGTGTACGTGCACCAGCAGGCGCTTTGTGGAAAAAGAAGTCTATATTCTTTAGACTTCAATATTGGGAATTCCTGACTATTCGCCACGCACTCGATGGCATGCATCTAACTAAAAATGTGACTGAGAGCACCCTCGGAACATTAATGCCCATGAAAAAAAGGGAAAGGGCTCACAGGAAGTCCGTCAAGACCTACAAGAATGGGGTGTCAGGCCTGAACTACATCCTATCATACAGCCTGATGGGAAAAAGAAGCTTCCAGTTGCTTCATGGACAGTGACTAAAGACGAGAAAAAGAAGATCTGTAAATTTTTTCATGAGTTGAAAGTGCCCACCGGATACTCGGCCAACATCAGGAGGCTAGTCAACATACAGGAGTCAAAATTCAACATGAGTTGCATGAAGGCCCACGACTGCCACATTATCATGACACAACTTCTCCCTGTTGCGTTAAGGGGTGTGCTGCCACCGAAGGTGAGGGATCCCCTCATAAAGTTGTGCTCTTTCTTCAATGCAATATCACACAAAGTCATAGATCCAACAACGCTAGACAAGCTTCAAGAAGACCTGATCCATACTATAAACAGGCTCGAGATGCATTTTCCACCGACATTTTTTGACATGTCAGAGCATCTGCTTATTCACCTTGTTGCTTAGATAAAATCAATTGGTCCAATGATCCTGCATAACATGTTTCCTTTCGAGAGGTTAAACAGTGTGCTTAGGAAGTATGTTAGAAACAGATTCAGACCGGAGGCTAGCATGGCAAATGGTTGGGAGACTGAGGAGGCAATTGTGTTCTGCACATACTATTTGGATCTGCCAAGAGTCGGTGTGCCTTTATCACGCCACGAGGGAAGGCTGGTTGGGGAGGGGGACGATCGGCCGTCATTCGAGCAGGATTGATGACCTTGATGCTTTCACGCAAGCACATTACACTGTTCTACAGCAAGCATCTGTAGTTTCACCATATATTGAAATGCATATGCGAGAGCTACAGAACCAGAACAGAGCCAAACAACAACAGTGGATCATGAAAAAACATAGAGAATGCTTTGGTGACTGGTTAAGATTGAAATTAACTGTTGGTAAACTGGTTCTCGTGAGCTAGATTTGTTGGTTATGGGACCATCAAGTACGTTGACAAAGATTCAAGGATATGACATAAATGCATACTCATTCTACACAACAAAGCAAGATGAAAAAAGTGTCAACCAGAACAGTGGTGTTCGTATCGATGCTTATGACAACAATCGACACTTGCAGACATACTACGGGACCATTGAAGAGATCTGGGAGCTAGATTACGGGCCCAACTTAAAGATACCTCTTTTCTGGTGCAAGTGGGTGAATCAAGTGGCAGTCTTCGAGGACAAGTATGGTATGACTGTCGTCGATCTTAAGAAGACAGGCTACACAGACGAGCCATTCGTTTGGGCGAAAGATGTAGTGCAAGTCTTCTATGCAAAGGACCTCGCTAATGATGGAAAACACGTTGTTCTTGAAGGAAAAAGGAAGATCGTCGGTGTTGAAGACACAACCGAGGAAGAAGGGAACGACTTCAACGACATGCCTCCTCTCGGGCCTGATGTCGACCTACCTGTGTTTGAAGAGAAAGATGATGAGCCAGCTTACGTCCGATGTGATCATGACGAGGCCGTCATCGTTAGTTGAATAATGCATAGTTATGTAATAATTAGAGTTAATTGCACTACTTTTACCTTATTTTGGTATTAAGAGTTAATTGCACTACTTATACTTTATTTATATATTTAGAGATAATTGCACTACTATTGTTTAAGTATTTAGAGGTAATTGCACTAATTTCCCATGCTTTTTTGTTTTAATTTTATTGTGCGCAAAATGTTATAAAATATTTGTAATATTCATCACAGCCGGTTTTTATTAAAAACCGGCTGTGAAAACACTCTTCACAGACGGTTTTTAATAAAAAACCGGCTGTGAAGACAGTTTTCACAGCCGGTTCTTAATAAAAACCGGCTGTGAAGAGTGTTTTCATAGATATGATGTGGCACACAGCCCGAGGCAAAACTGCCCAGCACTTATTGCTTGTGTATGCTCGCAAGCTCATGCCCGAGCTCATTCTCTCGCTCGCTTGCTCGCTCACTCTCTCGCTCTGCTAGCTCTTTGGCTCGCTCTCTCGCTCGTTTGCTCTGCTAGCTCTCTCGCTCGCTCTCTGCTGCCTGCTCGCGAGCACCACCATCGCCCAGTCGACAAACAAAGCTTAGGTATATATATACATATTCTCTCCTGCGTTTTTTTTCATTTGTATTGTTGTACGTAGTTTTCTTTCGATACGAGTGCAAAGCTCAGGTATTTAAGTTGCTATATCATATAGAACTATAGCTAAATGTTTTCTTCCGTTAAATAGGAAAATATATAATGCCGAGACAGCGTGCAAGATCAAGTCGTGGTAGACTGTATCCGCCGCACCCAGCTATGTTTTCAGGAGATCTCACTGCACCACAACCAAACCCTCCAGGTCCGGTATTTGAAGGGTTCATTCTGATTGTGCCTGAAATCCGTAGGGATTTGGTAAGACTGATATAATGTAATTTATTTCTGATTAAATTATATGATTATTATGTTATCATATTGATTCTTAACTAATTTTGAAATCAGGCGATTAATGCACTTGAATGGTTTAAAACTGTAGTAACTCACATAAGTGGCTCTTGTCCTATGGTGATAAGAGAGAAGTGGTATAAATCTTGAGAGATATACTGTTTCTCTTTCAATCCAAGCCAGTGCTTTGCGCGACCCACATCCTAGTGAAAATTTTATTTTCCACGTGCATTCTGGACCCTACCATCAAGAATTTGTTGCCGCACGTGATGCTGTGAGAAAAGCCCTGGTACAAGTGAAAAGTCATACAAGACATTACTTTCCGGACTACAGTTTCTTCAAGCTCAAAGCACTAGAGATGAATGAGACAGACGTGACACAGATGCTTAAAAGGATTTCCCCTACTTATGAATCGGAATACGTAAGTTAACTCTGATGCATATGTTATTTTTTCCTTAATTTTTTACTAAAATGTCAAATTTAACTCTTAATTTTATATGTTTAACGTATAGGATGACTTGTATAATGGATTCCTGCACACAGAGAATGGTCTGAGAGAAGTGCTGCATCACATCCTACCACAGTTGGGCTACTCATTCATACCGCCACATTCATATCGAGTAAATGGTGGTTTTCAAGCATGTGTAACCTTGACTTCACCAGAAGTGCCTTCGATGACAATATATGGTGAGACATTGGATGCGAATTATAAGGCAAAGGATAGTGCATTAATATATGCACTAGATTATGTGGATCTTTATCTTAATATAAACATTATTGATGTAAACTATCCTACCTATATCATGAGGGTTTGTGGCGTACAGGGGTAGCTAGACTCCTGTATTATGGTGTTGTAAGGACTTAGTAATGCGTGTTGTGCTATCAGTGTGATATTGTAAGAAAACCGGTTGTGATATTGTGTTATGGTTTTGTAAGAATTTAATAATGTGTGTGATTGTGTAAGACTTGAATTATGGTGATGCAGGGGTAGCTACACTACTGTATTATGGTGATGTAAGATTTGAATAAAGTGTAAGACCATGTTTAGCTTAGTGCAGTAGTACCAATTTTTCTAGCTTTATTCTATGAATTAAATTATTTTTTCTTTGTGAGAAATAAAAATACATCACAAACGGTTCTTAGTAAATAATTTGAAAAAAAGAGAAAGCACCAAACATGGTCCTATTTGTGGTTAATAACTTTGAAATTAGAGATTCAAATTTTTGCACTACATCAAAACTAGCGATCGTTACTAAAGCAATAGACGTGTCTCGTTATTCCAAACTACTTAGGCTAAGTGTGTATTTTGCACACACTCAAACATTTTTGAAATTGTTCATACAGTATACATATTTTTAATATGTGACATACACTAAGTTTAGCCTAGTGCAGGAGTCTCAAATTTTTTCGAGACTTATTCTATTTTCTATGAATTAAATGATTTTTCGGCTGAAAAAATGGAAAAATATATCACAAACGGTTTTTGTTTAAAACCGTTTGTGATGCCACCATCACCACCGGTTTTTCTTTAAAACCGGTTGTGATGCCTATCTAAATAGGCCCGCGCGCGCCCGCCTGTTCCAATTTTTCCCAGTCGCGCTCTGATCGCCGTCCACGCTCTGCTCGCCGTCCGACGCCGCGCTACCCCGATGCCGCGCTCCCCGACGTAGAGCTCCCCCGACGCCGTGCTACCCCGACGCCGCGCCGCGGCCCCCGCCCCCGCGCACTTCTCCACCGCGACGCCGCGCTCCACCCCGACGCCGCGCACGCCGCACTCCACCCCGACGCCGTGCTCCACCACGACGCGCCGCCGCTCCACCCCGATGCGCCGCCGCTCCATACCCAAGGTGAGCTCCACCCCCTCAGCCACTGCACATGAGGTGTTCGATGAAATGTCTCGAAGCAGCTGATACAAGATTTCGTGTATAAATCTTGCAAACTTCATGTATAAAAGTTATAGCTGGTATAGGGGATCAACTTTTGCTAAATGAGCTAGGATCCAAATTGTCAACCAAAGGCCAAATTAGAATTGAGTAGTTTTGGTTAAGTCTGAAATTTGAGTTATTTGGCTGACTTTGGGCTCGAATTTAAAATAGGTTTCATTTGGAAACCTAAGGTTTTAGATGATTTTTCAATAGTCCAAACTACCAATAGTTGAACCATGATGTTGTTTGGGTTGGGTGTTGATCTAAATAGAAAGTTATTGAATTCTAAAGATAGCTAACTGCTGCTGTCAACCAACACTTAGCCAAATTCTGAAGTTCCAAAAAACAGGGGATTGACTGGATTTTGACCACGATTTTGAACAAGTAAATTATGTTTTTTTTCAAAGTCAACATGCCTAGATGAAATTACATACTTAAAGGTGTTATTTTCATGTTGGTCAAAAATTATTTGCTTAAGTGTTTTTAGTTTTAATTAAGCTCCTAAAATGGTTAAATTGAAGAGGCTTGACTTGTTCAATTCTTTTGGGTTTTGCTACAAATCTTGAAACTGTCCGTAGGGATACCATTAATATATGCAGGGGATAGTTTATAAATCAGAATCTAAGTTTGTATTCACTTTATGTAAGGAAAATGCGTCATTTCACACGGTTGAGAGCCCGTTTTGGGAAACAAGACGCGAATGAAGCGGAGAATGCTGGTGCTCACCTGGATGGCGGAGACGATGGTGCTAACCACGAAGGAAGCCCTTCCGCGTACCTCAACCTAGACTTTGGTGCAGAGGAGGTAGCTCTTTTGCACACACCTTTGCTATAATTAGTTTGGTGACAAATTGATCTCATTAGTTTTGATCTCTGCACGTAGGAGCATGTTGGAAACAGGTCAGAGGTGACCAAAACATCAGAAAAACCTAAGGGCAAGCGAGGCCGAAGCAAGATGCCTCAAGGGCGAACTGTAGTAAATGCGGTCGATGCATCCGGAGAGCCAGTAGATCCTATTACGGTCCAGGGGCCTTACAAAACGGCCATCGGAAATATAGTGAGGGACAATGTTCCGATAAAATATCAGAGCTAGAACGGAAAGGAGGATCCGAACCTCACAGTGCCGGACCAGATCAAGGAGTTCTGTTGGGAGAAGTTGTTGGAGAGCTTTAGCTTCCCAAGTGACTCACGTGGGAAATAGCGAAGAAAAAGGTCTTGAAGACAATGGGTGAGAGATTTAAGCAATTTAGGTGTGTACTATATAAGCATGTCAAGGCGGAAACCGAGCCAGACTGGGATCAATACCCAAGTCAAAGGGCTTACTGGGCTAACTTTCTTGCATACAAGAGTAGCACTAAGGCCAAAGAAATGAGCCAGCGGAACACTGAAAATGCACTGAGTAACCCCCTCCATCATAACTTGGGAACTCGTGGGATCGTGCGCAAGTTACCACAATGGGACGCAGAGTTTCAAGAGATGGAAAAGAATGGTGTCGTGCCCGAGACCGTAGGATGGGAGATGCGTTCTTTGATATTTGCTCTCTCCCATGGGAGTAGTCACGGTCCTGATGGAAAGCTTGTGAGCAAAGATGAACGTGCCAAACATCTAGTGAAACGGATCCAAGAAGTACGTGAGGAGGTTGCCTCAGGTGCTTTTGTTCCAGATAGGGAGAATGACGTGCTGAGCCGAGCCTTGGGAACCAAAGAGCATCCTGGCCACGTACGAGGAATGGGGCTAGTTCCGTGGGAGCTTGGCTTCGCTGAATATTCTGACTCGTACAGAAGTCGATCAAGGTCGAAAGCACAGCGAGAAGCAGTAGTTGAAGATCTTATGCAGAAAGTTCGTGATGAAATGGATGCTTCTCAAGCAAAGTTGCGTGAGACGATTCGCGAGGAGATTCGTGGAGAGTTGCTTGAGCAAAGCCAGAGCCAGCGTCCTCTTGTTGCAGCTCAAGATGGCTGTGACATTCTCGCTAGCCCAGTTGTGCTGCCTCGAAGCAGTTGCGGGAGTAACGCGCATCCCCCCGTAGAAGACCCCAATAACAGATTCCCGGTGGATGAGATCACTGAACCAAAGGCTTGTAAGTTATATGTGATGTCGGGGTTTATCAAGACCAAGGTGGCCATAGGTCTAGCTCAGCCTACCCGAGAGAAAGAGGTTTTGCATTGTCGAGAACTGCCGACCGGTTTTGCAAGAGTGACACTTGACGCACTTGTCAAGAAGAAATACGACATAGTTGAGTTGGAAATTGCAGGGCAGGATGACAAGGTTAAGCTCAAGGATAACCTTGGATGCTTTGTGGCGTGGCGGAAGCGCTACATATCCTTTACTGATTCTGATTCGAAAGGGTCGTCAGACGAGAACACTTTTCCACCAGAGAGGTACCAAGTCAGCCTAGCCCTCAAATAGATTAGAGTCCGCCTCGGAATGAACCAAGTCCACCTCCAAGGAAAGAAACCCCCCAAGAGAAACCAACTCCTCCTCGCAGGCCAGCTACGAGGTCCTTGCTAAGTACATTCACTGAAAGTCCGGTGAGGACCAGATCATCGCAGAAGCGGCGAGCATCCAACTCAAGCCCGCCTCCGCTAAAAGAGAAGAAAAAAGTGGTGAGTGGAAGCATAACATCCCTCCTCCCTGATAAGGACGAGCCGACGCTAGGCAAACAGGCGGTTGAGCACTTTCACAAGTTGTGCTTGGTTAAGCAAACGGGGAATAACGAACCGCCAAAGACAGACTTTGAGCGAATCACTGCTAAGAAGTCAATGTTGGAATTTAGCAAGCTGAAGCACCAAGATAACCTTCATCAGGAGAAATCACTTAAAGCTCAATCTTGCAAGGAAGGTGGCATGACTAAGGAAGACTTGGACAATATAGCGAATGAAGATGGTTACCTCGTCACTGCTCCAACAAAATTAGCTTGGACGTTTGAGCACGAGAAAGACCTAGTTTGCCCAGAAGAATTGGCTGGCCTACCAATGAAGATGAGGAATTTGCATGATTGGTACAAACGTCAATCCGGCATTTACTTTGGAGTGAGGTACCCAAAGGAATTCTTTGGCCAAATAATTGAAGGCAGTCCTCGTCACGACAGGTACCTCAAATACAAGTCTCTATTTGAGTTGTACCAGCAAGATGCTCTCGACGTCAACATCCTCTTCCTGTGGTGCTTGTAAGTATTCTCTTCTGATGTACATTCTGTTCACTTCTTTTGCTCAACACAATGCATTTTACAACTAGATCTTTTTTAGGATGGAGTCCCACTTGTTAAAAGAGCGTGGGATTAAAGACATAGCCTTCTTGGACCCTGTTGCAGTAAATGAGAAGATTTTGCAAATGTTGATACCATGCATTATTTGTACAATGCTTTTTGCCTTCTTAAAATGAAGGAAAGCATACTTCTACCGTACAACTTCCTGTAAGTGTGTTCCTAGTTACATTCCATCTCTCCTTTATCTAACCGTTGTTAGTTACGCGGCAAAAATGATCATGTTCCACCCTTTGGTTTACAGCAACCATTATGTTCTCTTGGATATTTGCATTCTTCAAAGTTCCATCAAGGTTTATGACTCAAAAGATAGGCATCTTCGTATGATCGATCCACTCATTCAAGTACTAAACAAGTAAGTATAGACAAATCACTCCTTTGGATCAAAATTGATTGCATCTGCCTAATCACATTCACTCCGAAAATGTCCTGTAGGGCTTTCAAAATGTATTGCAAGAAAAAGGAAAACAAAGGGTTGCATAGACCCTTCGTCACAGATAAATTCATTGTATCATCTACAAAGTGGATTAAAAAGCAGCCGATGGGAAACAATCACTGCGGGTACTATGTCATGCACTACATCCACTGCTACACTGGTGATGACTTTAGCGCTCTAGAGAGACAGGTTTGTGGGAGTTTACCGCTTTATGTGAACCTAACTAGGGTTCGTATCGTCTTTTACTTTCTCAATAGTTTTAGCCATATATGTTAATGCATTTTTGATTCACTAACTCATGTTCTTGCTTCACTACTCATGTGCTTGCTTCGCTCTCACTCATGTTGCAGGAAGCCGAGGTTGGTGCGTCCGAGATGATTGCGACCGAGATAATTGCACTTTCAGAACAGCTTGCCGGGTTCATTCTCGAACATGTTATATCCGAAGATGGAGAATACAACATTATGAAGCCGTGAGACTAGATGGAAATTGTAATATATTTGACATGCACTCGTAGCGTAGCGGAACTTGATATGCATCTATTGAACTTGATGTGTATGAACTTAATGTAATAACGTTTAGATGGTTTCGTTGAAATGTTATATTTGGATGCATCGTGCTTTATATGTGGGTTCTGAATATGTGATTGATATTTGTTGAATATTTGAAATATATGCGAAATATATTTGATATATGAAAAAATTAAAAAAAAAAGATCACAACCGGTTCTAGGCTATGGCCGGTTGTGATAGGGGGCCTATCACAGCCGGCCATAGCCTAGAACCGGCTGTGATATCCCCCCATCACAGCCGGTTCTAGACAAAAACCGGTTGTGATCACCCCACTATCACAGCCGGTTCTAGACAAAAACCGGTTGTGATGGGTGATCATCACAGCCGGTTTTTGAAAATCGGCTGTGATAGTGGGGACTATCACAGCCGCTTTATCTCATCCGCCCCCCAAAATCGGTTGTGATAGGGGTTTGGAACCGGTTGTGATAAGGGTTTCTGTAGTAGTGTATATAAACTGGTAGCTATAAAATTTCATGTTGGCATAACGTTGAATTTATTTTTGAGCGTCTTTTGTTTTGTATTAATCGAAACTGGTACTTGTTCACAGTTTATCGAAAAACTCTCTCAAATCCCACAGCAACGTGCGAAGAATGACTTAGTAAGTTAATGATGATAGAATCAAATAGGACATGAACTGTGGAGATGCTATACTTAACTATATAGGAGCACCCCACTACAAGAGTTTTCTCAACCCTCAGGAAGCCACATCAACACTAGCACTTTTAGCGTCTCCTTCTGTTTAATTAAAATGGCAGCACGCCATATCAAGAGCCTCTTGCCCCTCCTCTCTTCTTCATTAACTCTATTTCTCTTAAAATACAAGCGATCCATTATTTACCACCAATTTATTCTTCATCCTACGTATCAACGTCATCTAGTACCAGCCAAGGGTCATTATATAAATTGATAGCTGTAAAATTTCTTGTTGGCATAACGTTGATCGAAACAGGTAGTTGTTCATAGTTTATCGAAAAGCTCTCTCAAATCCTACAGCAACGTGGGAAGAATCACTTAGTAAGTTAATGACGATAGAGTCAAATAAGACATGAATTGTATAGATGCTATACTTAACTATATAAGAGCACCCCACTACAAGAGTTTTCTCAACCCTCAGGAAGCCACATCAGCACTAGCACTTTTAGTGTATCCTTCTCTTTAATTAAAATGGCAGCACGCCATATCAAAAGCGTCTCGCCCCTCCTCTCTTCTTCATTAGCTCTATTTCTCTAAAAATACAAGCGATCCATTATTTACCACCAATTTATTCTTCATGCTACGTATCAACGTCATCTAGTACCAGCTAAGGGTCATTATATAAACTGGTAGCTGTAAAATTCCAAGTTGTCATAATGTAGAATTTATTTTTTTGCGTTTTTTCTTTTGTATTAATTGAAACTGGTAGTGGTTCATAGTTTATCGAAAAGCTCTGTCAAAGCCCACACCAACCTGCCAGACGGCAGCATGGGAGCAAGGTGTCAGGTTTGGTCGACGGAAGGGACAAATTGAGTGTGCATTGTGATTTGATATTGAAGAGGGCAAGGGCAAAATCTTTATGTACCATAAAAAATATACCAGGTCCCTTAAAAAAATTACCGAGTAAGTTTGATTTTTTTATTTTTTAAAGATATGCTACAATCGGTGCCATATGTCCAGTTTTTTATATAATTGTTAGCATTAGCACCCCCAAAAGAGGAGCACAGCGGACATTGACGTTCCATCTACACAATTTTAATTCCAATATTCAATTTCTCACACAAGGTACATGCTACTTTCTTTTTAGCACATGTGTATCATATGGTCTCGTATCAATGATAAATGTCAAGGTCCCAGGTAATATTTGTTTATGTTTTTTCTCGTAGCATATTGCCTGAAATGCTGATGGAGATGTGCACATAATTGAAACCAGCCATGTATTTCATGGAATAGTCAAATGATAGCATAACATGTATTTCCTTCCACACATGCTTCGATATGGAGAATTCGATACGGACAAGGACAACAAATTATTGTCGAGAGTTTTAGTCTAATTCTGGACCAGGGCAGTCCCAAATCCAATGATTATCATTAATATGATAGTTTCCATGGAATTAAATGAGCTGCAACATAGAATAAAATATTATATGGCAAATGAGAAAATAATAAACGGAAGGAAACTAGATCTTGCATGAGAACTAGTTTCTACACACCGAGTATGGAATAATGGTGGAACAATAGTGTTTATTACTAATATCTTAACGATGTGGAGCTTAGGCAATCCCCAACCCAAGATACTACTCATAGTTTCTATAACATCGTCATTATATAAACTGGTAGCTGCAAAATCCCAAGTTGTCATAACGTGGAATTTTTTTTTGGGTTTTTTCTTTTATATTAACCGAAACTGGTAGTGGTTCATAGTTTATCGAAAAGCACTGTCAATGCCCACTCCAACGTGCCAGACGGCTGCATGGGAGCAAGGTGTCAGGTTTGGTCGACGGAAGGGACAAATTGACTGTGCGTTGTGATTTGATACTGAAGAGGGCAAGGGCAAAATCTTTATGTACCCTAAAAAATATACGGGGTCCCTTAAAAAAATTTCCGGGTAAGTTTGATTTTTTTTATTTTTTAAATATATGCTACAATCGGTGCCATATGTCCAGTTTTTTATATAATTGTTAGCATTAGCACCCCAAAAGAGGAGCACAGTGGACATTGACGTTCCATCTACACAATTTTAATTCCAATATAAAATTGCTCACACAAGGTACATGCTACTTTCTTTTTAGCACATGTGTATCATATGGTCTCGTATCAATGATAAATGTCAAGGTGCCGGGTAATATTTGTTTATGTTTTTTCTCGTAGCATATTGCCAGAAATGCTGATGGAGATGTGCACATAATTGAAACCAGCCATGTATTTCATGGAATAGTCAAATGATAGCATAACATGTATTTCCTTCCACACATGCTTCGATATGGAGAATTCGATTCGGACAAGGACAACGAATTATTGTCGAGAGTTTTAGTCTAATTCTGGACCAGGGCAGTCCCAAATCCAATGATTATCATTAATATGATAGTTTCCATAGAATTAAATGAGCTGCAACATAGAATAAAATATTATATGGCAAATGAGAAAATAATAAACGGAAGGAAACTAGATCTTGCATGAGAACTAGTTTCTACACACCGAGTATGGAATAATGGTGGAACAATAGTGTTTATTACTAATATCTTAACGATGTGGAGCTTAGGCAATCCCCAACCCAAGATACTACTCATAGTTTCTATAACATCGTCATTATATAAACTGGTAGCTGCAAAATCCCAAGTTGTCATAACGTGGAATTTTTTTTTGGGTTTTTTCTTTTATATTAACCGAAACTGGTAGTGGTTCATAGTTTATCGAAAAGCACTGTCAATGCCCACTCCAACGTGCCAGACGGCTGCATGGGAGCAAGGTGTCAGGTTTGGTCGACGGAAGGGACAAATTGACTATGCGTTGTGATTTGATACTGAAGAGGGCAAGGGCAAAATCTTTATGTACCCTAAAAAATATACGGGGTCCCTTAAAAAAATTTCCGGGTAAGTTTGATTTTTTTTATTTTTTAAATATATGCTACAATCGGTGCCATATGTCCAGTTTTTTATATAATTGTTAGCATTAGCACCCCAAAAGAGGAGCACAGTGGACATTGACGTTCCATCTACACAATTTTAATTCCAATATAAAATTGCTCACACAAGGTACATGCTACTTTCTTTTTAGCACATGTGTATCATATGGTCTCGTATCAATGATAAATGTCAAGGTGCCGGGTAATATTTGTTTATGTTTTTTCTCGTAGCATACTGCCAGAAATGCTGATGGAGATGTGCACATAATTGAAACCAGCCATGTATTTCATGGAATAGTCAAATGATAGCATAACATGTATTTCCTTCCACACATGCTTCGATATGGAGAATTCGATACGGACAAGGACAACGAATTATTGTCGAGAGTTTTAGTCTAATTCTGGACCAGGGCAGTCCCAAATCCAATGATTATCATTAATATGTTAGTTTCCATAGAATTAAATGAGCTGCAACATAGAATAAAATATTATATGGCAAATGAGAAAATAATAAACGGAAGGAAACTAGACCTTGCATGAGAACTAGTTTCTACACACCGAGTATGGAATAATGGTGGAACAATAGTGTTTATTACTAATATCTTAACGATGTGGAGCTTAGGCAATCCCCAACCCAAGATACTACTCATAGTTTCTATAACATCGTCATTATATAAACTGGTAGCTGTAAAATCCCAAGTTGTCATAACGTGGAATTTTTTTTTGGGTTTTTTCTTTTATATTAACCGAAACTGGTAGTGGTTCATAGTTTATCGAAAAGCACTGTCAATGCCCACTCCAACGTGCCAGACGGCTGCATGGGAGCAAGGTGTCAGGTTTGGTCGACGGAAGGGACAAATTGACTGTGCGTTGTGATTTGATACTGAAGAGGGCAAGGGCAAAATCTTTATGTACCCTAAAAAATATACGGGGTCCCTTAAAAAAATTTCCGGGTAAGTTTGATTTTTTTTATTTTTTAAATATATGCTACAATCGGTGCCATATGTCCAGTTTTTTATATAATTGTTAGCATTAGCACCCCAAAAGAGGAGCACAGTGGACATTGACGTTCCATCTACACAATTTTAATTCCAATATAAAATTGCTCACACAAGGTACATGCTACTTTCTTTTTAGCACATGTGTATCATATGGTCTCGTATCAATGATAAATGTCAAGGTGCCGGGTAATATTTGTTTATGTTTTTTCTCGTAGCATATTGCCAGAAATGCTGATGGAGATGTGCACATAATTGAAACCAGCCATGTATTTCATGGAATAGTCAAATGATAGCATAACATGTATTTCCTTCCACACATGCTTCGATATGGAGAATTCGATACGGACAAGGACAACGAATTATTGTCGAGAGTTTTAGTCTAATTCTGGACCAGGGCAGTCCCAAATCCAATGATTATCATTAATATGATAGTTTCCATAGAATTAAATGAGCTGCAACATAGAATAAAATATTATATGGCAAATGAGAAAATAATAAACGGAAGGAAACTAAATCTTGCATGAGAACTAGTTTCTACACACCGAGTATGGAATAATGGTGGAACAATAGTGTTTATTACTAATATCTTAACGATGTGGAGCTTAGGCAATCCCCAACCCAAGATACTACTCATAGTTTCTATAACATCGTCATTATATAAACTGGTAGCTGTAAAATCCCAAGTTGTCATAACGTGGAATTTTTTTTTTGGGTTTTTTCTTTTATATTAACCGAAACTGGTAGTGGTTCATAGTTTATCGAAAAGCACTGTCAATGCCCACTCCAACTTGCCAAACGGCTGCATGGGAGCAAGGTGTCAGGTTTGGTCGACGGAAGGGACAAATTGACTGTGCGTTGTGATTTGATACTGAAGAGGGCAAGGGAAAAATCTTTATGTATCCTAAAAAATATACGGGGTCCCTTAAAAAAATTTCCGGGTAAGTTTGATTTTTTTTATTTTTTAAATATATGCTACAATCGGTGCCATATGTCCAGTTTTTTATATAATTGTTAGCATTAGCACCCCCAAAAGAGGAGCACAGTGGACATTGACGTTCCATCTACACAATTTTAATTCCAATATAAAATTGCTCACACAAGGTACATGCTACTTTCTTTTTAGCACATGTGTATCATATGGTCTCGTATCAATGATAAATGTCAAGGTGCCGGGTAATATTTGTTTATGTTTTTTCTCGTAGCATATTGCCAGAAATGCTGATGGAGATGTGCACATAATTGAAACCAGCCATGTATTTCATGGAATAGTCAAATGATAGCATAACATGTATTTCCTTCCACACATGCTTCGATATGGAGAATTCGATACGGACAAGGACAACGAATTATTGTCGAGAGTTTTAGTCTAATTCTGGACCAGGGCAGTCCCAAATCCAATGATTATCATTAATATGTTAGTTTCCATAGAATTAAATGAGCTGCAACATAGAATAAAATATTATATGGCAAATGAGAAAATAATAAACGGAAGGAAACTAGATCTTGCATGAGAACTAGTTTCTACACACCGAGTATGGAATAATGGTGGAACAATAGTGTTTATTACTAATATCTTAACGATGTGGAGCTTAGGCAATCCCCAACCCAAGATACTACTCATAGTTTCTATAACATCGTCATTATATAAACTGGTAGCTGTAAAATCCCAATTTGTCATAACGTGGAATTTTTTTTGGGTTTTTTCTTTTATATTAACCGAAACTGGTAGTGGTTCATAGTTTATCGAAAAGCACTGTCAATGCCCACTCCAACGTGCCAGACGGCTGCATGGGAGCAAGGTGTCAGGTTTGGTCGACGGAAGGGACAAATTGACTGTGCGTTGTGATTTGATACTGAAGAGGGCAAGGGCAAAATCTTTATGTACCCTAAAAAATATACGGGGTCCCTTAAAAAAATTTCCGGGTAAGTTTGATTTTTTTTATTTTTTAAATATATGCTACAATCGGTGCCATATGTCCAGTTTTTTATATAATTGTTAGCATTAGCACCCCCAAAAGAGGAGCACAGTGGACATTGACGTTCCATCTACACAATTTTAATTCCAATATAAAATTGCTCAAACAAGGTACATGCTACTTTCTTTTTAGCACATGTGTATCATATGGTCTCGTATCAATGATAAATGTCAAGGTGCCAGGTAATATTTGTTTATGTTTTTTCTCGTAGCATATTGCCAGAAATGCTGATGGAGATGTGCACATAATTGAAACCAGCCATGTATTTCATGGAATAGTCAAATGATAGCATAACATGTATTTCCTTCCACACATGCTTCGATATGGAGAATTCGATACGGACAAGGACAACGAATTGTTGTCGAGAGTTTTAGTCTAATTCTGGACCAGGGCAGTCCCAAATCCAATGATTATGATTATGATAGTGTCCATAGAATTAAATGAGCTGCTACATAGAATAAAAGATTATATGGCAAATGAGAAAATAATAAAGGGAAGGAAAATAGACCTTGCATGAGAACTAGTTTCTACACACCATTCAAAACATAATAAGAGATAAATAGTATTAAATTCGAGTATGGAATAATGGTGGAACAATAGTGTTTATTACTAATATCTTAACGTTGTGGAGCTTAGGCAATCCCCAACCCAAGATACTACTCATAGTTTCTATAACGTCGTCATTATATAAACTGGTAGCTGTAAAATCCCAAGTTGTCATAACGTGGAATTTATTTTTTTTTTGGGTTTTTTCTTTTGTATTAACCGAAACTGGTAGTGGTTCATAGTTTATCGAAAAGCTCTGTCAATGCCCACACCAACGTGCCAGACGGCTGCATGGGAGCAAGGTGTCAGGTTTGGTCGACGGAAGGGACAAATTGACTGTGCGTTGTGATTTGATACTGAAGAGGGCAAGGGCAAAATCTTTATGTACCATAAAAAATATACCGGGTCCCTTAAAAAAATTATCGGGTAAGTTTGATTTTTTAATTTTTAAAGATATGCTACAATCGGTGCCATATGTCCAGTTTTTTATATAATTGTTAGCATTAGCACCCCCAAAAGAGGAGCACAGTGGACATTGACGTTCCATCTACACAATTTTAATTCCAATATTCAATTTCTCACACAGGGTAAATGCTACTTTCTTTTTAGCACATGTGTATCATATGGTCTCGTATCAATGATAAATGTCAAGGTGCCGGGTAATATTTGTTTATGTTTTTTCTCGTAGCATATTGCCAGAAATGCTGATGGAGATGTGCACATAATTGAAACCAGCCATGTATTTCATGGAATAGTCAAATGATAGCATAACATGTATTTCCTTCCACACATGCTTCGATATGGAGAATTCGATACGGACAAGGACAACGAATTGTTGTCGAGAGTTTTAGTCTAATTCTGGACCAGGGCAGTCCCAAATCCAATGATTATGATTATGATTATGATAGTGTCCATAGAATTAAATGAGCTGCAACATAGAATAAAAGATTATATGGCAAATGAGAAAATAATAAAGGGAAGGAAACTAAATCTTGCACGAGAACTAGTTTCTACAAACCATTCAAGACGTAATAAGAGATAAATAGTATTAAATTTGAGTATGGAATAATGGTGGAACAATAGTGTTTATTACTAATATCTTAACGATGTGGAGCTTAGGCAATCCCCAACCCAAGATACTACTCATAGTTTCTATAACATCGTCATTATATAAACTGGTAGCTGTAAAATCCCAATTTGTCATAACGTGGAATTTTTTTTGGGTTTTTTCTTTTATATTAACCGAAACTGGTAGTGGTTCATAGTTTATCGAAAAGCACTGTCAATGCCCACTCCAACGTGCCAGACGGCTGCATGGGAGCAAGGTGTCAGGTTTGGTCGACGGAAGGGACAAATTGACTGTGCGTTGTGATTTGATACTGAAGAGGGCAAGGGCAAAATCTTTATGTACCCTAAAAAATATACGGGGTCCCTTAAAAAAATTTCCGGGTAAGTTTGATTTTTTTTATTTTTTAAATATATGCTACAATCGGTGCCATATGTCCAGTTTTTTATATAATTGTTAGCATTAGCACCCCCAAAAGAGGAGCACAGTGGACATTGACGTTCCATCTACACAATTTTAATTCCAATATAAAATTGCTCAAACAAGGTACATGCTACTTTCTTTTTAGCACATGTGTATCATATGGTCTCGTATCAATGATAAATGTCAAGGTGCCAGGTAATATTTGTTTATGTTTTTTCTCGTAGCATATTGCCAGAAATGCTGATGGAGATGTGCACATAATTGAAACCAGCCATGTATTTCATGGAATAGTCAAATGATAGCATAACATGTATTTCCTTCCACACATGCTTCGATATGGAGAATTCGATACGGACAAGGACAACGAATTGTTGTCGAGAGTTTTAGTCTAATTCTGGACCAGGGCAGTCCCAAATCCAATGATTATGATTATGATAGTGTCCATAGAATTAAATGAGCTGCTACATAGAATAAAAGATTATATGGCAAATGAGAAAATAATAAAGGGAAGGAAAATAGACCTTGCATGAGAACTAGTTTCTACACACCATTCAAAACATAATAAGAGATAAATAGTATTAAATTCGAGTATGGAATAATGGTGGAACAATAGTGTTTATTACTAATATCTTAACGTTGTGGAGCTTAGGCAATCCCCAACCCAAGATACTACTCATAGTTTCTATAACGTCGTCATTATATAAACTGGTAGCTGTAAAATCCCAAGTTGTCATAACGTGGAATTTATTTTTTTTGGGTTTTTTCTTTTGTATTAACCGAAACTGGTAGTGGTTCATAGTTTATCGAAAAGCTCTGTCAATGCCCACACCAACGTGCCAGACGGCTGCATGGGAGCAAGGTGTCAGGTTTGGTCGACGGAAGGGACAAATTGACTGTGCGTTGTGATTTGATACTGAAGAGGGCAAGGGCAAAATCTTTATGTACCATAAAAAATATACCGGGTCCCTTAAAAAAATTATCGGGTAAGTTTGATTTTTTAATTTTTAAAGATATGATACAATCGGTGCCATATGTCCAGTTTTTTATATAATTGTTAGCATTAGCACCCCCAAAAGAGGAGCACAGTGGACATTGACGTTCCATCTACACAATTTTAATTCCAATATTCAATTTCTCACACAGGGTAAATGCTACTTTCTTTTTAGCACATGTGTATCATATGGTCTCGTATCAATGATAAATGTCAAGGTGCCGGGTAATATTTGTTTATGTTTTTTCTCGTAGCATATTGCCAGAAATGCTGATGGAGATGTGCACATAATTGAAACCAGCCATGTATTTCATGGAATAGTCAAATGATAGCATAACATGTATTTCCTTCCACACATGCTTCGATATGGAGAATTCGATACGGACAAGGACAACGAATTGTTGTCGAGAGTTTTAGTCTAATTCTGGACCAGGGCAGTCCCAAATCCAATGATTATGATTATGATTATGATAGTGTCCATAGAATTAAATGAGCTGCAACATAGAATAAAAGATTATATGGCAAATGAGAAAATAATAAAGGGAAGGAAACTAAATCTTGCACGAGAACTAGTTTCTACAAACCATTCAAGACGTAATAAGAGATAAATAGTATTAAATTTGAGTATGGAATAATGGTGGAACAATAGTGTTTATTACTAATATCTTAACGATGTGGAGCTTAGGCAATCCCCAACCCAAGATACTACTCATAGTTTCTATAACATCGTCATTATATAAACTGGTAGCTGTAAAATCCCAAGTTGTCATAACGTGGAATTTTTTTTGGGTTTTTTCTTTTATATTAACCGAAACTGGTAGTGGTTCATAGTTTATCGAAAAGCTCTATCAACGTCCACACCAACGTGCCAGACGGCTACATGGGAGCAAGGTGTCAGGTTTGGTCGACGGAAGGGACAAATTGACTGTGCGTTGTGATTTGATACTGAAGAGGGCAAGGGCAAAATCTTTATGTACCATAAAAAATATACCGGGTCCCTTAAAAAAATTACCGGGTAAGTTTGATTTTTTTTATTTTTTAAAGATATGCTACAATCGGTGCCATATGTCCAGTTTTTTATATAATTGTTAGCATATGCACCCCCAAAAGAGGAGCACAGTGGACATTGACGTTCCATCTACACAATTTTAATTCCAATATTCAATTTCTCACACAAGGTACATGCTACTACTCGTATGAATGATAAATGTCAAGGTGCCAGGTAATATTTGTTTATGTTTTTTCTCGTAGCATATTGCCTGAAATGCTGATGGAGATATGCACATAATTGAAACCAGCCATGTATTTCATGGAATAGTCAAATGATAGCATAACATGTATTTCCTTCCACACATGCTTCGATATGGAGAATTCGATACGGACAAGGACAACGAATTGTTGTCGAGAGTTTTAGTCTAATTCTGGACCAGGGCAGTCCCAAATCCAATGATTATGATTATGATAGTGTCCATAGAATTAAATGAGCTGCTACATAGAATAAAAGATTATATGGCAAATGAGAAAATAATAAAGGGAAGGAAAATAGACCTTGCATGAGAACTAGTTTCTACACACCATTCAAAACATAATAAGAGATAAATAGTATTAAATTCGAGTATGGAATAATGGTGGAACAATAGTGTTTATTACTAATATCTTAACGTTGTGGAGCTTAGGCAATCCCCAACCCAAGATACTACTCATAGTTTCTATAACGTCGTCATTATATAAACTGGT
The DNA here is from genome assembly GCA_015476505.1 of Urochloa ruziziensis. Taxonomy (NCBI): domain Eukaryota; kingdom Viridiplantae; phylum Streptophyta; class Magnoliopsida; order Poales; family Poaceae; genus Urochloa; species Urochloa ruziziensis. The sequence goes on from CM027119.1 coordinate 29,309,587, forward strand.
AGCTGTAAAATCCCAAGTTGTCATAACGTGGAATTTATTTTTTTTTGGGTTTTTTCTTTTGTATTAACCGAAACTGGTAGTGGTTCATAGTTTATCGAAAAGCTCTGTCAATGCCCACACCAACGTGCCAGACGGCTGCATGGGAGCAAGGTGTCAGGTTTGGTCGACGGAAGGGACAAATTGACTGTGCGTTGTGATTTGATACTGAAGAGGGCAAGGGCAAAATCTTTATGTACCATAAAAAATATACCGGGTCCCTTAAAAAAATTATCGGGTAAGTTTGATTTTTTAATTTTTAAAGATATGATACAATCGGTGCCATATGTCCAGTTTTTTATATAATTGTTAGCATTAGCACCCCCAAAAGAGGAGCACAGTGGACATTGACGTTCCATCTACACAATTTTAATTCCAATATTCAATTTCTCACACAGGGTAAATGCTACTTTCTTTTTAGCACATGTGTATCATATGGTCTCGTATCAATGATAAATGTCAAGGTGCCGGGTAATATTTGTTTATGTTTTTTCTCGTAGCATATTGCCAGAAATGCTGATGGAGATGTGCACATAATTGAAACCAGCCATGTATTTCATGGAATAGTCAAATGATAGCATAACATGTATTTCCTTCCACACATGCTTCGATATGGAGAATTCGATACGGACAAGGACAACGAATTGTTGTCGAGAGTTTTAGTCTAATTCTGGACCAGGGCAGTCCCAAATCCAATGATTATGATTATGATTATGATAGTGTCCATAGAATTAAATGAGCTGCAACATAGAATAAAAGATTATATGGCAAATGAGAAAATAATAAAGGGAAGGAAACTAAATCTTGCACGAGAACTAGTTTCTACAAACCATTCAAGACGTAATAAGAGATAAATAGTATTAAATTTGAGTATGGAATAATGGTGGAACAATAGTGTTTATTACTAATATCTTAACGATGTGGAGCTTAGGCAATCCCCAACCCAAGATACTACTCATAGTTTCTATAACATCGTCATTATATAAACTGGTAGCTGTAAAATCCCAAGTTGTCATAACGTGGAATTTTTTTTTGGGTTTTTTCTTTTATATTAACCGAAACTGGTAGTGGTTCATAGTTTATCGAAAAGCTCTATCAACGTCCACACCAACGTGCCAGACGGCTACATGGGAGCAAGGTGTCAGGTTTGGTCGACGGAAGGGACAAATTGACTGTGCGTTGTGATTTGATACTGAAGAGGGCAAGGGCAAAATCTTTATGTACCATAAAAAATATACCGGGTCCCTTAAAAAAATTACCGGGTAAGTTTGATTTTTTTTATTTTTTAAAGATATGCTACAATCGGTGCCATATGTCCAGTTTTTTATATAATTGTTAGCATATGCACCCCCAAAAGAGGAGCACAGTGGACATTGACGTTCCATCTACACAATTTTAATTCCAATATTCAATTTCTCACACAAGGTACATGCTACTACTCGTATGAATGATAAATGTCAAGGTGCCAGGTAATATTTGTTTATGTTTTTTCTCGTAGCATATTGCCTGAAATGCTGATGGAGATATGCACATAATTGAAACCAGCCATGTATTTCATGGAATTGTCAAATGATAGCATAATATGTATTTCGTTCCACACATGCTTCGATATGGAGAATTCGATATGGACAAGGACAACGAATTATTGTCGAGAGTTTTAGTCTAATTCTGGACCAGGGCAGTCCTAAATCCAATGATTATGATTTTGATAGTGTCCATAGAATTAAATGAGCTGCTACATAGAATAAAAGATTATATGGCAAATGAGAAAATAATAAAGGGAAGGAAACTAGAGCTTGCATGAGAACTAGTTTCTAGACACCATTCAAGACATAATAAGAGATAAATAGTATTAAATTCAAGTATGGAATAATGGTGGAACAATAGTGTTTATTACTAATATCTTAACGATGTGGAGCATAGGCAATCCCCTACACAAGATACTACTCATAGTTTCTATAACATCCACATCATTAACAAACTATTACTAGACACTACTCTTCCAATGCAAACACCACCATCTCATAAATTGAATTTAATGATATTCATCTCTCATTATCTATTGGATAGTGTGCAGAAACTTGGTCTCCTGCCAGACATGGTTTCCTTCTCTTTCATCATTTATTCACTTGCCACATCATATTTCATCCCGGGTGGCAGCTCATTTAATTATATGGACATCATCCTAGTTATTGGGTTGGGGATGACCTTAGTCCAGCTGCAACGGGCCGTTAAAAGTCGTCTATAGCATGTCCACGTCGGGGAGACAAGCGGAGATAGAAGGAAATCATGTACAATGTTTCGAGATATGTATTGATGTTGACACCCGATTTTGACATATCTGATGTAATTGGAAACACAGGGCGATTGGCTATTTTTACCAGTGAAGAACCTAATAGGTTATACGTGAAGATCATTGTTAATCAAAATGATTAGTATAATGGCTGATATTTTACATTAATTAATTCAATGGATCAAAAGAAAGGATCGATTTGTGCTTGTGAATCGGATATTGGTAAATCGCACATTGGCAATCAGATTTGAATAGCATGCTGGCCAGAATATTTTATTCATAATAGGAGATGTGGAGCCGATGGGTGACCATGCTTGCTGATGCAACCGGAAACATGCTAATTGGGAATTCACGTACATATGGTGCCATATGGGAAGATACCAATTTGTCAAGTGTGATTAGCATCATTGCTGGGATATTTTATTAATGAAGCTGGTGGGAATAACAGGTGGATGCCGATGGAAACTTGTTGATGCCGATGTATTGTAATACTTGCCGATGGGCTGCTGGTGTGTGTCCACAGTGAATAATCGGCAAAGGAGCCGATGGGTAGTATTAGTTACCGATGGGCTCAAAAATTACGTGCCAAGAGAGACACGTGAGGCAAGGAAGCTAAATCCGATGGAGTATAAATCGTGAAGCAATCGGCAATTGATAAGTCCGATGCATGATCACGTACATGCAAGGATGATTAAGAGATTCATGCACACAGATGAAGGAATATTATTAAATTCATGGAAATTGTATTAATTAAGGAAGTTGTACACATACGTGCCAAGATGGTTGAAATAAAGCAAGCTAGAATGCCGTATGGAAGAAGTCCAAGTTAATCACGCATGTCGATCAGCCTCTGAGACATATCGGCGAGAAGCTTAATTGGAAAGGATTCTACAAATAGAATCCATGTATCTTAATATTATAGCTTGTTTAGATATTTTCTTTTCCTTCAATTTGAGTATGCTGTGACCGGCTTAGGGTGTCCAGAGTATAAATATATGCCTACAGGCATTGTAAACATTTTATCGCAACATCAATAAACAAACCCTTTTCTTCTACCTTTACTTTTCCGTACCGACGACTTTCGCCAAAGCCTTTTCTTTTTCGAGTTCAACTGGGCAAGTTGAGGCGATTTCGATCCCTAAGACCTGCTCGTGAATTCAAGATCTCCTAGGCAAGTTGAGGCGGTTTCGATCCCTAAAGGCTTGTTTGTGAGTTCTACCCTTACCGAGTAATTTCTAGGCTTTAACCTCCGGGAGCATCGCTGAGATTTCGTCTAGATTTATTCAACAGTTATCGATATCTGCTAGATCTAGATTGTTGTTGTTCTAGTTTTTATCACCAATTTATCCTGTTTAGATCTAGATTGTTCTCGGCTTATTATCAAGCGATCTGTTCAGTATATCATCCAGTCATAGCCGACTAGATCTGTTTCTAAACGTTGTTCACTAAGTTTCGGCTAATCTGTTAGTCGTTTCTTGGTTGTCCCGGCAGTCAGCTGATTTGGCCAGTATTTTACGATTTTTTCTTCCTTGTCAATCAACAGGTCAGATTGACTAGCACGCCCCGGTTTTCAAGGCCACGCCTTCGCTCGTGTGTTCGCACATCTGTCAAGTCCTGATTTTTGAGTCAACAATTAGTATTACATTTTCACCTAATTATGCAAGCACAATGTTTGGCCCACAAGAAATAAACCTACTGATTTTTGTCATAAATGGTAGTGGGTCCATGTCCCCATACATCACAATTATATATAATTATATGGACAAATTTCTCGGCACTTTCTTTCTTTATACTCCCTCCTATTATACTCCCTGCAAATAGAAAATAGTGGTCCTGGACACGATTTTAGTCAAACATTGAGAATATAAATTATGAATATCTTTTAAGTCGTTGAGTTTGAAAATGTGAAAACCATATGAATATATTTGTCTTGAGAAATATTTTTATAAAAGTATATGTATCATTTAAAAAATATTTTTTTTGTAAAAATAAGAAGTCAAAATTATGTTTTAGAGACCATGCCGTTGTCCAAAACAACTTCTATTTTCTATATGGCAGAAGCATTTTAGTAAAGCTTCATGCACTTATCTCATTGGATTGTTTATTGAGTGAGCCAGGTTTGTGTTTTTCTATCAGCTCTGGCTCCATGCATGCACCCATTCTCATAAATTCATTCATTTCCCTGTTAAAATCAAATCAAATTGTGTATTGATTTGAAGGAACGACAAGGGTATTATTTTTCTCAAAAAGCAAGAGTATTTTTTAAAGCAAATGTTAGGCGGTCGAGGGCGAGGTCCGGATGGCTGTTTGGACGTGGCGAAGCTGCACGTGGCGGCTCAGTCGCGTTGCTGGCTTGGCCGCCAAGCCGGCAAGGCACGCCGGTCGGCGGCCGGTCGCGGCGAGGCGGCGCTCGGGCGCGGGTGGTCTGGGGCCGGTCGGTAGGGCACTGGGCGCGGGTTGGCAAGGAGCTGGGGTCCACGAGGATCCTGTCGCCGAGCTCGGTCGGGACGGAGGCGCGGCGGATCACCGACGGGTCGACGGCAGCCACGTGGCGCGCGCGGAACGCGCGTCACGTCCGGTCGGGACGATGCGAGGGACAAAGCGGCTCTGCCGGGTGGACAGCAGGGGGACCGGGCACGGCGCATTTATGGCGCTGACACATCCTCGGCGTCCGTGTCAAAGGCCAGCCGCCACATGGCGAGCGCGTGAACGTCGTTCCGTCGAACGCCTGCCGGGCGTTTATTCAAACACAAATTTCTCCAAAAATTTGAACTGAAGTTCAAAATCTCCAAAAAGCAAAGTCGTGTCCCAGACTAGCCGCTACATGTTTTGTAAAGGCTGACCAAAGGAAAAGTGAGTGGATCGAGGGGAAAACGAGATAAAAACCGGTGAACTTATGTGCCGCCCAGCAGTGAACTTCTGAGGATCGGCTGACTTCGACTGAGTTTTAAGGGGTCTTCCACTCAAAATCTTGGAATGAGCCAATTGACAAAATGTGTCCCATTAAAAACTGAACAACTTTTGTATTGGTCGATTTTCAAGCTCTTAAGTGAAAATTTGAATTCAAACCATGCCAACCAGGAAAGGTCCAAAGTTCACCGAGGTGCAAAGGGTTTTGGGTGGACTTTCCTTAAGTGAAAATCTAGGTGGGGCTTAATTACACCTACTTTGGCTAAGGCACAAGGTTTAGCAGGTGATTAAGTTAATTAAACACTTAGATTGTCACAGCCTACCCCCCTTAGACAGAATCTCGACCCGAGATTCAAGTGTAGGAAAAAAGCTAGTGCGGTGGAAGGGTGCTTACGATCATGTAGCAGAAGAAAACTCGGAAACTTGGTGTTAAGGTAACTCTCTGTTTCCCATGTAGCTTCTTCCTCTGTGTGATGATTCCATTGTATCTTGTACATCTTGACAACCTTCCGTCTTGTTCCCCTTTCCTTACGGTCGAGAATATTTAAAGGGTGTTCCACCAGAGCCAAGTCTGGTTCTACCCGGGCTATGTCTTGGTCTACAATCTCAACCTCTGGAACTCGAACACACTTCTTGAGTTGGGATACTTGGAAAACATTGTGGACAGCTGAGAGTTTCTCGGGGAACTGTACTCGGTAGGCTACGGGTCCACAAATTTCTGTAATCTCATAAGGTCCAATGTAAGGAGGTGCCAGTTTCCCTTTTACTCCGAACCTCTGTATTCCCTTAGTAGGTGAAACTCAGAGGTAAACGTGATCTCGAACAAGGAACTGTAGGGGCTTATTCCTTTTATCAAAGTAGCCCTTCTGCCTGGATTGGGCAGCCTTCAGGTTAGCCTGAATCACCTCTACTTTCTCCTCTGCATCGGTCACTAGGTCAGTGCCTAACATCTGTCTCTCGCCGGTTTGGGACCAACTCAATGGAGTTTGACATCTCCTGCCATACAGTGCCTGAAAAAGTGTCATCTTCAAGCTAGCTTGGTAGCTATTGTTGTATGAAAATTCAGCGAGCGGCAAACATTTGTCCCAATTTTTGTCGAAGTGTATCACACAAGCCCTTAACACGTCTTCAACTATTTGATTTACTCGTTCAGTCTGGCCATCCGTCTGTGGGTGATATGTGGAGCTATGAATCAACTTGGTTCCTAAGGATTCCTGTAACCTTTCCCAAAAACGGGACATAAATTGAGAACCTCTATCCGATATGATGGTCTTGGACGTCCCGTGCAAACGAACAATTTGCTCAAAGTAGATATGCGCATAATGTTTGGCTTGATAGGTGGTATTTACCAGAATAAAGTGGGCGGTTTTGGTAAGTCGATCAACGATAACCCATATGGAATCATGCTTTTGGGAAGTGAGCGGTAATCCAACGATGAAATCCATACTTATGTCCTCCCATTTCCAAGATGGTATGGGAAGGGGTTGTAGCGTTCCAGCTACCTTAAGATGACTGGCCTTGATTCTTTGGCATGTATCGCACTCTAAGACGTATGTGGCAATGTCTCTCTTCATTCTTGTCCAACAAAAGTTTTGTCTTAAATCCTGATACATTTTGCTGCTTCCAGGGTGAATAGATAATTTAGAGAGATGGGCCTCATCTTAGGTACCACTAAACGTCTCCCAAAATGTACCACTTGCTGCTGATCCAATCGGAAACAACGATACTTCTCATCTCCTTCAGAAAGCCTTTCCTTGATTGTCTTGATGCATTTATCCTGAGATTGAGCGGCAGCGATCTTGTCGTAGGGGGTTGGTTCTAAGGAAATGTGATTCACTGAGACATGAGGAACAATCTCCAAACTAAGTTTCCTCATTTCTGCGCATAGAGTCTGAAGGAATATTATTAAATTCATGGAAATTGTATTAATTAAGGAAGTTGTACACATACGTGCCAAGATGGTTGAAATAAAGCAAGCTAGAATGCCGTATGGAAGAAGTCCAAGTTAATCACGCATGTCGATCAGCCTCTGAGACATATCGGCGAGAAGCTTAATTGGAAAGGATTCTACAAATAGAATCCATGTATCTTAATATTAGCTTGTTTAGATATTTTCTTTTCCTTCAAGTTGAGTATGCTGTGACCGGCTTAGGGTGTCCAGAGTATAAATATATGCCTACGGGCATTGTAAACATTTTATCACAACATCAATAAACAAACCCTTTTCTTCTACCTTTACTTTTCCGTACCGACGACTTCGCCAAAGCCTTTTCTTTTTCGAGTTCAACTGGGCAAGTTGAGGCGATTTCGATCCCCAAGACCTGCTCGTGAATTCAAGATCTCCTAGGCAAGTTGTGGCGGTTTCGATCCCTAAAGGCTTGTTTGTGAGTTCTACCCTTACCGAGTAATTTCTAGGCTTTAACCTCCGGGAGCATCGCTGAGATTTAGTCTAGATTTATTCAACAGTTATCGATATCTGCTAGATCTAGATTGTTGTTGTTCTAGTTTTTATCACCAATTTATCCTATTTAGATCTAGATTGTTCTCGGCTTATTATCAAGCGATCTGTTCAGTATATCATCCAGTCATAGCCGACTAGATCTGTTTCTAAACGTTGTTCACTAAGTTTCGGCTAATCTGTTAGTCGTTTCTTGGTTGTCCCGGCAGTCAGCTGATTTGGCCAGTATTTTACGATTTTTTCTTCCTTGTCAATCAACAGGTCAGATTGACTAGCACGCCCCGGTTTTCAAGGCCACGCCTTCGCTCGTGTGTTCGCACATCTGTCAAGTCCTGATTTTTGAGTCAACAATTGGTATTACATTTTCACCTAATTATGCAAGCACAATGTTTGGCCCACAAGAAATAAACCTACTGATTTTTGTCATAAATGGTAGTGGGTCCATGTCCCCATACATCACAATTATATATAATTATATGGACAAATTTCTCGGCACTTTCTTTCTTTATACTCCCTCCTATTATACTCCCTGCAAATAGAAAATAGTGGTCCTGGACAAGATTTTAGTCAAACATTGAGAATATAAATTATGAATATCTTTTAAGTCGTTGAGTTTGAAAATGTGAAAACCATATGAATAGATTTGTCTTCAGAAATATTTTTATAAAAGTATATGTATCATTTAAAAAATATTTTTTTGTAAAAATAAGAAGTCAAAATTATGTTTTAGAGACCATGCCGTTGTCCAAAACAACTTCTATTTTCTATATGGAGGAAGCATTTTAGTAAAGCTTCATGCACTTATCTCATTGGATTGTTTATTGAGTGAGCCAGGTTTGTGTTTTTCTATCAGCTCTGGCTCCATGCATGCACCCATTCTCATAAATTCATTCATTTCCCTGTTAAAATCAAATCAAATTGTGTATTGATTTGAAGGAACGACAAGGGTATTATTTTTCTCAAAAAGCAAGAGTATTTTTTAAAGCAAATGTTAGGCGGTCGAGGGCGAGGTCCGGATGGCGGTTTGGACGCATGTGGCGGCTCAGTCGCGGCGCTGGCTTGGCCGCCAAGCCGGCAAGGCACGCCGGTCGGCGGCCGGTCGCGGCGAGGCGGCGCTCGGGCGCGGGTGGTCTGGGGCCGGTCGGTAGGGCACGGGCGCGGGTTGGCAAGGAGCTGGGGTCCACGAGGATCCTGTCGCCGAGCTCGGTCGGGACGGCGGCGCGGCGGATCGCCGACGGGTCGACGGCAGCCACGTGGCGCGCGCGGAACGCGCGTCACGTCCGGTCGGGACGATGCGAGTGACAAAGCGGCTCTGCCGGGTGGACAGCAGGGGGACCGGGCACGGCGCATTTATGGCGCTGACACATCCTCGGCGTCCGTGTCAGAGGCCAGCCGCCACGTGGCGAGCGCGTGAACGTCGTTCCGTCGAACGCCTGCCGGGCGTTTATTCAAACACAAATTTCTCCAAAAATTTGAACTGAAGTTCAAAATCTCCAAAAAGCAAAGTCGTGTCCCAAACTAGCCGCTACATGTTTTGTAAAGGCTGACCAAAGGAAAAGTGAGTGGATCGAGGGAAAAACGAGATAAAAACCGGTGAACTTATGTGCCGCCCAGCAGTGAACTTCTGAGGATCGGCTGACTTCGACTGAGTTTTAAGGGGTCTTCCACTCAAAATCTTGGAATGAGCCAATTGACAAAAATGTGTCCCATTAAAAACTGAACAACTTTTGTATTGGTCGATTTTCAAGCTCTTAAGTGAAAATTTGAATTCAAACCATGCCAACCAGGAAAGGTCCAAAGTTCACCGAGGTGCAAAGGGTTTTGGGTGGACTTTCCTTAAGTGAAAATCTAGGTGGGGCTTAATTACACCTACTTTGGCTAAGGCACAAGGTTTAGCAGGTGATTAAGTTAATTAAACACTTAGATTATCACAGCCTACCCCCCTTAGACAGAATCTCGACCCGAGATTCAAGTGTAGGAAAAAAGCTAGTGCGGTGGAAGGGTGCTTACGATCATGTAGCAGAAGAAAACTCGGAAACTTGGTGTTAAGGTAACTCTCTATTTCCCATGTAGCTTCTTCCTCTGTGTGATGATTCCATTGTATCTTGTACATCTTGACAACCTTCCGTCTAGTTCCCCTTTCCTTACGGTCGAGAATATTTAAAGGGTGTTCCACCAGAGCCAAGTCTGGTTCTACCCGGGCTATGTCTTGGTCTACAATCTCAACCTCTGGAACTCGAACACACTTCTTGAGTTGGGATACTTGGAAAACATTGTGGACAGCTGAGAGTTTCTCGAGGAACTGTACTCGGTAGGCTACGGGTCCACAAATTTCTGTAATCTCATAAGGTCCAATATTCCCTTAGTAGGTGAAACTCAGAGGTAAACGTGATCTCCAACAAGGAACTGTAGGGGCTTATTCCTTTTATCAAAGTAGCCCTTCTGCCTAGATTGGGCAGCCTTCAGGTTAGCCTGAATCACCTCTGCTTTCTCCTCTGCATCGGTCACTAGGTCAGTGCCTAACATCTGTCTCTCGCCGGTTTGGGACCAACTCAATGGAGTTCGACATCTCCTGCCATACAGTGCCTGAAAAAGTGTCATCTTCAAGCTAGCTTGGTAGCTATTGTTGTATGAAAATTCAGCGAGCGGCAAACATTTGTCCCAATTTTTGTCGAAGTGTATCACACAAGCCCTTAACACGTCTTCAACTATTTGATTTACTCGTTCAGTCTGGCCATCCGTCTGTGGGTGATATGCGGAGCTATGAATCAACTTGGTTCCTAAGGATTCCTGTAACCTTTCCCAAAAACGGGACATAAATTGAGAACCTCTATCCTATATGATGGTCTTGGACGTCCCATGCAAACGAACAATTTGCTCAAAGTAGATATGCGCATAATGTTTTGGTAAGTCGATCAACGATAACCCATATGGAATCATGCTTTTAGGAAGTGAGCGGTAATCCAACGATGAAATCCATACTTATGTCCTCCCATTTCCAAGATGGTATGGGAAGGGGTTGTAGCGTTCCAGCTACCTTAAGATGACTGGCCTTGATTCTTTGGCATGTATCGCACTCTAAGACGTATGTGGCAATGTCTCTCTTCATTCTTGTCCAACAAAAGTTTTGTCTTAAATCCTGATACATTTTGCTGCTTCCAGGGTGAATAGATAATTTAGAGAGATGGGCCTCATCTTAGGTACCACTAAACGTCTCCCAAAATGTACCACTTGCTGCTGATCCAATCGGAAACAACGATACTTCTCATCTCCTTCAGAAAGCCTTTCCTTGATTGTCTTGATGCATTTATCCTGAGATTGAGCGGCAACGATCTTGTCGTAGGGGGTTGGTTCTAAGGAAACGTGATTCACTGAGCCATGAGGAACAATCTCCAAACTAAGTTTCCTCATTTCTGCGCATAGAGCATGACTGTAGGTTTCTACGGTGAGACAGTTGCAATGCGCCGTCCGACTTAATGCATCAGCTACCACGTTGGTGTTCAAGGGGTGATATAATATTTCTAAGTCATAGTCCTTGATTAGTTCTAGCCATCTTCTCTGCCTCATATTAAGATCAGATTGGGTAAGGATATACTTGAGGCTCTTTTGATACCTGTATACCTTGCATTGTACTCCCATGAGGTGGTGCCTCCAAAGTTTAAGAGCATGGATCACGGCTGCTAGCTCGAGATCGTGTGTAGGGTAATTCAGCTCATGAGGATGAAGTGCCCGCGAAGCATACGCGATAACTCGACTATCTTGCATAAGAACACAACCGAGACTAGTGCCTGAAGCATCGCAGTAGATGTCATAAGGCTTCGTGTTGTCAAGCTGTGCCAAAACAGGTGCGGAAGTGAGGAGCTGCCTCAAGGTGTGGAAAGCTCTCTCACATTTCTCATCCCACTTAAACTTGGCTCCCTTCTTGAGTAACTCTGTCATTGGTTTAGCTATCTTGGAGAAGTCTGGAATAAATCGACGATAATAACCAGCAAGACCAAGGAAACTACGGATTTGGTGGAAAGAAGTGGGAGTTTTCCAATCCATGACCTCTTGTACTTTCCCGGGATCTATAGAAATGCCATCTTCAGAGATGGTGTGCCCAAGAAACCTGACACTGTTGAGCCAGAATTCACATTTAGAGAACTTGGCATAAAGTTGAAGATCTCTAAGTGTTTGCAGAACAATGCGAAGATGCTCAGCGTGTTCTTCCTCATTTTTAGAGTAGATCAGAATGTCATCGATGAAGACCACGACAAATTTGTCGAGATAGGGCATAAAGACTGAATTCATGAGATACATGAAATAAGCAGGTGCGTTTGTAAGCCCAAAGGACATGACCAAGTACTCATACAGACCATATCTGGTAAAGAAGGCGGTTTTAGGGATGTCACAAGGGCGGATCTTGATCTGATGATATCCAGAACGAAGATCAATCTTTGAGAAGACTTTTGCACCAGCTAGCTGATCAAAAAGAATATCGATGCGGGGTAAGGGGTATTTGTTCTTGATGGTTACCGCATTGAGAGGTCGATAGTCCACGCATAACCTCAAGCTTTTGTCCTTCTTTTTAGCAAAGAGAGCGGAACATCCCCACGGTGAGGTACTAGGTCGGACAAAACCTTTCTCAAGCAACTCGTTCAATTGTGTTTTTAGTTCTGCCAACTCAGCGGGTGACATCCTATACGGTCGCTTGGATATAGGAGCGGTGCTGGGTTGAAGCTCAATCACCAACTCAATATCTTGGTCCGGTGGCATACCAGGTAAGTCTTCTGGAAAAACGTCGGGATACTCACAAACCACTGGAATATCTTCAATTCTAAGTTCAGCCACAGAAAATATGTGGGAACTTGTGTAGACTTTATGCGTTAGATAGAGATCGGTGTGACCTAAAAGCGGTGAGTGTATCTCGACAACTCTCTTGGGAATGTCAAGCACAACCCGGTACTAATATCCATTCCATCCAATCCCACGCTAATAAGATCAGTTTTAAACAACTTGCTGCCCATACCTATTGGTACTTGTTTTGACCTTTGATTAGTTGAGACTTTTTCGCCAGGGGTGGTGATTAAGTAGGGGGTGGCGGTTTGGGTGAGATTTAGTCCACTTCTGGTGCAAAACCTCGTACTGATAAAGCTATGTGTTGCACCTGAATCAAAAAGTATAACAGTGGGGTGATTGTGGACATAGAAAGTACCCGTCATAACTGGGGCTCCCTCGGGTAGTTTTGTGAGAGTGGTGAAGTTGATCCTTCCTTGACGGACCTGCACCGTCTGTTTCTCCCTTTGCCTTGGTTCTGCTGTCTGGCCTGAGGACAGTCTGGGATGAAGTGCCCAGTTTTCCCGCATTTGTAGTAGGCATTCCCATTGGTGGGGCGAGGGGGAACCTAATTGTTAACTCGTGGGGCAATAGGCTGTTGAGGAGTGGAAAAACGGTTCAGTGCCGGCTGGGATGGCCTGATCGCCCAACGTCCTTGCTGCCCGGGCTTCCGGGGGTTGAGAGTAGGGTTATTTTGCACAATCTTGTACCTCGGGTTCTGGGAACTGCCCTGAGTCATGGGCGCCTTTCTCTTCTTCTTGGCCTGAATGGCAGCCATAGCATCCTCCTGAGTGATGGCTAGGTTAACAAGCTCATTGTAGGTGACGATCCTGGTGGTGTTCAGGCGTTCTCTGAGTTGGCACTAAGGCCTCTGCAGAAACGTTCCATCTTCTTCAGATCTGTGTCAGCGTGAGAGCCTGCATACTGGCATAGGCTGTTAAAGGTGTGGGCATACTGGGACACAGACTTGTTGCCTTGAATGAGAGCCCGGAACTCATTAAGCTTCCTTTCAATCAAACCTTCAGGAATATGGTGAGCTTTGAAGGCGGCCTTGAAATCAGTCCATGTCACAACAGCGTTTTCTGGGAGGGTGGCCAGGTGATTTTTCCACCAGATAAGGGCGGGTCCTTGGAGTAACTGGGCAGCAAACCTGGCCTTGCTCTCTTCTGAGCATGGGAGTGCAAGCACCGAAAACTTGGATTCCACGGCGCGAATCCATGCGTCAGCATTCAATGGCTCGGTGGCTTCATGGAAGGTGGGTTGCTGGGTACTCAGAAAATGTTCATAGTGAGCAACTTGGGATTGAGCATCATGGTGTCCCCTTTGGTTTTGCTGCATCAGCTGGCACTGCACATTGAGCACTTCCCGCATCATTTCGGTTTGGGTGACGAAAAATGCCTCTATAGGATTCTGCGGGGGATTCGGCAGTGGTGGCTGGTTGGCTTGGGTACCACTGCCTTGCCCAGTGGCGAAGTTGGTACGGCGGGTCGAGTCAACCATCTGCAAAATCATTTACTCATCAGCCACATGATCTTGAAACTCGTATACAAGGTAAACAAGGCAATCATGTGCGAAAATAGTAAACGTTCATCGCAGAATTTTCTGATCAGCAAAGCTGTCAGAGAAGAAAATTCATATCTCCCAGGTTACACGCCCAAAAATTGTGAATTTTTGCCAGCAGCTAGAAAATTTACTGAGCTACAACTTTTGTATATAACTCCAGGTCAGATTCGCATCCTAGCTAGGGCGAAAAATTCAAAGTTCACATCTCTGTCTCTGCTGTTTTCAGAATGGCCGAGGCTCACTAAAACGTGCATAACTCTCTCAATTCTCAACCAATAGAGCTGAAATTTCACGAGCGTCACCATTATGAAACTCCTTACAACTTTGGTATTCAACATTCAGCCCAGAAACGAAAGATGCTTGCATTAAGATTCAAACCAGATCCAGCTGTAGAGTTTAGCGGTTACAACCATATCGAACCGACTAACATTAGGGTGGGTTAACTCCTACCCTAAGTTACATCATGGTCAAGCTGCACAAAAGATATACTCAAATCAAAGCTAGCCTATCACATCACTGTCCAAAAGTAGGCTACGGTGAGGAGTAACATAGTCAACAATATAGAAGTCGTCGAGGTCGTTGACCGAAGCCTCACTCTCGACGGGGGAATCGGGGGCTGCAGGTGGAGGAGTCATGTCGCTAAGGGTATCCACTCCGGACATACCCTGAACCTCCTCTAGGTCTACTGTTGGCACTCCTTAGCCTAACTAAATCCGCAAGCACACGGAGTCCGATGTAGCCTTTCACCAGGGGAGTAAAAACCTGGATGTCAAATCCAAGGAACGGTAGATGCGACTAGTCTAGAACTTTCCTAACCGGACCCACCAGGGGAGGAAAGGGTAAAGGGTGTAGAGAGCTTAACCTTAGTTAGCCACTCGTTACCCCAGACAACCTATCTTAATCTAACATGATCTGCTTCGACGGCTAGAACGGGAAGAACTCAGAACGGGGTGAGAGAGGGGTTCTTTCGGGCTCAGCACTACTGTTATGAGTACACCCGAACGTGGTGGAGTACAAAGGACGGACAGGGCTGTCACCACCTGCCGCCTACCACTGCAGTTCCGTGGGGTGCAACACAACCTGAGGTGACTAGCCAGCACAGGCACCACGCCTAAGCTTTCAGCCACTGACCTCCACCCAACGCGAAGGGCTATAGAGGAAACCCCAAACAAGAGTCGCTGTCACTCGCGCAGACTCAGGTACCCGCAGATCATAGATAGCCAAGATAAATTGTTGAAAGTAAAGAGTAAACTAGCGAGATACTAAGGCAAGAGACCGAGGAACTTACTGAAGATATCTCTGAAGCTTTATTCCTCGGGGGCGGAAATGTTGAGACGAGACCGAGGAAGAAATCCCGGACTCTCTCTACAAAGCTCGGCTGTCACCCGAGCAACTCACCCACTCTCTCTCTACTCTACTCAACTCTAAGATAATAGTGGACTACATCTTGAGCCTTATCTTCTCTCCAATGGATGGTGTGTCTTGTGTGGAGGTGAAAGGCGCCTTTTATAGCCCTCCAGGGGTGAAATCCTGCTTAGGAGTGACGCACACCTCCTGCTTAGCATCCACGCGAAAGAGGAAGCGTAGAGGCCACGGTGGGAGGCCGGCCGGCCTGGTGTAGGCCGGCCGGCCTGGCCCTGGTGCCAAGTGGCACTGACTTTTGCAGGGACGGCCTGGATGATGTCCTAAAGTCGGTAGTTGTTGCGTTCGGTTAAAGCTGTCCAAGAATCCTAGGTTGTGGGCCCTTCAATCCATGTTTATCCCACCCTAGGCCTTCCGGGTCCATTGATCAAACCGACATCAATTGCACGGCTCATGATCATCCTTGATACATTAGTAAACTTGTGGATCAACGCCGTGGCCAAAAGTGGAAAAAGTGGGCCGGCCGGCCTAGCCCTGAGCCCAAATGGCCTCCCATTTTTTCCAGTTTGCTCCTTCACTCACAAATTGTACAAAACTTGTGGAACTCATTAGTATAAATGATATTTGCATGATTATCACTATATGAGCATGAAATCCGGAGAAATGTTGGCGGTAAAAGTCATGGATATCGACCGCCAACACGCCCCCACACCTAGACTTTGCTCGTCCCGAGCAAAAGGTTGGTTTAGACCCAGAGGATCAAGCAAAGCCTAGGGTCATGAAATCAAGAGTATGCACAAGAATTATTTCAAAGCTTTCCCTCATACCTTGGATTCCAGGTGGCTAACACCTTCACTTTCACCTATTGAACCTCAAAATAAATCAATGGAGAGCCTGATTCCTCCTTCTCAGTACTTGGAGATTTTTTTTTCAAAAATATGGAGGCATACTTTCATTCTCTCAAGCCACTCAGTCGCTCAAAGTGTTTAATCCTCACTAAGGCTTTTCAAGTAGCCTCACCTACCTCTACAAGGTTATATGTGGGGCTCAAGGTAGGGATCGATAGAAATGCTTATCTCTTCCATCTATGTTGCGAGATCAATAACTTGTCTCCGAGAGATCATGTCAACCATGAACTTTGGTCAAGTGCAAGTGAATGTGGATGATGGATGATGAATGTCCTTGAGTGGTATTTGATTCTAGCTTCTTCCATCTTTCCCCTTCTTCTCTTTTTTTTTTACTTGAGTAGGACCTCCCACTCATCTTTTTTTTCTTTTTTTCAGGGGGATGAAGAGCTGCTTGAGAACCACTTTTGATGGACTTTTATTCTATGATGGACTTTATTTGATGAAACGTGTACGTGAATGACCAAAGTGCAAGGAAGAACATGCATGTCTCAGAAGGCACTTTGATCAAGCTCAAAATGTAAAGATAGCTATGTGGAGTTTCAAAACTGTGTCATGCATGATATGGCTCTGGATGGGACTTGGCAAAGTTGAGCATGAATGAGAGTTGCCTCATTTATTTATTTATTTATTTATTCATTTTCAAAATGAAATTCTCCAAGACTTTGAATTAGAAAAGAACAAGCCTCTCATGTCATTATATCATAAGAGTCAATAAGTGAAAGATCAAGTGATCCTATCGTAAAGTTCCAAAGGCACATAGGTACTTGCAAAGAAATAAAGCTTATGCACCTTTGATAAACATGTAGGATTTTCATCTTTTTCTAGGTGTTTCATTCAAATTTTAATTGTCGTGAACTCATGCTCGCATTTGAATTAAAACCAAGAAAGGAAATGGAGAATGGGTTTCAAACCTCCGTGTGTAGTTGAATCTCAGCAGATGGCTGCCATGTGGTTATTTGGGCACGGGTGAAGACTGCTCGTCGATGTGTTGCTCGTCCTATTTTCTGCGCACTTAGTGTAGAGTTAGAGCAGAGGTGTGGTTGGTACACAAGTGTGCACCAACCACCAAAAGCATGGCAGAACAAAGCAACATTTTATTCAAAAGGGAAATATGGGGGTGCTATTGGAAAATAAACTTTAGAAAATCAAAATGAAAAGGGAAAATTTTAGCACCCAAACTTATACTAAGATAATGGCACATTTTAGGTCCGGCCATGACCATGGACTATGGTTGTAACTCGGATACTCATAGTAGTCCATCACTTCGAGTTCCGGGATATCGGGCTTGAGGAATATTTTCAACTGAAAACATCCCTGTCATTGTCCTCGAGGAGAAGCATAAAGGAAAACCTTCCTTCTCCATCCTCCAATTCAGCCATTTGATTTCATCATTTGGACTCTGGCTGATTGGGGGTCTCTGTTTCACCTTTTTGTTCTCCTAATGGGAATGATGTTCTGTGTGCACAAAGTGTCTCAGGTGATTGCCCTTCCATCCCTTCTCCATGTCAGATTGTTCATGATATTCTGTTGATGTTTCTGATTGACTATCTGAAGATGGTACGGATTTGAGACCCGGTGATTTACTTCCAACCCCTATTGCACTTCTAAGGCTGGAGTGAGAGTCTCCATCTCCTTATCCACAACATGAAGTGCTTCAACTACTATGGACGTTTAGTCCATGATCACCAAGATGCTCGTCAGTCCTTTGACTCAATGAGCATCGTGGGCACCACAAAGACTCTTAGCGTGTGTGTGCTTGGTTGGTCAGGTGATCAGTCTGTCAAACCTTAGCACGAGGTTTATACAGAAGGAAACAAAAACTTCTGTAGCTCATTCTCTGTGAGAAGTGGAACCGACACTTAAGAATCTTGCGCGTCTCACATATGGGTTGCAACGGTGGAGTAAACCAGTATGATATGAATCCCATTGGTTAAATCTGATAAGGTGAATGCATTTCTTCTCTCTAAGGGTGTTAATCCAAGTTTGTAAAGCTACCCTTGAGAGAGTATCATCTCATATGATTGAACTTGTATCCTTGGGAGATGATATGCCACGTATTTATTTGCTCTCTTCTTTTTTTTGAGTCGTGAAGCAAATTCATGAAGGAGCAAGAATCCAACGGATGAGTTGTGGCTTGTCGTCCTTTTTGGTCAGGTGATATCTTGGTGTAGCATGGTCCGTGTGCTAACACTTTGACATCGACCAAGTAGGGTCTGAACTTGTCATGGGTGAATACCACTACAGACAGTTCCTTCGCCGTTGTTTGTCGAACTCTGGTCAATGCTTTTGATAATGATGATTTCTTGCATTGATCCAGCTCTATCCCGATTGTATGGTTACTAGCGTTGCACATGGTCTTGATAGGAAGAATCCAATCAGGAGGTTGTATGATGGGGGGCCTTCTCAGCTGACACTTCTCCTAATTTGGGACAAGGTGGAGCCTTTGGGAATTCTCATAACTCTATCCATATCCGCGAGGCATAAACCAAAGGTTGTCCATGGACTGAGACATCATCAAGGAATTCCTCCATGATGTTCTCGACAAGGACAAAGGATGTCCTTGATAATGGGAGAGAAGGCTGATATCATACACCTCTGTTGGTGCATTGCATAGACCAAACAATAAAGACAGGTGGAGGTAGATGAAAATTGACTAGTGCCTCACCACTTAAAGTGGGTGCTTACATGGGGTAAATAATACCCACATGCAGGTGTGCCTACCTCCCTCATCGCATCATTCAGCCAAAAGGTTGTTTGTCCGGTTCAAGCGATACAATGGGTGTTGGGGTTGATCCCCGTCTAGTCTGTAGAGAATACCTAAAAATGGACCGATACTTCTCTAAGCCTGTTGCAGCCTGCCGAGCCTCGTTCTCTGTCAGTTTATCACTGATGATGACTGGCGTGCTGCGATTGTCGTGAAGAGGTAAATATCTCTATTCCAAGTGGAAGAGAGACATGTCTCAATCCAAGTGGCAGCAATCAACAACTCTAGTGGAGGAGGCTGTGGTTCTCCACCATGTCGAGCTTGACTACCCGATTCTGCCCCTAGGATTGGGTGAGCATCTGAAAAATATGCTTATTGGTTCTTCACGGGGTCTGTCTAGCCCTTTGCGATAATGATCGTGCAAGGCTGAACTCACTGATCATGCAAGGTTGATCAGGATGTTTTCTTTGTCAACTCTGAGCTATAGCTCGATCGTGACTAAGTTGACAAGATGCTCTATTGGCTGATCCAACAAGAAGATTTTGTCACCTTTGAGGATATCGAAGATATGGAAATCTAGGATCACTCTGTTGCGCCCCTCAGGCACAACTCGGATAATTCCTTTGTTTTCCAACATCTGGCCGTTGATCCCTTTCAGGTGCTTATGAAAAATCATCGACAACTTCTTGTGTGTCAGTCCCCTCAATAGGTGGAGGGCATTAAAGCTAGGGTCGACTAGCTTCTACTTCCTCCGTCATTCCTTGCTCGTAACCGCAGATAGACCCTTGGTCTGTGGTCGTGACTTTTGGAATGAATTACTCAGACCTTGAGCGTGCACACCTAACGTGGCAGATCCTTAAGGGAATTCTCTTGGTCTGGGGGTTTTTGTTCGCTCACGTCGTGTGGTCAGAGGTGGTGGATCTAATGAAAGAGTGAGGATTTGCTGTTTGGTTCATGGGAATGTTGGTGGGAGGGTCAGAAAACTGATCCTAAGGATGAGCACTATGTCTCAATCTACCAACGTTCGTTGTATGAGCACCATACCAAACTTCTCCCAGGTTGCTCCAAGTAGCTCATCTCTGAGCTTTGGGGATGGGATAGACAAACAGACAAACTTCAACTTTCACTTTGATCCAATCTCCTCCAACTCCTCTTGCACTCCGATTGTACCAAAACTTTGCTTCCCCCGTCAGAGAAAACAGGAAGAGTTCCGTCTTGGTTCATCCCGGGAATGTTAGGAGAGAACTTCTCCTCATCTATTGCAAGGAGTGTGAACAAACGATGGCAACGAGATTGGGGCGGATCACGAAGCCATCAGATAACGGGGTGGAAGGATGGTGGCAGTTCCAAACACTCGTGAAATGGAACCGCCTGATAACTAGGAGAAAACTCCATGTGGTAGATGGTTATGGGGATAAAGTGTACGGCTACAAAAAAAATCCTACACTAGTGTTGCTACCGTTCCCCGGCAACGGCGCCAGAAAAGCTTGTTGGCACTCCTTAGCCTAACTAAATCCGCAAGCGCACGGAGTCCGATGTAGCCTTTCACCAGGGGAGTAAAAACCTGGATGTCAAATCCAAGGAACGGTAGATGCGACTAGTCTAGAACTTTCCTAACCGGACCCACCAGGGGAGGAAAGGGTAAAGGGTGTAGAGAGCTTAACCTTAGTTAGCCACTCATTACCCAGACAACCTATCTTAATCTAACATGATCTGCTTCGACGGCTAGAACGGGAAGAACTCAGAACGGGGTGAGAGAGGTTCTTCCGGGCTCAGCACTACTGTTATTAGTACACCCGAATGTGGTGGAGTACAAAGGACCGACAGGGCTGTCACCACCTGCCACCTACCACTGCAGTTCCGTGGGGTGCAACACAACCTGAGGTGACTAGCCAGCACAGGCACCACGCCTAAGCTTTCAGCCACTAACCTCCACCCAACGCGAAGGGCTATAGAGGAAACCCCAAACAAGAGTCGCTGTCACTCGCGCAGACTCAGGTACCCGCAGATCATAGATAGCCAAGATAAATTGCTGAAAGTAAAGAGTAAACTAGCGAGATACTAAGGCAATAGACCGAGGAACTTACTGAAGATATCTCTGAAGCTTTATTCCTCGGGGGCGGAAATGTTGAGACGAGACCGAGGAAGAAATCCCGGACTCTCTCTACAAAGCTCGGCTGTCACCCGAGCAACTCACCCACTCTCTCTCTACTCTACTCAACTCTAAGATAATAGTGGACTACATCTTGAGCCTTCTCTTCTCTCCAATGGATGGTGTGTCTTGTGTGGAGGTGAAAGGCGCCTTTTATAGCCCTGCAGGGGTGAAATCCTGCTTAGCATCCACGCGAAAGAGGAAGCGTAGAGGCCTCTGGACCGATCCATCGAGCATGCGCTGGAAGTCCTCTGGAGTTACCCGGCCTCTGGACCGGTCCAGGGCGGCGACCATATCTCCCTCGCTCTTCTTCTTGCGAGGTTGGCTGTCAGTGCGTCGATGGTCGTCGTGTCGGTCTTCCTCCTCGCGGCGGTCGCGCTTGCGAGTCATCTTGTTCTCTTCTTCCCAGCGACTCCTGATCTCGCTGAGTTGTTCCTTTTCCGCGATCTCTGCGTCTGCCCACGCGCTAGTGACCCGGAACATGTCATTGACAGTCGCGGGTGGCTTCCGAGTCCACTTGTGAATCAGTCTCCCGTCGGAGATGCCGCGCTGGAAAGCTGACATCACCTCCTGATCCGTGACGTCCGTGATGGAGTTGCGCTTCTCTGAGAACCTGCGCACGAAGTCGTGCAGGGTCTCGTTCTTGCACTGCCTCATCTGACCGAGGAGCCACTTGCTCCTGGGCCTTTCCCAGGTACCGAGATAGTTACCGATGAAGAGTTCGGTAAGCTGCTCCCAGTTGTCGATGGCGTCCTGCGGGAGTCCTGCTAGCCAGTTGCGGCAGTACTTGGTGAGCATGATGGGAAGATAGTTTGCCATCACGTCCTCGTCGCCGCCGGCCGCTTGTACGGCGGTGTAGTAGATCTGAAGCCATTGAGATGGGTCAGATTTCCCGTCGTACTTGTCGATGTCCAACAGCTTGAAGCCTCTGGGCCATGTCACGCTTCTTAAGCGCTCGGTGAACGACTGAAATCCGCCGATCCGACCTCTAGGGCGGGAATCGCTCGGACCCGATCCGTCAGCTGCTCTTGGGGGAGTGCAGTCCCTCCTGCGATCCCGGTCCCTGGGCGGGGAACGGGTCCTCCGATAATTCCGAGTCCTGGGTGGAGTTCGGTCCCGTCGGTAGGAACTTCTGCGCGGTGGAGTTCGCTCTCTTGGCGGAGTCGGTCGCCTGGGTGGTGGAAGCGCTCGTCCTCGTGGCGGAGTGCGACCGCCGTTGTTGTCGCGCCTTGGGCTACCGGAGGGGTCAGAGTAGTCTGACTCCGTCGAGTAGCCGCTCCTGTTGTAGTTACGACGGGGATTTCCATGATCCCGATCGTACTCTTCGCGCCGTCGGATTTCCTCACGGTGGCGCTCTTCGGTGCTGTTGCGGATGACGTCCCTCGCATCTCGATCTCTGTTGATCGTGGTGCGGAGGTCTTCATCACGATCCGATCCGCCGCTGGCCCGGTGTCGAGACGGACCGGGCTCAGGAGCGTCCGTGGTCGCTCTGCCCTGCATCTGGTGAACCTGGACGGAGGCGGCCTGCACGAGAGCCCTTACCTTTTCCAGGCCCGGAGTGCTAGGTGGCAGCCGATTGATTTCCTCGTTGATAGTAACGAGGTTCTGGACCGGCGTCTCGTAGACGTCGTATCCGTTGAACTCGAACATGCCGTCGCGCATCAAGTTCCGGGTGCTCCTCCGATCGTGCTGATCCCGTTGGCGATGATGATCCTCAGAGTGAGGCTCCTGGAGTCGAGCAGTGCCAGATCCTGACGCGGTGGCTCCGTGCGGTCGTGCGGCTCTGCGAGTCGCTCGACTGGCGTTGCGTCCTCGACGCTGATTCCTGGCTTCAGTCGTCTCCTCAGCTGGAGTGACCTCATCTTCTGAGACAGGATTGGTTGGCGTTGCTGGCGCCACCATGTAGCAATATGACCCGACTCCTTCTTGCGCGAGGTAATCTTCCTTGGACTCGAAGAAGTCGGACGCGGGCGTATAACGCTCCAAACTACTCGGAGTCAATTCTCCGAGTGATCCTAGTAGTTCCGGCTCTGTAGAGGCATCGGACACTGTGTATCCTTCCGGCAGATCGTCCAGGATTGAGGGTCCCTGTAGATCTAACTCGTAGGAGTCGCTCCCAGAGAAGTAATCATCCATATGGACGATGTCCTTCATCTTCTGCTTCTGAGCAAGCGCGCAAAAGCCAGGGGTCTGGATAGTAATGACCTCAGGGCTCTGGACGCGTGTTGGTTGAGCGTTTACGCTCTGCGATGACTCGACGACGCGACTCTCAGAAGCCGGATCGGAACCGAGTGATTGTAGATCTGTTCCCGACTGGTCTTGCCTTGCGTTTTGCGATGGATTCAGCGGGGTAGATTCGGCACGATCAGATGCGATCGGACCGGACTGGGCCGTGATGGCCGAAGTTGGCGCCAGAGAAGAGACCTCCGTGGCGACCGTAGCTCCTGCCGCTTGGGAATCCAAGGCGGCGGTGATGACATCCCCGAACTGGATCTCGACTTCGTCGACGTCCGGGAGGTTGCAGCTGTCCAAGATCTTGACGCGATCCATCGAGCTTACCAGATTGATCTCGGCGATATCCCCTACCTGGCGCGCCACTGTCGGTGATATTATCTCCGGCAGTCTTCCACGGGGTAGCCCACGGAAGTGATTTGTAATGCAGGGAAGATCGCAAAGATCGGAAGCAGGATGGTTAGGATGGACAGACACAGGGGTTTATACAGGTTCGGGCCGTCAACTCGACGTAATACCCTACGTCCTGTTTTGGGGTGTTGTATTGCGTGGATTTCGCTATGAGTCGAGATGTGGTGAGTTGAGTTGTTTTGGAGGGGGTCCCTGCCTGCCTTATATATCGGGGGGCAGGGTTACAAGTCGGTTTGTATCCGATCCTATCTCTAAGAATCCTTTCCTTCTTTACAATAATTCCTATTCCAACTAGGACTTCTTCTTCCAGATCCTTCCTCCGTGCGCCGACTTGTCCCGCACGTCTTCAGATCCAGAACGGTGGACTGGGCCGCCCCCTTGTGGTGGGCTGCCAGGCTTGCTCGTGAGGTACCCGGGTACTATATCCCCCACAATCACGTAGCCACTGTCAAGCTACTGACCCTAGGAGCAAGAAACACGCAGCGAAACTCGAATCGATCGAAACGAACACAAAACGAACCGAAATGAGGCAAAACCTTCTCTACCCAGCCAGGGGCGGTTTAACCTCCTTAGGGGCGGTTTAACCGCCTAGGGGAGGCGGTTTAACCTCCTGGGGGCGGTCAATCTGGGAGCTCTCGGGAAAAAGTCAACTCGTGAGTCGATCTCCCAAACGGCTTGAGCTCTTGAGACGAAACTTTGGGGAGATGATGTACACCTTCAGTGGAGTATATTCCCCAAAAATCTCGGCCTCAAACACTTTAGAACTCATGGAATCTCAGATCTCGTGAAGAACACTTCCACCCCGAGTTCATCCCGAAAACTGCAAATCCAGAGCGATTCCCGGCGTTTGGGGGCAAGAGATCACCAGCAAAAGAGGCACAAGGCACTCATACGTGAATCCCCCAAAGAAATCTGAGAGAAAACGCCCTAGAAAGAGAAGAACGAAAATCCCCCAAAAATAGCTCCGAAAATACCCACGAAAATAGAAAAGGAAAAAGGAGCTCGTGGAATCAAATCATGGCACAAAGATGAGCAGCACAAACTCCATCACATAACCATGAATTCACCTATACAAACTATGAAGGATTCGAAATAGTTCTAGGTGGAGGGGATGAAGGGGAAACTACAAGTCCAAGATAAAATGGAAGGATCCCTAAAGGATGGCAGCCACCAAGGCCTAAGGGCCCTATTAGTAGTCCAAGTGGTGGTGCTCTAAAGACTAAACTACCCTTAATGAGATACATACCCCTCAGGGGCAAATATGAATTTTGGATCAGATTTTTTCCAGCTCGGGCACCTTCCACTCCAAGCTAGCTTCCCTCCGACGCAAGCCTTGCAGTCACGCCACGTGTCCTCCAGATCGAAGCTCCTCGACGCCGAGTTTTGGGCCGGCCCAGGGGGAGGCGGTTAAACCGCCCCTGGCTGGTCACCTCAGCCCAGCCGCCCAACTTCGCCTCGTCGAGTCCTCGGCCTTGGTTTTGAGGCCCAAACCAAGGGAAACCGTCCACCGATGATTTTGTGGCCAAATCACCAAACCCCGCGCGCAAACTTCGGTTGTTAGCCGCTACCTTGCACCGGCTTCACGTCCGCGTACGAGCTTCAGTTGTGAGCCGCTACCTCGCACCGGAACCACATCCCCTTGCTCGTTCTTGCCAGCATGTGAACCGCACTTGATCCATCTGGCCACCGGGTCCCTCGAACCAAGCCTACTTGTCTCTCCGCTCCTCGGAGGCCGCCATGGCTAAGACCTTTCGCGCCTGTTCTTCACCTGCACCAATGCAACCAAGCCGCATTCTACACCTGCAATACTTGAGCCAAGGGAAACGTCAATCCACACCATGTTGTCAATCACTCATCACACCGGGAAGCGACAATCCACCGGTCCTCGGACACATCGGGTCCTCAAGCAGAAATCCAGAAGACCTCATCGCTGATCTGGAGGAGACTTTCGCATCTATGCGGAAGTGGCAATGGAAGCTTAATCCAACCAAGTGTGTCTTTGGAGTACCCTCTGGGAAACTACTCGGGTTCATCATCAGTCATCGCGGCATCGAGGCCAACCCTGAGAAGATCAATGCTATCACAGCAATGGAAGCTCCAAAGACGATCAAAGACATCCAGAAGCTTACTGGGTGCATGGCGGCGCTACACCGATTCATCTCATGACTTGGAGAAAGGGGCCTCCCCTTCTTCAAACTACTCAAGAAAGGCGACAAGTTCCAGTGGAACGAAGAAGCAGCTGCAGCATTGGCGGATCTCCAGCAACATCTTCAAACCCCGCCAATCCTGACTGCTCCACAAGACGACGACGAGGAATTGCTGCTCTACATCGCAGCAACGACTCATGTTGTGAGCATTGTCTTGGTAGTCGAGCGCGCCGAGGACAATCTTGCATATCCTGTGCAGAGGCCGGTTTACTTCGTCAGTGAAGTACTCACGGAGTCCAAAGTTCGATACCCAGCAGTGCAAAAACTACTCTACACTATACTCATCACATCAAGGAAGCTGCGCCATTACTTTGACACGTACACCATCACGGTGGTGACAGAGTTTGGCTTGGGCGACATTCTACATAACCCAGACGCGACCGGGCGAATTCCAAAGTGGGCCGTCGAGCTTGGCGCCCTCAGCATCGAGTTCAAATCCAAGAAGGCCATCAAGTCGCAGGCGCTGGCAAACTTCATGGCAGAGTGGCGCGAGAATCAAGTGGACATCCCCGTCGGCAGACCGGAGCACTGGACCATGTACTTCGATGGCTCCCTGAAACTCGAAGGCGCCGGCGCGGGAGTGGTTTTTATCTCGCCCAAATGTCATCAACTCAAGTAGCACAAATCTTTTGGAAGGTGTCCAACAATGAAGCTGAGTACGAGGCCTTGCTACATGGTCTATGACTCGCAGTTTCTCTGGGAATCAAGAGGCTGATGGTGTATGGCGACTCCTCTGTCGTCATCAACCACTGCAACAAGGATTGGGATCGCCAGAAGGAGAACATGGACGCTTACTGCGAAGCTGTGCGCAAGCTCGAGAACAAATTCTCAGGGCTCGAGTACCATTGGGTGGTCCGAGATGACAACGTCGCTGCTGACGTACTCTGCAAGCTCGAATCCACTCGTGCAGAAGTTCCAGTAGGAGTTTTCGTCCAGGAGCTCCACAAGAGAACCATCGACTTCGAAAAGTCCACACCGTCACATGACGGACATGGACCAGATCGAGACGTGTTGATGATTGAAGAAGACTGGCGTGTCCCGTTCATCGAGTACATCAAGAACAAGACCCTGCCTTTGAACAAAATTGAAGCTCAACAAGTCATCCGGAGATCGAAGAACTATCTACTCATCGGCGATCAGCTCTACAGGCGAGGACTCTACACTGATATTGCCATGAAGTGTGTCCCGAGAGCAAGAGGCAAGGATATCTTGGAAGAAATTCATGAAGGCGCGTGCGGCAATCACGCAGGATCAAGAACAATGGTGGGCAAGGCATTTCGAGCAGCTTATTATTGGCCCACGGCTCTGCAAGACGTGGAAGACATCGTCCGCAAGTGCCCCGGGTGCCAATTCTTCGCCAGGCAGCAACACGTGCCTGCTCACAACCTTATTGCTATTCCTCCCTCTTGGTCGTTCGCATGCTGGGGACTCGACATGATTGGTAAGCTTACGACTGCGCCAGGCAACTTCACACATGTGCTAGTTGCGATCGACAAGTTTACCAAGTGGATTGAAGTCAAACCAGTCACGGACATAACTGCGGCTAAGGCTAAGGGGTTCATCAGTGATCTGATGGTCAAGTATGGCTGTCCTCATCGTATCATCACAGATTTGGGTTCCAATTTCAACAGCTACGAGTTCAAGGACCATTGTGAGAGGCACGGCATTGAAGTAATCCACACATCAGTAGCTCACCCCAAGGCCAATGGACAAGTCGAGAGAGCCAATGGTTTGATCCTTGATGGCCTGAAGAAGCGATTGTACGAGCACGACAAGAAATATGGCGGCAAGTGGATCTACGAGTTGCCACAAGTAGTCTAGGGCTTCGAACTCAGCCTTGCAAGCCAACCGGCCACTCGCCATACTTTCTGGTATATGGATCTGAGGCTATCCTGCCAGTAGACTTAATGTACAAGCCCTCAAGAATCGAGCAATACGACGAAGGAGTTGCTGATGACACAAGACGACTGGAGCTCGACTTGATCGAGGAGGAGCGTTGTGGAGCTTTGTTACGATCCTCTCGATATCTCCAGGGAGTCCAGCGCTATCATGACAGAAACGTCCAAGAGCGCTCGTTCAATGTTGGTGACTTAGTATTGCGAAGGATACAGAAGACCACGGGTATGCACAAGCTTATGTCCCGCTGGGAAGGACCTTTCATCGTACACAAGGTGACAGGACCCGGGTCGTATCGATTGAAGAATAGCGAAGGAGTCGAAGAGAAAGATTCATGGAACATCGAGCATCTACACAAGTTCTATGCTTAGGATCTTTGTCTGAATACATAAAGAGTCTGTACCATATTTTGAAATATCATCAATAAAGTGCAGTATTCTCAGCAATTGATCCACAGTCTCTCGGCTTCGTTCATGCTTTGGTGGCTTATAAGACTACCTTAGCTCCTATACTTCCGGAGTTCCCTTTGATACTTGTTGATTCAACAAAGTATACATCGGTCAAAATCCGAAGAGTAGCTCACATGACTACTTTCCAGGATCCCTGAGTACTTAGTTATAACTAAGACCAGGCTAAACACCTGTAGAGGCCAGCTAGCCTTATAAAGCAATTGTCCACGGGTGGTTATTTCAAATCTTTGAGTACTTATTTGAAAGTACTACAGAGTCTACTCGGCAAGAAGAGTAGTAATCTCAAATCTCTGGGTATTTATCTGAAAGTACTACAGAGTCTACTCGGCAAGAAGAGTAGTAATTTCAAATCTTTGAGTACTTATTTGAAAGTACTACAGAGTCTACTCGGCAAGATGAGTAGTAATCTCAAATCTCTGAGTACTTATTTGAAAGTACTCCGGAGTCTACTCCACAAAAAAAAGAGTAGCGATTTCGAATCTCTGAGTACTTATTTGAAAGTACTCTAGAGTCTACTCCACATCATGAGTAGTGATCTTCAAGTACCAGTTATCAAGTGCTTTGAAGTACAACTCGCCAAACGAGTACAACTTGCCGGGGGCTTCCTGAAAACACTGCAAGAGTGGTTTGGATGACTCTTAGGGCGCATCATGATCAATGGAATTCATCAATATGGTGGTCGCCTCAACCCGTTGCAAGTTATCAAGTCAAAGTTCAACTTCAGCTTGTGCAGCGGTACTGCCGCATCGTCAATATGCTTATGATGAACTCAAACTAGTCGGAATCAACTCTGAACTAGTTGGCTTCATCGCCAAACGACATCAAACAAGCTAAGTTACTTGTTTCAATTATTTTTATTTTATTCTAACAAAATTGGCCAAGTGCTGAGTACTTTGTTTGGATGACAACTTTCTAGGCCGAACAGCGTGCTATCACATCTTCGCCAGCTTCCAGGCTCGGGGGCTGACGCTAAAATCACAACTCGGTTAGCCATCAGGCTTACCTAGTTGTCTTTCTCCAGCATATTTGAGTCGCCAAGTACCAATGATGGGACGTCGACTACATTGGCACTTGAGTCCTGACTCCTGATTCTGGGAAGATCGCGGCGTGACAAGTCAACCATGACCTCCTCTGTTCTGCTATTCTATTGATGGTGGCTATTTCGACTACATACTACTCGATGCATCTCCGCTGGCTCTTATGCTCGGGGGCTGGGTACAAGAAAACCACTCGGAAGAAGATCTCCAAGACGTTTGGATGTGACTACTATTTCTGGGTGCAAATTACCACTCAGATGATGATCTCCAAGATGATTTGAACAACCTTAAAGCTTGCTGGACCCTTGAATTGATCATTCTGAATCGTTTCAAGGCTCGGGGGGCTGGTAGGCGATATACATCGACTGCTGATTTTATTTTTT
This sequence comes from Urochloa ruziziensis, assembly GCA_015476505.1. Lineage (NCBI taxonomy): Eukaryota > Viridiplantae > Streptophyta > Magnoliopsida > Poales > Poaceae > Urochloa > Urochloa ruziziensis. The sequence continues at coordinate 29,339,424 of CM027119.1, forward strand.
CTGAAGACTGAAGACTTAAATCAAGACCCTCGGCTTGATTCGTTGATTCAACCCAAGGCTCAGGGGCTACTTGATATCAAGTGCAATTTTTCCAAAATTGCACATTTCAAACACAAGATGAAGATTCAAGATTCTATGGACCCTCAACCTGATTCTTCGATTCAACTTAAGGCTCAGGGGCTACTCCATATGGAGTGCGATTCTTATCGCACATCATATAATAATTTGAAGACTACTGATTTAATCAGAATGGCGGGGCTTAAGCACCTCATGGCCTCGTGACAACCAAGACCTGTCCAAGACTGATCAAGCACTCGAAGAACTCGAAGAAGCACTCGATTGGCTTGGCAAGCACTCGGTTGATGATACTCGACGATGAAGCGCTTGGGGGCTTGTTGGAGGTACGACCATGGGCCCACAGGGCGCATGGATTGTCCTCAGACAGAGTCGTACCAGGCGTGAAGAACACGAGTAGAGTACTACAAGGACTCTTCTCGATTTGGAAACCAGTCGTATGACTTGTAAACTACTCGGATTGCCTTTTAGAGTAATCTCCGAGTAGTAATTGGTTAGGATTCTATCCGAAACCTACCTTGTAACCCTGCCCGCTGTGTATATAAGGCTGGGCAGGGACCCTCTCCAAACAACACGATCTCATCAATACCAATCACCACACAAGACGTAGGGTATTACGCCTCCTTGAGGACCCGGTGTGTCCGAGGACCGGTGGATGGTCGCTTCCTGGTGTGATGAGTGATTGACAACGTGGAGTGGATTGACGTTACCCTTGGCTCAAGTATTGCAGGTGTAGAATGCGGCTTGGTTGCATTGGTGCAGGTGAAGAACAGGCGCGAAAGGTCTTAGCCATGGCGGCCTCCGAGGAGCGGAGAGACAAGTAGGCTTGGTTCGAGGGACCCGGTGGCCAGATGGATCAAGTGCGGTTCATATGCTGGCAAGAACGAGCAAGGGGACGTGGTTCCGGTGCGAGGTAGCGGCTCACAACTGAAGCTCGTACGCGGACGAGAAGCCGGCGCAAGGTGGCGGCTAACAACCGAAGTTTGCGCGCGGGGTTTGGTGATTTGGCCACAAAATCATCGGTGGACGGTTTCCCTTGGTTTGGGCCTCAAAACCAAGGACCGAGGACTCTACGAGGCGAACTTGGGCAGCTGGGCCGAGTGAGGCTGACAGGGGTGGTTTAACCGCCCCACAGGGCCGGTTTAACCGCCCCCCTGGGCTGGCCCAAGAACGGCGTCGAGGAGCTTCGATCTGGAGGACACGCGGCGTGACTGCAAGGCTTGCGTAGGAGGGAAGCTAGCTTGCAGTGGAAGGTGCCCGAGCCGGAAAATATCTGAAGATCAAATGTCAAATTTGCCCCTGAGGGGTATGTATCACTTAGGGGTAGTTTAGTCTTTAGAGCACCACCACTTGGACTACTAATAGCCCCTCCCAGGGCTGGTGGCTGTTATCTCTTCTAGTTATCTCTTTAGGTTTTACTTTGAACTAGTTTTCCCCTTCATCCCCTCCACCTAGAACTACTTCGAATCGTTCCTAGTTTGTATAGGTGAATTCATGGTTATGTGATGGAGTTTGTGCTGCTCATCTTTGTGCCATGATTTGATTTCCCGAGCTCCCTTTCCTTTTTCTATTTTCGTGGGTATTTTCGGAGCTATTTTTGGGGGATTTTCATTCTTCTTGTTCTAGGGCGTTTTCTCTCGAATTTCTTTGGGGGATTCACGTATGAGTGCCTTGTGCCTCTTTTGCTGGTGATCCTTTGCCCCCAAACGCCGAGAATCGCTCTGGATTTGAGATTTTTGGGATGAACTCGAGGTCATGGTGTTCTTCGCGAGATCTGCGATTCCGGGAGTTGTACTGAGTTAGAGGCCGAGATCTTTTGGGAAAACACTCCACTGGAGGTCTAGATCATCTGACCAAAATCTCGCCTCAAGAGCTCAAGCGGTTTGGGAGATCCACTTTTGTTTTGACTTTTTCCCTAGCCTCCCAGGCCTGGGCGGTTTAACCGCCCCCCTGGCCGGTTTAACTGCCCCCCTGGGTGTGTTAGATCGAGTCGTGTTTCGGGTCGTTTTGGTGTTCGGTTCGATTGATTCGAGTTCCGCTGCTTGATTCTTGTTCCTAGGGTCAGTAGCTTGACAGTGGCGACGTGATCTTGGCAAGATCGCTCTCGGAGGTTTCGGAGTTGGTTTGGGAGAATAGCCGGATCGGTTGGGAAGAATTTTTATCGGCTCCCATTCACTCCCCCCCCTCTCTGGTCGCCGTTTCGGTCCTTCAATTGGTATTAGAGCCGGTTACGGGTCTTTGCGACTCTAACCAGTCTAAGATCCAAAGATGGCGTACCAAGATCGGGGTTCCGGGCCTCCGCACTTCGATCGGAAGAACTACCCGAACTGGGTTGCGCGTATGGGTGCTTTCGTGCGACGCAAAGGAAAGTTGTTGTGGGATGTGACGAAAGATGAAAACTATGTCAATCCCACCAACTTAGATGCCCAGGATGCAAAGGATAGATTTGAGGCGAATGCTCGAGCTGTTGGCTACTTGTTCCGTGCTTTGTCTGCCGAGGAGTTTGAGCGTGTTTTGGGCGAGGACCTAGCTAGCCAGATCTGGCAGAAGCTCAAGGTAGCCCACGGTGGTGATAGCCATGTCAAGGCTAGGCTTTTCTCGATGTATAGGAGAGAATATGAGAATTTCGCTCATTTGCCTGGAGAGTCGGTTGATGCTTTGTTTCAGCGTTTCACTTCTATTGTCAACAACATGAAAGCCAACATTACCGTGCTCCCATACTCGGATCACGACCGAGCTATCAAGCTCCTGCAAGCACTTGATAGATCCGTATGGGGTGCCAAGGTTGAGGCGATCATGGAGTCGGCAAACTATGAGACTCTTTCTGTTGATGAACTTTTCTCGAAGCTGAAATCTTCTGAGGTTGATAGACAGCTGCTTGCCAAGGCTAAGAGTCCGACTGATCCCCATAGTCTGGCTCTAGTCGGTGGCTCTGGATATGGACATGCTAACTCTCCTAGACACTTTGCTTTGTCTTCTCTTGTGTCTCTTCCAGATGAAGAATATGAGGTGCTGAGCGAGGAGGATCTCGCGTTGCTCACGAGGAGGTTCGAGCGGATGTACCAGAACCGGAAGGGTTCGAGGCGTGCGGGGAGTACGTGCTACAGATGCGGGAAGATAGGCCACTTCATCGCCGAGTGCCCCGAGGAGATCAAGAACGACTACAACCGCAAGCACCGCCCACGAGACGACCACAAGCACCGTCCCAAGGACGAGTACCGCTCCAAGCAGAAGAACAAGGACGAGAGAAGATCCAAGAACAAGCACGGTGGACACAAGAAGCACAGATCTCGAGCGATGGTGGCTGATGCGAGCGACATCGACACAAGCTGCACCAACACGTCGTCAAGCTCAAGCAGTGAAGATGAAGACCGCGGCCACCGCAAGGAGAAGAAGAGCTTGAACCGCAACTTCAGCGGCATCTCCTTCGCTGCCGTCGACTACTGCACCATGGCGCACGACTCCGTGAAGAGCAAGGACGACTCCGACTCCGAGGATGAGGTATTGACCGATCCCACCTCTTTGCGTCAGGAGATTGCTAGATTAGAGCAGTTGGTCGATAACCGTGATGATGTGCTTAGAAAGACCAACAAGGAAAAGAGGGAGTTTAGGTCTTTGCTAGGAGAGTCCAAGGATAGAGTGGCTGAGCTTGAGACCTTGCTTTCTGAGACTGGAAAGAAGGCTATGGAGTTTGAGTCTTTGCTTTGCGAGTCTAGGGAGATAGCAGCTAAGCTTGAGTCTGAGATTGCTGTGTTGAAGGATGCTCCTCTTGTGTCTGATGAAGTTGAATGCTCGTTCTGTGATGTGCATATTGCTGATCTTGTTGTGCTTAAGGAGAAACACATGACTTGCTTGGATGAACTAGAGGGTGCTAGGGTTGAGCTTGCTGAGTTGAAGTCTAGCTCATCTTTGCTAGGTGCTTGTACTTCTTGTCCTGCTTTGCATGCTCAGTTGCTTGAATCACGCACCATGATTAGTTCACTTGAAGCACAACTTAAATGTGGGGGATATAGTACCTGGGTGCCTCACGAGCAAGCTTAGCAGCCCACCAAAAGGGGGCGGCCCACCTCATTGTTCTGGACCTGAAGACGTGCGGGACAAGTCGGCGCACGGAGGAAGGATCTGGAAGGAGAAGTCCTAGTTGGAATAGGAATTATTGTAAAGAAGGAAAGGATTCTTAGAGATAGGATCGGATACAAACCGACTTGTAACCCTGCCCCCCGATATATAAGGCGGGCAGGGACCCCCTCCAAAAACATCTGAACACATCTCAACTCACAATCTACGCAATACAACACCCCAAAACAGGACGTAGGGTATTACGTTGAGTCGACGGCCCGAACCTGTATAAACCCTTGTGTCTGTCCATCCTAACCATCCTGCTTCCGATCTTTGCGATCTTCCCTGCATTACAAATCACTTCCGTGGGCTACCCCGTGGAAGACTGCCGGAGATAATATCACCGACAGTGGCGCGCCAGGTAGGGGATATCGCCGAGATCAATCTGGTAAGCTCGATGGATCGCGTCAAGATCTTGGACAGCTGCAACCTCCCGGACGTCGACGAAGTCGAGATCCAGTTCGGGGACGTCATCACCGCCGCCTTGGATACCCAAGCGGCAGGAGCAACGGTCGCCACGGAGGTCTCCTCTCTGGCGCCGACTTCGGCCCTCACGGCCCAATCCAGTCCGATCGCATCTGATCGTGCCGGATCTACCCCGCTGAGTCCATCGCAAAACGTGAGGCCAGACCAGTCGGGAACAGATCTACTGAGGACCCAGTGTGTCCGAGGACCGGTGGATGGTCGCTTCCTGGTGTGATGAGTGATTGACAACGTGGTGTGGATTGACGTTTCCCTTGGCTCAAGTATTGCAGGTGTAGAACGCGGCTTGGTTGCATTGGTGCAGGTGAAGAACAGGCGCGAAAGGTCTTAGCCATGGCGGCCTCCGAGGAGCGAAGAGACAAGTAGGCTTGGTTCGAGGGACCCGATGGCCGGTGGATCAAGTGCGGTTCACATGCTGGCAAGAACGAGCAAGGGGACGTGGTTCCGGTGCGAGGTAGCGGCTCACAACCGAAGCTCGTACGCGGACGAGAAGCCGGCGCAAGGTGGTGGCTAACAACCGAAGTTTGCGCGCGGGGTTTGGTGATTTGGCCACAAAATCATCGGTGGACGGTTTCCCTTGGTTTGGGCCTCAAAACCAAGGACCGAGGACTCGACGAGGCGAACTTGGGCAGCTGGGCCTGTGTGGGCTGACAGGGGCGGTTTAACCGCCCCCCAGGGCCGGTTTAACCGCCCCCCCTGGGCTGGCCCAAGAACGGCGTCGAGGAGCTTCGATCCGGAGGACACGCGGCGTGACTGCAAGGCTTGCGTCGGAGGGAAGCTAGCTTGCAGTGGAAGGTGCCCGAGCCGGAAAATATCTGAAGATCAAATGTCAAATTTGCCCCTGAGGGGTATGTATCACTTAGGGGTAGTTTAGTCTTTAGGACACCACCACTTGGACTACTAATAGGCCTCTTCAGGGCTGGTGGCTGTCATCTCTCTAGTTATCTCTTTAGGTTTTACTTTGAACTTGTTTTCCCCTTCATCCCCTCCACCTAGAACTACTTCGAATCATTCCTAGTTTGTATAGGTGAATTCATGGTTATGTGATTGAGTTTGTGCTGCTCATCTTTGTGCCATGATTTGATTTCCCGAGCTCCCTTTCCTTTTTCTATTTTCGTGGATATTTTTGGAGGTATTTTTGAGGGATTTTCGTTCTTCTTGTTCTAGGGCGTTTTCTCTCGGATTTCTTTGGGGGATTCACGTATGAGTGCCTTGTGCCTCTTTTGCTGGTGATTCTTTGCCCCCAAACGCCGAGAATCGCTCTGGATTTGAGATTTTCGGGATGAACTCGAGGTCATGGTGTTCTTCGCGAGATCTGCGATTCCGGGAGTTGTACTGAGTTAGAGACCGAGATCTTTTTCCCGAGGCTCCCAGGCCCGGGCGGTTTAACCGCCCCCCCTGGCCGGTTTAACCGCCCCCCCCTTGGGTGTGTTAGATCGAGCCGAGTTTCGGATCGTTTTGGTGTTCGTTTCGATTGGTTCGAGTTCCACTGCTCGTTTCTTGTTCCTAGGGTCAGTAGCTTGACAGTGGCTACGTGATCTTGGCAAGATTGCTCTCGGAGGTTTCGGAGTTGTTTTGGGAGAATAGCCGGATTGTTTGGAAAGAATTTTTATCGGCTCCCATTCACTCCCCCCTCTCTGGTCGCCGTTTCGGTCCTTCAATTGGTATCAGAGCCGGTTACGGGTCTTTGCGACTCTAACCAGTCTAAGATCCAAAGATGGCGTACCAAGATCGGGGTTCCGGGCCTCCGCACTTCGATGGGAAGAACTACCCGAACTGGGTTGCGCGTATGGGCGCTTTCTTGCGAGGCAAAGGAAAGTTGCTGTGGGATGTGACGAAAGATGAAAACTATGTCAATCCCACCAACTTAGATGCCCATGATGCAAAGGATAGATTTGAGGCGAATGCCCGAGCTGTTGACTACTTGTTCCGTGCTTTGTCTGCCGAGGAGTTTGAGCGTGTTTTGGGCGAGGACCTAGCTAGCCAGATCTGGCAGAAGCTCAAGGTAGCCCACGGTGGTGATAGCCATGTCAAGGCTAGGCTTTTCTCGATGTACAGGAGAGAGTATGAGAATTTTGCTCATTTGCCTGGAGAGTCTGTTGATGTCTTGTTTCAGCGTTTCACTTCGATTGTCAACAACATGAAAGCCAACATTACCGTGCTCCCATACTCGGATCATGACCGAGCTATCAAGCTCCTGCAAGCACTTGATAGATCCGTGTGGGGTGCCAAGGTTGAGGCGATCATGGAGTCGGCAAACTATGAGACTCTTTCTGTTGACGAGCTTTTCTCGAAATTGAAGTCTTCTGAGGTTGACAGGCAGTTGCTTGCCAAGGCTAAGAGTCCGACTGATCCCCATAGTCTGGCTCTAGTCGGTGGCTCTGGATATGGACATGCTAACACTCCTAGACACTTTGCTTTGTCTTCTCTTGTGTCCCTTCCAGATGAAGAGTATGAGGTGCTGAGCGAGGAGGATCTCGCGTTGCTCACGAGGAGGTTCGAGCGAATGTACCAGAACCGCAAGGGTTCGAGGCGTGCCGGGAGTACGTGCTACAGATGCGGGAAGATGGGCCACTTCGTCGCCGAGTGCCCCGAGGAGATCAAGAACGACTACAACCGCAAGCACCGCCCGCGAGACGACCACAAGCACCGTCCCAAGGACGAGTACCGCTCCAAGCAGAAGAACAAGGACGAGAGAAGATCCAAGAAGCACAGATCTCGAGCGATGGTGGCAGATGCGAGCGACATCGACACAAGCTCCACCAACACCTCGTCAAGCTCAAGCAGTGAAGATGAAGGCCGCGGCCACCGCAAGGAGAAGAAGAGCTTGAACCGCAACTTCAACGGCATCTCCTTCGCCGCCGTCGACTACTGCACCATGGCGCACGACTCCGTGAAGAGCAAGGACGACTCCGACTCCGACTCCGAGGATGAGGTATTGACCGATCCCACCTCTTTGCGTCAGGAGATTGCTAGAATAGAGCAGTTGGTCGATAACCATGATGATGTGCTTAAAAAGACCAACAAAGAAAAGAGGGAGTTTAGGTCCTTGCTAGGAGAGTCCAAGGATAGGGTGGCTGAGCTTGAGACCTTGCTTTCTGAGACTGGAAAGAAGGCTATGGAGTTTGAGTCTTTGCTTTGCGAGTCTAGGGAGAGAGCAGCTAAGCTAGAGTCTGAGATTGCTGTTTTGAAAGATGCTCCTCTTGTGTCTGATGAGGTTGAATGCTCATTCTGTGATGTGCATATTGCTGATCTTGTTGTGCTTAAGGAGAAACACATGACTTGCTTGGATGAACTAGAGGGTGCTAGGGTTGAGCTTGCTGAGTTAAAGTCTAGGTCATCTTTGCTAGGTGCTTGTACTTCTTGTCCTGCTTTGCATGCTCAGTTGCTTGAATCACGCACCATGATTAGTTCACTTGAAGCACAACTTAAATCTCCTATTGCAAATTCCTGTTCTGCTTGTGATGTTGTTGCATTGAAGAATGTTGAGCTAGAACAGTGTGTGAATAGATTGCAAGATGAGAATGATGAGCTGAGACAGTGTTTGGGTTGGTTGTCTGGTCGTGATCCTCAGCTCAAGATGTTGATTGCGAGTTTCAAGAGAGCTGATGGTTGTGGTCTTGGTTCTGAGAAGGTTGGTGAGAGTAGTGGTGAGAAAGAGAGAGATCCAGAGAGCTCCACCGCAAACATTCCCACAAACCCACCAAAAACCATTCTCAAGAACACCTTCACACCCAAA
>CM027119.1:29347895-29649490 GCA_015476505.1 Urochloa ruziziensis
TTATAATGTTTAGCCCATGCTTTATCTTGTGGAGGAGCATAAGCTTTTTTCTGTCGCAAAGACATTTCATGTACCATGCTTAACTTGAAAAACTTGAAAAATGAGATGTCTATGCATGAAAGAAGAAAGTTGAGAAAAAGATATATTTGCAGAAAATATGCTCATGTCTCTATGCTTTCACCATTGCACACACTTGCACACCTGGGTGCTAAGCGGTTGCATGTTGTTTGCCGGAGAAGTCTCCCATGAGAAGTGAACACATGGCTCCGTGCTTTGACATGACATGAGGTAGAACTTGGGCGTTTATGATGATCTTTTGTCAAGAATGCCTGTCCTTTCATGATTTTGGTGAGATGAAGTTTATTTTTGCTTAAACAATCCATGGTTAGGACTTTGCTCATGCGGTGACATTTTTGATACAAATCCACAATTTGCTCATGGCTTTGTCAATTGGATATATGTCTTCACCTTCTTGATGGCAATACCCGTGTGACATGATGAACTAGCTTGTATGCCTCTTCTCTAACTTGTAGCACTTTGTATTGCTCATTGTATATTTGAGAAGCTTGTAGTTGCATTTTTGCATTTTTGCTGTGCTGCCTGTACATACTCGGCAATGCCGACTGGAGCAACTCGGCAGTGCCGGTCCTTGTGCTTATAGTTGCATTTTTGCATTTTTGTTGAGCTGTCTGTGTATACTCGGCAGTGCCGGTTTGTTCAACTCGGCAGTGCCGACTTGTGTACATCAGCGTCGGTTTTTGCACTTTGTTTTTTTTTCTGACCTTGATTCATGCATTGTCAACAAGGGGGAGAATATCTTGAGATTTCTAAAAGAAGAGGGGACAATTTTCTGGAAAGATTTTGAAAATTTGTGCAAGATTGCATTTTCTAAAAGAGAAGCACATGTGAGTCATTTTTGAGTGTTTTTAGCACGCACAAGTTCACTTGTTCAGGGGGAGTTGCATCAATGCAGGGGGAGTGTTTTGAGTATTCTGAGAAGTGATTTGGAGATTCGTGACTTGTTTTGTGCTTTTGCTCTTTTGCCGATGGTGTTGAGCCCTTTCACTTCTTCTTGAAGGGTCGGCGTTTCTGGAGCTTTCTCTTGCAGAGTGACTTTGTTCTCGGCTTGTTCTTGCTTTTAGTCACTTGCTTGAGTCTTGTTTTCGATTTCTTTTATATTTTCTTTACATCAACGGTTACTATGTGTGTGTTGTCAATGCACTCATCATGGGGGAGATTGAGGACCCGGTGTGTCCGAGGACCGGTGGATGGTCGCTTCCTGGTGTGATGAGTGATTGACAACGTGGTGTGGATTGACGTTTCCCTTGGCTCAAGTATTGCAGGTGTAGAATGCGGCTTGGTTGCATTGGTGCAGGTGAAGAACAGGCGCGAAAGGTCTTAGCCATGGCGGCCTCCGAGGAGCAGAGAGACAAGTAGGCTTGGTTCGAGGGACCCGGTGGCCGGTGGATCAAGTGCGGTTCACATGCTGGCAAGAACGAGCAAGGGGACGTGGTTCCGGTGCGAGGTAGCGGCTCACAACCGAAGCTCGTACGCGGACGAGAAGCCGGCGCAAGGTGGCGGCTAACAACCGAAGTTTGCGCGCGGGGTTTGGTGATTTGGCCACAAAATCATCGGTGGACGGTTTCCCTTGGTTTGGGCCTCAAAACCAAGGACTGAGGACTCGACGTGGCGAAGATGGGCCGTTGGGCTGCTGGGCTGTATGTACCCGGCAGTGCCGAGTTGAACAACTCGGCAGTGCCGAGTACATGCACCCGACTGGGCTGGCCCAAGAACGGCGTCGAGGAGCTTCGATCCGGAGGACACGCGGCGTGACTGCAAGGCTTGCGTCGGAGGGAAGCTAGCTTGCAGTGGAAGGTGCCCGAGCCGGAAAATATCTGAGATCAAAATGTCAAACTTGCCCCTGAGGGATATGTATCACTTAGGGGTAGTTTAGTCTTTAGGACACCACCACTTGGACTACTAATAGGCCCCTTCAGGGCTGGTGGCTGTCATCTCTTTAGTTATCTTTTATTTGGCTTATTTAGTTTTCCTCTTCCCTTCATCCCCTCCACCTAGAACTACTTCGAATCATTCCTAGTTTGTATAGGTGAATTCATGGTTATGTGATTGAGTTTGTGCTGTTCATCTTTGTGCCATGATTTGATTTCCCGAGCTCCTTCTTCCTTTTCTATTTTCGTGGGTATTTTTGGAGCTATTTTTGGGGGATTTTCGTTCTTCTCAATCTAGGGCGTTTTCTCTCTGATTTCTTTGGGGGATTCACGTATGAGTGCCTTGTGCCTCTTTTCCTGGTGATACGAAGTCTGGAAGTGATTTTGGGGTGAAAGCCAGATTTGGAGAAGAAAATTTTATCGGCTCCCATTCACTCCCCCCCTCTCTGGTCGCCGTTTCGGTCCTTCAGAGTACATACACTCGACTGGGCTGGCCCAAAACTCGGCGTCGAGGAGCTTCGATCTGGAGGACACGCGGCGTGACTGCAAGGCTTGCGTCGGAGGCAAGCTAGCTTGCAGTGGAAGGTGCCCGAGCCGAAAAATATCTGAAGATCAAATGTCAAATTTGCCCCTGAGGGGTATGTATCACTTAGGGGTAGTTTAGTCTTTAGAGCACCACCACTTGGACTACTAATAGCCCCTTCCAGGGCTGGTGGCTGCTATCTCTTCTAGTTATCTCTTTAGGTTTTCCTTTGAACTAGTTTTCCTTTCATCCCCTCCACCTAGAACTACTTCGAATCATTCCTAGTTTGTATAGGTGAATTCATGGTTATGTGATTTTGTGCTGCTCATCTTTGTGCCATGATTTGATTTCCCGAGCTCCCTTTCCTTTTTCTATTTTCGTGGGTATTTTCGGAGCTATTTTTGGGGGATTTTCGTTCTTCTTGTTCTAGGGCGTTTTCTCTTGGATTTCTTTGGGGGATTCACGTATGAGTGCCTTGTGCCTCTTTTGCTGGTGATCCTTTGCCCCCAAGCGCCGAGAATCGCTTTGGATTTGAGATTTTCGGGATGAACTTGATGTCATGGTGTTCATCATGAGATCTGAGTTTCCGGGAGTTGTACTGAGTTAGAGGCCGAGATCTTTTGGGAAAACACTCCACTGGAGGTCTAGATCATCTGACCAAAATCTCAACTCAAGAGCTCAAGCCGTTTGGGAGATCCATCCACGAGTTGACTTTGGGGCTGGGCTGTTTGCATGTACTAGGCAGTGCCGAGTTTTGAAATCCGGCAGTGCCGAGTACATACACTCGAGGGCTGCATGTACTAGGCAGTGCCGAGTTTTGAAACCCGGCAGTGCTGAGTACATACACTCGAGAGCTGCATGTACTAGGCAGTGCCGAGTTTGGTAACCAGGCAGTGCCGAGTACATACACCCAGTGACAGATTTATCAAGTTTTTGGATCGAGGATTCTTTCGGTGTTTCCGCTGCATGTTTCTTGTTCCTAGGGTCAGTAGCATCTCAGTTGCTACGTGATCTTGGCAAGATTGTGTTACAAAGTCCGGAAGTATTTTTGGGGTGAAAGCCGGATTTGGAAAAAAAAGTTTTATCGGCTCCCATTCACTCCCCCCCTCTCTGGTCGCCGTTTCGGTCCTTCAGGTTCATTCCATTATAAGCCATCCCCGCCGCAATTTTCTTCCTTTCCTCGCCCTGAGGTAATAAATCGATTTGTTGCCGTTTATGTGTTCAATTCCACCCATTGGGTGTAATCCCGACGAAAAACTGACGAGGCTGGCCCTTCTGGTGGTGGCGATCCTGCAAATTAATTTTTGTAGATTATCTGTAGTATTGGTAGTAGAAGTAATTTGAACAATGTTTAATCTTTTGTGCTTGTATATAAGTTTTCTGGAGGTGCTACTACCTTTCTCGTTTCTGCGCTGGCCGTAATTTCCGAGTGGTTGACCTGTTACGGAGTAGATTAGCCTCGTTGGTCTTAGTCTCATGCCGCAGAGCATTATCGTGCGTGTAGAGCTTTGACTTGGCGACTACTTTCCCCCACGATTTAAAGTTTGTTCCACTCGTACTTTATGTGCGTGACGCGAAAAAAGAAATTCGACTAGTAGACATAATGTAGATAGAAGATGAAATCAACTTTATTGATAACTCATATGACATTTATAAATCTGCCGAGTCGAAACTGGGGATGATTATCCACAAAAACCACTCGAGGAAAAATATCTTAAAGAAATAAGAGATTAATACATGACCTGTCGGTTGGTGAGCTTCTACTGGCGCTTTGTCTCGAAACCTTCCGGTCCTCCGTAGATCATACGGACCACTCGGTCGGCCTCCTGAAAATCGTCGGCAGCTTCGTCATTTCGCCTGTCGTCTCTTGGGGAACTATCGTTCCTCCTTTTATATGGAGGGCCTCTGTTGCCCCCAGTGAAAGCTCGCTTCAACCCATAGCACTCTCGTGCCGAGTGCTTGTGCTTGTGGTACAGACATTGCTCATCGAGCATGCGCAGGAAATCTTCTGGAGTTATCCGGCCTCTGGGCCGGTCCAGAGTGGCGACCATATCGCCCTCGCTCTTGCGGGGGTGACTGTCGCTGCGACGATGATCATCGCGTCGTTCTTCGTCCTCGCGGCGGTCGCGCTTGTGGGTTGACTTGTTCTCTTCCTCCCAACGACTCTTGATCTCGTTGAGTTGTTCTTTCTCCTCGATCTCTGCGTCCGCCCACGTACTAGCGACCCGGAACATGTCATTGATAGTCGCGGGTGGCTTTCGTGTCCACTTGTGGATCAATCTTCCGTCGGAGATGCCGTTTTGGAAAGCGGTCATCACCTCCTGGTCCGTCACGTCCGTGATGGAGTTGCGCTTCTCCGAGAACCTGCGTACGAAGTCGTGCAGGGACTCGTTCTTGCGCTGTCGTATTTGGCCGAGGAGCCGCTTGCTCCCGGGCCTCTCCCAAGTTCCGAGGTAGTTACCGATGAAGAGTTCGGTAAGTTGGTCCCAGTTGTCGATGGAGTCCCGCGGGAGTCCTGCTAGCCAGTTGCGACAATCTTTGGTCAGCATGATGGGGAGGTAGTTTGCCATCACGTCTTCGTCGCCGCCAGCAGCTTGTACGGCGGTGTAGTAGATCTGAAGCCACTGAGATGGATCAGATTTCCCATCATACTTGTTGATGTCTGATAGCTTGAAGCTCCTGGGCCAGGTCACGCTCCTCAAGCGCTCAGTGAATGACTGGAATCCGCCGATCCGACCTCTGGGGCGGGAACCACTCAGATCCGAGCCGTCTGTCGTCCTTGGGGGAGTGCGCTCCCTCCTACGATCCCGATCCCTTGGTGGGGAACGGGTCCTCCGAAAGGTCCGAGTCCTGGGAGGAGATGGGTCCCGTCGGTAGGTCCTGCTGCGTGGTGGAGTCTGCTCCCTCTGCGGGGTCGGCTGCCTTCGTGAGGGAGCTGCTCGTCTTCGCGACGGAGTCGGTAGTCAAGGCGGAGTACGACCGCCGTCATTGCCGCGCCATGGGCTACCGAAGAGATCAGAGTAATCTGTATACTCTGACTCCGTCGAGTAGCCGTTCCGGTTAGAGTTACGACGGGGATTCCCATGCTCCCAATCGTATTCTTCGCGACGTCGAACCTCTTCGTGGTCACGTTCCTCAGCGCTGCTGCGGATGACGTTCCTCGCGTCTCGGTCTCTGTTGATCGTGTCACGAAGATCTTCATCACGGTCCGATCCACCGCTGGTCCAGCGTCTAGACAGCCCGGGCTCAGAAGCGGCCGTACGTGATCTGCTCTGCATCTGGTGAACCTGGACGGAGGCGGCCTGCACGAAAGCCCTTACCTTATCCAGGCCTGGACTACTGGGTGGTAGCCGACTGATCTCCTCGTCGATGGTGACGAGGTTCTGGACTGGTGTCTCGTAGACGTTGAATCCATTGTACTCGAACATGTCGTCGCGCATCAGGTTCCGATGGCTTCTCCTGTCGCGTCGATCCTGACGACGACGATGGTCCTCCGAGGGTGGTTCTCGAAGTTGAGCGGTGCCGGATCCTGATGCGTTGGCCCCTTGCGATCGGGTGGCTCTGCGAGTTGCCCGATTAGGGTTGCGTCCTTGGCGCTGATCCCTGGCTTCAGGTGCCTCGTCGGCCGGGGTGAGTTCATCCTCCGACACGAGGTTAGATGGCGTCGATGGTGCCACCATGTAGCAGTACGACCCGGCTCCGATTCTTCCTTGCGCGTGGTAATCTTCCTCGGACTCGGAAAGATCGGTTGTGGGCGTGCCACGCTCCGAACTACTCGGAGTTGCCCCTCCGGGTGATCCTAATAGTTCCGGCTCCGTAGAGGAGTCGGATGTGGTGTAACCCTCTTGCAGGTCGTCCAAGATTGAGGGTCCCCGTGGGTTTGACTCGTAGGAGTCGCTCTCAGAGGGGGAATCATCCGCCTGGACGATCTCTTTCATCTTTTGTTGCAAGGTAAGCGCGCGGAAGCCGGGGGTTTGGATGGTGATGACCTCAGGGCTCGAAACGCGCGTCTGCTGAGCGTTTACGCTCTGAGACGACTCGACGACGCGACTCTCGAGAGCCAGATCGGAACCGAGTGGTTGCTGATCTGCTCCCGACTAGTTGGTCCTCGCGTTTTGCGATGGACTCAGCGGGGCGGGTACGGCGCGATCAGATGCGATCGGACCGGATTGGGCCGTGATGGCCGAGGTCGGCGCGCAGAGAGGAAACCTCCGTGGCGGTTGTAGCTCCTGCCGTTTGGGTATCCAAAGCGGCGGTGATGTTTCCGAACTGGATCTCGAATCCGTCGACGTCTGGGAGGTTGCAGCTGTCCAAGATCTTGACGCGGTCCATCGGGCTCACCAAATTGATCTCGGCGATATCCCCTACCTGGCGCGCCACTATCGATGATATGATCTCCGGCAGTCTTCCACGGGGTTGCCCACGGAAGTGATTTGTATGTAGGGAAGATCGCAAAGATCGGAAGCTAGATGGTTAGGGTGGACAGACACAAGGATTTAGACAGGTTCGGGCCGTCAACTCGACGTAATACCCTACGTCCTGTTTTGGGGTGTTTGTATTGCATGGATTTCGCGATGAGTTGTTGTGTGTTCCGTGATTGTTTTGAGGGGGTCCCTGCCCCACCTTATATATCGGGGAGGCAGGGTTACAAGTCGGTTTGTAGCCGATCCTATCTCTAAGGATCCTTTCCTTCTTTACAAAAACTCCTATTCTAATTAGAACTTCTCCTTCCGGGTCCTTCCTACATGCGCTGGCTTGTCCCGCACGTCATCAGGTCTAGAACGGTGGGCCAGGCCGCCCCCTATTGGAGGGCTGCCAGGCCTGCTCGTGAGGTACCCGGGGACTATATCCCCCACAGCAGCCGTTCCTGCGGCGATTCATCCTCGTCTTCTTCAAGGACATCCTCATTTATAGCCGCTCATGGACGAAACACCTCCAACATCTGCGCCAAGTTTTCTCCGTCCTGTGCGAGCATGGCCTCGTCCTAAAGAAGTCCAAGTTCCTGTTCGGTGACGGCGGGTTCAGTACCTGGGCCACATCATCGAGAACGACGTGGTTGCCATGGACACAGAGAAAACTGCAGCTGTCTAGGCATGGCCGCAACCACACTCGGAGAAGGCGCTGCGCGGATTCCTCGGCCTCACCGGGTACTATCGTCGTTTCATTCACAACTACGGTGTCATTGCAGCACCCCTCACCGTGCTCTTGAAGAAGGAGGCGTTTCGTTGGACATCATCGGCGGCTGACGCGTTCGAGGCTCTCAAGGTGGCGCTCACGATGGGCACCGTGCTTCAACTCCCCAACTTCGCCGAGCCGTTCGTCGTGGAATGTGATGCCTCGGGCTCAGGTTTCGAGGCTGTCCTTCATCAAGGCCATGGCCTGATCGCCTTCTTCAGCAAGGTCGTAGCCCCGCGACATGCGAAGCTCGCTGCGTATGAACGCGAACTCATTGGCTTGGTACACGCCGTTTGGCACTGGCGGCTGTACTTGTGGGCGACCTCCTTCGTCATCCACACCGACCATTGCAGCTTGAATCATCTCCTTGACCAATGTCTCTCCACCATTCCGCAGCATACGTGGGTAAGCAAGTTGTTTGGTTACAACTTCCAAGTGGAGTACAAGCCGGGCAAGCAGAACGCGGCGGCCAACGCATTATCTCGCTGTGGCGAACATGCCAGTGATGGGTCGGGCCACATCCACGCCATCTCCTGGCCGGAGTTCACGCTCTATGATGACTTACGCCAGGAATCAGAATCCTTGCCCGAGATCGTGGCTAAACGCAAGGAAATAGCAGACGGCGCGACGGGTGCGGCATGGTCCATCGTCGACGACTTCGTGATGCATCACGGCCGTGTCTTCGTGCCCACCTCTTCCATGTTGTGGCCCAAGGTGCTCGCCACGGCGCATGGGGCAGGACATGAGGGTGCACAGAAGACGTTGCGCACCGCCTCCGCGCCTCCTTCTACAACCCCGACACCAATAAGCTGGTACGCGAGTTCGTCAAAGGCTGTTTGGTCTGCCAACGCAATAAGACAGAGCATCTCCATCCAGCTACCCTACTGCACCCCCTTGACGTTCACTCCGCTGTTTGGAGTGACATTGCCAAGGATTTTGTCGAAGGTTTTCCCAAGGTGGGCGGCCGCTCTGTCGTGTTGACCGTCGTCGACCGTTTCTCCAAAATGGCGCACTTCATTCCGCTCAGTCGTCCATATACAACGCTTATGATGGCCCAGTCATTCTTCGACAACATTGTCAAACTCCATGGCCTGTCGTGCTCCATTGTAATTGATCGAGACCCAGTTTTCACCGGCGCCTTGTGGACAGAGCTGTTCGCGCTTTCCAGGGTCAAATCATGGCTCAGTTCCGCGTTCCGACCACAGACGGATGGCCAATCGGAGGTAACTAATAGGGTCCTGGGTGTCTATCTCCGCTATCTCGCCAGCGACCGTCCCCATAGCTGGTTACAGTGGCTTCCATGGGCGGAATTTTGCTACAACATGTCCTATCAGACTGCTCTTCAAACGACGTCGTTTTGGGTCATCTTTGGTCGTAATCCACCAACGCTGCTAACATACCAGCCTGGGGCAGCATGGATGGTGGCTCTGGATCACCAACTTCTTCAACGTGATGAGTTCCTTGCGGATATTCGGGAACGGCTGCTGTAGGCCCAAGATTACATGAAGGAGTCCCATGATAAGAAACATCGACCACTGGAGTTCGAGGTGGGAGAATGGGCGTGGCTTCGCCTTCATCAGCGGTCAGCAGTGGCCATGCGGGACAAGACCAATGCCAAGCTCGCGCCACGCTACTATGGTCCTTTCAAGGTGCTTGAGAGGATCAGCACTCTGGTCTATCGGCTCCAGCTTCCACCAAAGGCGCGTATTCATAATGTTTTTCATGTTGTGTTCCTCACGAAGTTTGAAGGGACGGATCCAGCATCGATCACGCCACTACCACCTCTGGTTCATGGTCGCATTGTTCCTGTGCCTGCCAAGGTGGGTCACGCGAAGCCAAAGGGGGACTCCTAGGAATTTCTGGTGCAGTGGGAAGGGCGCTCTGCCCTGGATGCTACCTCGGAAGAATTGACTAAGTTCAAGAAGCAGTACCCAGATTTCAAGCTCGAGGATGGGCTTTTCTGTCAAGAGGGGGGAAGTGTTATGGACTCCTTCTCTGGGAAGAAGTTCCAACGCAGGAAGAAGGCCAGTTCGGCTTTGACAAGTAGTTAGTTAGGATTTCTATTGCTTAGAGATATTGGTTAAAGGATAATTGTTAGTTCCTAGAGTTTAGGGAGAATTAGTTGGCTAAGGCCTTTATATTCCTGCCGCTGGCAGGAGAGAAGGCAGGCAGTAGTTTATCTCTAAGGTTTCTCTAAGCCTCTCGAGGTGGGGGCGAGTCCTGGTTGTAAACAATCTGCAGATTGTATCTTATCAATATATAGCCATATCAGTTGCCTTGCTTCTAAGCAATCTAGCGCATAACAAGCAGTAAGTAAATATAAATCGCACTAGTCTCTGTTGGTTGTGACTTGGGCTCGGCTTCCTGCAGCCAGTAAATTTTGCCTTTTAGTAATTTCATCAGTCCAATTTACTATAGCCAGGACTGATGAAATTTTGCCCTATTCTCTGTTGGTTGTGACTTACACACTCTTTTCAGTATATGTGCAGCACTGGAATTTCATAACTTCGCTAGAGTAGCAAGAATAAGTGAATAACTTGCCACATCACCTCTATGTGCCAAGTCAATGGGCCAGGTACTTGAAGCTCCTGTATATTTGTTTTCATACATGAGATCAATTACTGTGGATAGAATGAAATTATAGGAAATGTATATGACGAAGTGACATTTATATTCACATTTCTGGGCGAAGAAAACTGAAGGAAGTTTTAGTGCTTTGAGATGATGCTTATGCCGAAACAATAAACGGCTCTAAGGAAATTAAAACTAATATTAGAAAGTGCTAAAATTAGCCATCACGATTTTTCATGCACACAGAGTACGCTTTTGCCCCAATGTTCTATCCACTTGAACTTCTTTTCCTTGCTACCAAAGCATGCGCGAACCTTTTGCCCATTACAGACAACCCAAAAAAAGGAAACATGAATGGTCATGGCTGGATGACACCCTGATGCTGTCCAAAAAGTGTGTGGCTTCCCTTGTGTTCCAACCACGCCGTTCCCCTACTCCATTCCCGTAGCATGGTTCCTCATGCTTCGCTTTGTCATTTTCCTCATTCCTTCTTGCAGATCCTTAGTTTTCTTTTCTCTGTTTTCTTACCAAATTCCGGACAATTCCCACCAATTTTCCCCTGTATTTTGTGCACCATTCTTTACAGTATATCCTCGATGGAATTGCCTGGGTAGGCTAATGTTCCCGTTTGAATGGGGAAGAGGAAGGTGCGAATCCTTGTTACCCAATCTGTCTTTCTCATATCTCAATTTCTTTATTCTTCCTGCTGCAAATTTATCTAAAAAGAGAAGATACAGGGTATTTTGATTTCTGAAGAAGAGAACAGGCGCCAAAAAGAAGTTTCAAGTGTCTATCATCTGAACCAGCCATTTATTTGGCAAGGTGCCACATTGATGCTGGCATAATTTGAGGTATGGGGAAAACACCAAAGAAGAAGAAACTAAGTGAATCGGGATCAAGCCCAAAGGTTATCAGCAGGAGTAACTCGAGGACCAGCGGATGCAGTGGTGAACAGAGTCCACAGCCAGCAGTGGATGAGGATGATGCTGTCTTCATCGGGCTGGCTTCTGAATTGAAGGATGAGGGGACGAGGCTATTCCAGAAAAGGGATTATGAGGGGGCAGCATTCAAGTTTGACAAAGCGGTTAAGCTCTTGCCAGAGGGGCATAATGATATCTCCTTCCTCCACTGTAACATTGCAGCATGTTACATGCACATGAATCCAGAGGAATATCACCGTGCAATTGATGAGTGCAATTCAGCATTAGAGGCATCACCAACGTATACAAAGGCATTATTGAAAAGGGCGCGGTGTTTTGAAGCATTGGATAGGCTAGATCTAGCTTGTGGGGATGTGGAAAAGGTTCTGAGCTTAGAACCAAACAATGTGACAGCATTGGAACTCCATGAGAGTATTAGGGAGGTGATGGAGGGTGTTTTCTTGGACAAACAGGTTGCATCGCCAGACGAGTCTGCGGTCAACGTTGTAAAAGAGAGAATACAGAGGAGGGTCTCCCGAAAATTCAGAAATTCCATAGTCGAGGAAGAGGTGTGGGAGATGATTCATGATGAAGAGGATCATGAGAATATTGAGGATGGTGAGAAAGATAGCAGTAAAGAGAACCGTACAATGAATGATTTAACCCAGGGGGGACATGACGCTGGCAAGATCCAGGACAAGCATGAAAAGCATCCTGAAGAGACTAAAATCAAGAATGGTCCCTTCAAGTCAGGTTTGACAAATGAAGGGCAGCCACAGCAGCACTCGTCGTGGGTTATGGAAGAAATGAACCTGAAACAGAGGCATTTCCAGGACAACCACGAAAAGCATCTCAAAGAAATATTAGTGAAAGGCATTCAGCTTGAAAAGGGAAATCATACCACACAGAATCAATTGAGTGGTGTGGGAAGGCGTAAAAAGCATTTTGAGGTTGGCAGTCATAGCAAGCAAGAGAAGCATACAGAGGAAAAATATGAGAGGAACACCAATGTCAACCAAGGAAAACACTATTTTGAGGAAAAGTATGAGAGGTATATGCCAGAAAAGCCACTTACCATCAGAACAGCAAATCATAGTAGAGACAAGCATACAAAATATACTAGGGAAAATCATGAAGATGTTAGGGAAGGAGTAAAGAAGAAATTTAAGTTCGTTCATGGAGATGACATAAGGATTGTTTTAATTCCAGAAAATTGTAGTCTATTACAAGTAATGGACATAGCTCGCTATAAGTACAACCCGCATCTGAAGTCATTCCTTCTGAAATTTATGGACAAAGAGGGTGATTTAGTGACAATTACATCGACTGAAGATTTAAGATGGGTTGAGGACCTTTACCCACAAATACCAGTTCGGTTGCATATAAAAGAGGTTAGTCCTGAGCGCGAGATTACTAGGGATCTGGTCATGCCTATGTCCTCCTTTGCCACACGAGAACAGAACCACTATAGTACCTCTGAGTGTGGAAGCTCAAGGAAGGAAGATGAAAGGACCTCTTGCTCTGATGACTGGATGGCGCAGTTTGCTCGCCTATTCAAGAACCACGCTGGTTTCGATTCTGATGCATGTGTGGATCTTCGTGATATTGGTATCCGACTTTACTATGAAGCAATGGAAGACACCATCACAAGTGAAGAAGCACAGGAAATATTTCAAGCTGCAGAGGCGAAATTTCAGGAAATGGCAGCTCTAGCATTGTTCAATTGGGGCAACGTCCACATGTCCCGTGCAAGGAAGCGACTAATTTTATCTGAAGATGCTTCGAAAGAGTCAATACTTGCCCAGGTCAAGTCTGCGTATGAATGGGCATGCACTGAATATGTCAAAGCTGGGAAGAAATTTGAAGATTCTGTGGATGTGAAGCCAGATTTTTATGAAGGTCTTATTGCACTTGGGCAGCAACAGTTTGAGCAAGCAAAGCTTTCTTGGCGTTATGCTGATACATGTAAAGTAGAAATGGGAACTGAAGTATTAGAACTTTTCAATCATGCTGAAGACAACATGGAGAAGGGGATGGAGATGTGGGAAGGAATAGAATATTTGCGAGTAAAAGGGCTAGCTAAATCAAGGAAGGGGAAGCTAGTAGTGGATAAATTGGGTTTGAATGAGCAGGGAAAAGATTTATCACCAGATGAAGCCTTTGAACAAGCCTCAAACATGCGTTCACAGCTAAACATTTCATGGGGTACAATTCTTTATGAACGCTCAGTGGTAGAATTCAAGTTAGGACTTTCTAGCTGGGAAGAAAGTCTACAAGAAGCCATTGAAAAATTTAAGATCGGAGGAGCTTCTGTAGCAGATATCAGTGTGATGGTAAAGAACCACTGCGTGAATGGTAACAATCAAGAAGGTATGGCGTATCCATTTGTGCCTTCTTCTATGCAATTACTTTCTTGGTGTGTCACATTAACTATCTTCAAGCAGTACAGGTAGAGATGAAATGACTACACCCTCCGTTTTAAATTATAGGCCGTTTTGATATTTTTAGGTTCATAGATTTGTTATGAATGTGGACACAATGCTTATCTAGGTGCATAGCAAAGACTATAAACATAAAAGAAAATCCAAAAAAGACCTATACTTTGGAACGGAGGGAGTACCTGATATCTCAAGGAAATGGTTAGAATTATGCATTCTCTCTTCCTGTATCCAAAGTGCAATATGTTAGCCAGGAAAAACAAAATATATATGATTTATACTTGTCAGGATGTAGCTTGCTACTAGCAAAGACAATAGATCTCATCACTGGTTAGTGAGATATGCCCAATGATAAAACATTATAATACAATTTATGATGCTATATTCTGGAACTGCAGCATAACATGAAAACTATTTATCAGGGAGAATACTCCAATACTATAATGTAGTTCACTCATATTATACTGCAAACTGCAACTCGCGATTGTGTGGAACTATATTTTTACCTATCCTTTTAACCTCAAAATTAGGATGCAAGAGTGCTACATCATCTTTGTTAGGATTACAGGTGTATTTTCTAATGGAAGTGGGCATTTTTCTCTATTATGCAGGATTAAGCTTCAATATTGATGAGATAGTTCAAGCATGGAATGAAATGTACGATGCTAAAAAGTTAAAAAATGGTAGTTCTTCTTTCCGTCTTGAACCTATATTCCGGAGGCGGCCTTCAAAGCTGCATAATATACTAGAGCACATACACTATGCATGAGCTTCTATCAAACATTAGACTTGGATGCTGTACACATGGATAAGAATGCTGATACTTATTTTCTTGTGCAACAGGTAAGTTAATTCTTTATCAACAAGTATTTTTGTGCTTGTTCCAAAATATTGATACAAAGAACTTTTCTATACACCATTGATCACCAAATTGCTTGCTTGGCAACCCAAAGCTAATATTTCTGTGTGCGCCATTAAGAGGCCTAGTGCTGCCCAAGATATTTATGACTGTGCAATATTCAACCAGTGTTGGGCTGGTCACCTGGACAACTAGTTTACTAATGACTGAGATATTGACGATAGAATGGCCACAAGGGGAAAAAAAGTGCTCTTGTTATTTCTCACCTTAACCAAATTTAACCTGACTAGTTTCTGTTTTCCCAAATGCCTGCTACTACTCCATTAACATTGTCACCGTCCAGCTCTGCTCGTTGATTAGCTGAATCTTGATGAAAAGAGAAAAAGAACAAAAGTTGCACTTAACTTGCTTTGAGACATTAAATTGTAAAGCCCACAGCAATAAAGAAAAGATTAATTGATGGCATCAACATTTATACTGCAAAACAAAATCCCACTGTTAAATGATTCCAACACGCGCGGAAGAGAATACTGTCTTATTTTTATGGTTGATGATTAGTACTGATGAGCAATCATTATTCCAGTGTTCTAAGTCATGTGCCCAGTTAATTGGGACACAGGGGCCAAGAAAACTGCATAACAAGAACAAACTTAACCTGACTACTCCCCATTACAGCCAAAATAGTATCCTACAAAATAAATAGAATCTGGTCCAGAAATATATCCCGAACTCATCTTTAACTTTATAATGGTCAAGCCAATAAACAAATCCCAGTTAAGACCTTGCTACAGTACTGTGGGTACCCATAATATCGATTATGTTGCAAAGGTTTTTTTTATAAGTATGATTTCTCTGTACTTATCATTTTTCACTCATTTGATTTATCTCTTGTTTCAAGATATGCATTAATAAAATGAAAATGGTTTCAACATGTGTTTGCAGACTCTAACAAACTGGACTGTGCTGCATTCATGCATCAAAAGTGGATCTTCCATCTCAAACGAAAGGAGTTACCTGGAGTGCATTTTATAGAGTTAAGAAGATAGTTATCAAGTTTTACACCTATTGCACCTGTACAAATGCCCCAAGTTTGTATTTTAGAAAAATAGAAAAAAAAAACTCTGAATTGTACCGTTTGTAGATGAGGCACAAGAGTGAAATGTTAAAAGTTGTGGGTTCTCTGAATGATACAACCTTTTCTATAAAGTCTTTCATTATCCAGAGTTATAAGCGATGAATACAACATGCCATCACTGTAAATTTTTTTTCTTATGCATTATATGTCATTCATTGTGTCACTGACATTCGAGTGCAAACCCACCATGTCCGCACCATAGCAAGGGATTTAGTAAACGTGCAGTTGCATGTAAGAAATTATTCCATCCAACTTTTTTGGTGGCAGAATCCACTGATGCGAACTGAGATATAAGGCTAATCCCAATGCAAGATTTCATAGTGATGTTTCCAAGACACTACAAGAAACGTGGGCTTTTATAACGTTCGGCTTATGTCATAGAAAATAGAATTTACGTCACATATTGCAATTTGTGACACTTCCGTGACGAAACCTCATTCGTCACCTATTCCCCATAATAAAAGGTATTAGATGACAAAAACGTTTTTTTTCGTCACAATTTTTTGATGATTCTTGTGTCGTCACTAACTAATGACGACACTACTTCGTCATTAAACATCTATACAACGTCACAAAACTTTGTACGCGAATGACGTGGCAGCACACTTATGACGATTTTGACATCTATAAAACGTCACAAACATTTTATGCGGATGACATGGCGGTGACTTGGACCTGACGTGGCAGCACTTATATGACGATTTAAATATCTATAAAACGTCACAAAACCAAATGATGTGGCACTGACTTAGAGCTAACGTGGCAACTGGCATGTGAGGTGGCTGAATAGATTTGGGTTGAGCCCATTTTAGTTTGGGCCAAAACCCATTTCATTTTGTTCTTAACAATTTTATCTAGCCCACTATTTCATTTACATTGTGGCCCAAGCCCAAGTCAACATCCCATAACTCAATTTGCTACACGTGTAGCCAAAATTCAAAATTGCCGATCAGATAGTTACCAAGGGCATATTTTCATACAGATACATTATGAGATTCATAGGTGTACATATTCAACAGGGACCACACATTTCATATAGTCATTAAGGTAAACCTTATCAAGCCATTTTCACTTTAACCTACAAACCACAAACAATCATGAGCACCTCGTGCTGTTCTCATGTGCGTTCCAAGCCTCCCCCCTGCCGCTGGCTGGCATGCAGATCGAGTTGCCATCATGGATCAGATCTCCCTGGCAGATCAGATTTCAAGCCCATTAACTTAATCTGCAGAAGCAATGCATGCAAAGGAAACAATTAGGCAAAAGTATATGAATAGCACTAGAACATTCATACAACAATAAAAATGATTTGCATTTTAACAGGAAAAAGAGCTTCCTTGTAAAAGGATCTTAAATAGCTGAGACACATGGAGAATTAAACTGGAAGCAAATGAGAGTCATATAAAAGAAACAAATAATAACTTCAAAGTTTGTCATCATCAACAAAACAAAAACTGCAACCATGGACAGTAGTACAATCTATGGAATGTTGAATATATACAGATCTTAGAGCAGACTGAATTGTTTTAGTTTGCATGTGATTGTCAGAAAGTGAACTAAAGTATCTAATAAAACCATGAAGTGTTGTGTGCCTCATATCTTTTTGCAGCAATTATGTTTGAAAAATTGTTCAAATACTATTTTCCTTAGATCTAATGTACCAAAAAGGCTATATAAACTTGTACCCATGTAGAGTCGACATTTCGTTGAGCACCTTGCAAGCATGGACTAGATCCTCAGTAGCCCTCAAATCGACCTACATTGAAATGATCAAATAAAGGGAATTAGCACCACATAAACTGATTTATGCTCAAAGCTGCAAAAAATCCAAAGCAGTCCTCGTACTGTAATGAGAAAAGAGTATGTTACATATTTATCCCAACTCATTTTTCTATGTAAAAGCAAGAGAAACAGATCCCAACTCATTCAATTTCCATGTTCAGTGTTTGCAATACAAGTTAAGAACAAAGAAGGGTAGAGAAGAGATACCTCGGCACCTGTCTTAAATGTCAATGAAGGGCACTCGAAGGGAGGTGGAGCAGAGGAGGTAGCCAGGAATCGAGTAACTCTGCAGTCAAGGTTTTTCCTTACAGACATTAAGCACCAACAAGCCATCGTGGTTCAACTCTTCGTGCACTCCAAGTTTTTTCTGAAATTAGTAAACCCAATGTAACATCAGTGTTTATCACAGGAACTTGAATCTAATAGTGAGCAGTAAATCTATAGCAGAACTTAGTTTTAAGTATATAAGAAAGTGTCTTCTTTACTAGCCAAATAGTTCTGACACGAGCACATGACATTTACCTGAACAATTAGAAATAAGGAAGATATAGAATGTAAATCCTGAGTGGTGAGGTAAATGCCCAGGGGGCTTGCATGAGGAGGTTCATGCAGCCAACGACATCCTGCAAATGAGAAATCAAACAAAAAAAGGAGGATGCTTTTTAAACAAAACTACCATGCAGGCAAGCAGCAAATGAACAATTGGCAAGGCCAGTAGTAAGAAGAGAGCATCACTGGTACCTGCTCATGGTCAGAGGAAGATGCAGCCTCCGCTGCTCTGGGTCTTCTCATTCACAGCAAAAAAAGAAAAAAAAAGTAAAGCCTGTTGATGTCAACTCCCTGAAAACAAATCAGAGTTAGAAGAACATCAGCACTATGGTAGCTGAAACAGTCATAGGCTCAAATCAGTTAAATCAGGAGGCAACAGTCATATAGCACTGGTAGCTGAAACAAATCTGGGCATCATTCTACAATAATGAAATCAGTTCATTAAGCCAAGTGATGAATTTTGCCTAACACAAAAAATCTAACATAGCACCCATTTCCTTTAACATATTTGGCTGGGATGAATAAAAATAGCATGTACCCTGGTAACAATCATACATGATGCTCTGAGCTTGCGTTGACCCTTACTGACAGAGCACATAGATTGAGATAAAAGCATCCAACACTAATCTACGGATTATCTAACTTTTCATGCTGTTAGCTTAGCTGACTGAGGACCCGGTGTGTCCGAGGACCGGTGGATGGTCGCTTCCTGGTGTGATGAGTGATTGACAACGTGGTGTGGATTGACGTTTCCCTTGGCTCAAGTATTGCAGGTGTAGAATGCGGCTTGGTTGCATTGGTGCAGGTGAAGAACAGGCGTGAAAGGTCTTAGCCATGGCGGCCTCCGAGGAGTGGAGAGACAAGTAGGCTTGTTTCGAGGGACCCGATGGCCGGTGGATCAAGTGCGGTTCACATGCTGGCAAGAACGAGCAAGGGGACGTGGTTCCGGTGCAAGGTAGCGGCTCACAACCGAAGCTCGTACGCGGACAAGAAGCCGGCGCAAGGTGGCGGCTAACAACTGAAGTTTGCGCGCGGGGTTTGGTGATTTGGCCACAAAATCATCGGTGGACGGTTTCCCTTGGTTTGGGCCTCAAAACCAAGGCCGAGGACTCGACGAGGCGAGCTTTGGGCTGCTGGGCCAGTGGTGGCTGTCAGGGGCGGTTTAACCGCCTCCCCCTGGGCCGGCCCAAAAACGGCGTCGAAGAGCTTCGATCCGGAGGACACACGGCGTGACTGCAAGGCTTGCGTCGGAGGGAAGCTAGCTTGCAGTGGAAGGTGCCCGAGCCGGAAAATATCTAAGATCAAAATGTCAAATTTGCCCTTGAGGGGTATGTATCACTTAGGGGTAGTTTAGTCTTTAGAGCACCACCACTTGGACTACTAATAGGCCCCTTCAAGGCTGGTGTCCTCTATCTCTCTAGTTATCTCTTTAGGTTTTCCTTTTAACTAGTTTTCCCCTTCATCTCTTCCACCTAGAACCACTTTGAATCTTTCTTAGTTTTGTATAGGTGAATTCATGGTTATGTGATGGAGTTTGTGCTGCTCATCTTTGTGCCATGATTTGATTTCCCGAGCTCCCTTTCCTTTTTCCATTTTCGTGGGTATTTTCGAAGCTATTTTTGGGGGATTTTTGTTCTTCTTGTTCTAGGGCGTTTTCTCTCGGATTTCTTTGGGGGATTCACGTATGAGTGCCTTGTGCCTCTTTTGCTGGTGATCCTTTGCCCCCAAACGCCGAGAATCGCTCTGGATTTGAGATTTTCGGGATGAACTCGAGGTCATGGTGTTCTTCGCGAGATCTGCGATTCTGGGAGTTGTACTGAATTAGAGGCCGAGATCTTTTGGGAAAACACTCCACTGGAGGTCTAGATCATCTGACCAAAATCTTGCCTCAAGAGCTCAAGCGGTTTGGGAGATTCACTTTTGTTTTGACTTTTTCCCGAGCCACCCAGGCCCGGGCGGTTTAACCGCCCCCCTCTGGGTGTGTTAGATCGAGCCGCGTTTCGGGTCGTTTTGGTGTTCGTTTCGATTGGTTCGAGTTCCGCTGCTCGTTTCTTGTTCCTAGGGTTAGTAGCTTGACAGTGGCTACGTGATCTTGGCAAGATTGCTCTCGGAGGTTTCGGAGTTGTTTTGGGAATAGCCGGATCGATTGGAAAGAATTTTTATCGGCTCTCATTCACTCCCCCCTCTCTGGTCGCCGTTTCGGTCCTTCAATTGGTATCAGAGCCGGTTACGGGTCTTTGCGACTCTAACCAGTCTAAGATCCAAAGATGGCATACCAAGATCGGGGTTCCGGGCCTCCGCACTTCGATGGGAAGAACTACCCGAACTGGGTTGCGCGTATGAACGCTTTCTTGCGAGGCAAAGGAAAGTTGCTGTGGGATGTGACGAAAGATGAAAACTATGTCAATCCCACCAACTTAGATGCCCAGGATGCAAAGGATAGATTTGAGACAAATGCCCGAGCTGTTGACTACTTGTTCCGTGCTTTGTCCGCCGAGGAGTTTGAGCGTGTTTTGGGCGAGGACCTAGCTTGCCAGATCTGGCAGAAGCTCAAGGTAGCCCACGGTGGTGATAGCCATGTCAAGGCTAGGCTTTTCTCAATGTACAGGAGAGAGTATGAGAATTTTGCTCATTTGCCTGGAGAGTCGGTTGATGCTTTGTTTCAGCGTTTCACTTCGATTGTCAACAACATGAAAGCCAACATTACCGTGCTCCCATACTCGGATCATGACCGAGCTATCAAGCACCTGCAAGCACTTGATAGATCCGTGTGGGGTGCCAAGGTTGAGGCGATCATGGAGTCGGCAAACTATGAGACTCTTTCTGTTGATGAGCTTTTCTCGAAGTTGAAGTCTTCCGAGGTGGACAGACAGTTGCTTGCCAAGGCTAAGAGTCCGACTGATTCCCATAGTCTGGCTCTAGTCGGTGGCTCTGGATATGGACATGCTAACACTCCTAGACACTTTGCTTTATCTTCTCTTGTGTCACTTCCAGATGAAGAGTATGAGGTGCTGAGCGAGGAGGATCTCGCATTGCTCACGAAGAGATTCGAGCGAATGTACCAGAACCGCAAGGGTTCGAGGCGTGCCGGGAGTACGTGCTACAGATGCGGGAAGATGGGCCACTTCATCGCCGAGTGCCCCGAGGAGATCAAGAATGACTACAACCGCAAGCACCGCCCGCGAGACGACCACAAGCACCGTCCCAAGGACGAGTACCGCGCCAAGCACAAGAACAAGGAAGAGAGAAGATCCAAGAACAAGCACGGTGGACACAAGAAGCACCGATCTCGAGCAATGGTGGCTGATGCGAGCGACATCGACACAAGCTCCACCAACACGTCATCAAGCTCAAGCAGTGAAGATGAAGACCGCGGCCACCGCAAGGAGAAGAAGAGCTTGAACCGCAACTTCAACGGCATCTCCTTCGCCGCCGTCGACTACTGCACCATGGTGCACGACTCTGTGAAGAGCAAGGACGACTCCGACTGTGACTCCGACTCCGAGGATGAGGTATTGACAGATCCCACCTCTTTGCGTCAGGAGATTGCTAGATTAGAGCAGTTGGTCGATAACCGTGATGATGTGCTTAGAAAGACCAACAAGGAGAAGAGAGAGTTTAGGTCTTTGCTAGGAGAGTCCAAGGATAGAGTGGCTGAGCTTGAGACCTTGCTTTCTGAGACTGGAAAGAAGGCTATGGAGTTTGAGTCTTTGCTTTGCGAGTCTAGGGAGAGAGCAGATAAGCTTGAGTCTGAGATTGCCATGTTGAAGGATGCTCCTCTTGTGCCTGATGAGGTTGAATGCTCGTTTTGTGATGTGCATATGGCTGATCTTGTTGTGCTTAAGGAGAAACATGACTTGCTTGGATGAACTAGAGGGTGCTAGGGTTGAGCTTGCTGAGTTGAAGTCTAGGTCATCTTTGCTAGGTGCTTGTACTTCTTGTCCTGCTTTGCATGCTCAGTTGCTTGAATCACGCACCATGATTAGTTCACTTGAAGCACAACTTAAATCTCCTATTGCAAATTCCTGTTCTGCTTGTGATGTTGTTGCATTGAAGAATGTTGAGCTAGAACAGTGTGTGAATCGATTGCAAGATGAGAATGATGAGCTGAGACAGTGTTTGGGTTGGTTGTCTAGTCGTGAGCCTCAGCTCAAGATGTTGATTGCTAGCTTTAAGAGAGCTGATGGTTGTGGTCTTGGTTCTGAGAAGGTTGGTGAGAGTAGTGGTGAGAGAGAGAGATCCAGAGAGCTCCACCGCAAACATTTCCACAAACCCACCAAAAACCATTCTCAAGAACACTTTCACACCCAAACCAAACCACCTGCTGAACAAGCTTGACACCACTCCAGATCCTCCCAAGTTTCCACCTAAGTCAGAGAACTTTCAGAGGAGAGTGACCTTTGTGAGGAGTGGGGTTTACCAGCCGAGAGAGAGGCACAGCCGAGAGAACCCCAAAGCCAAAGCCAGTCCGCTTCCATTGTGAGCATTGTGGAAGGGATGGACACCTTGAGGAGTTCTGTTGGAGGAAGAAGAGGGAGGTGAGAAGAGAGAAGGAGGTGGGGAACAGGGACAGGTACTACTCTTCTCATAGTGTGCCTGTGTCTCGTTCACCCTGGCCGAGAGGCGACGCCTTTGTGCGCACAGTTCCTGTGGTTGCTAGTCGTGGTGTTTCAGCTGTTCGTGAGTTTGCTAGGCGGCCTCCGTTTCGTGGTCAGTTTGGTTCAGGGAGGTTCGACCGTAGCTTTGAGGCTAGGAGAGAGTCTAGGCCACGTTTTCCCCCGTGTGGTGCTAGAGGTCCGATGGTGAGAGACGAGAGGGTTTCACGCGGTAGAGTTGATTTTGCTAACCCTTCTTTTGAGCAGATGGCCCGACACTGGTTTGACTCGTTTTGTGCTAACCCCAGTGTCGAGTCATTCGCTCATTCTCGTTCTCGGTTCTGATTGTGTAGGTGGGAGGCTTGGAGAACTTTTGGTTGATGGATTCTGGCTGCTCGAGACATATGACATGTAATGGTAAGTGGTTCTCCAGTCTCACCCCGGTGGTGTCCAGGCAGTACATCACTATCGGGGATAAGGGTAGAGGTAGAGTGTTGTCAGAGGGTGCTATTCAGGTGAGCGACACTTTCATGTTGAAGCGGGTTGCTCTTGTCAAGAATCTTGGTTCCAATTTGCTCTCAGTTTCTCATCTTCTTGATGAGGGTTATGAGTTTCGATTTAAACGTGGTGATTCAAAAATTCTTGATTCTCGAGGTGACCTTGTGTGAATGATCATTCCTGAGGGACAGATTTTTTGTGCTGATTTTTCTCGATCTTTTGGTCCTTCACAGTGTTTGATCGCTGGTACTTCTTCTGAGCTTTGGAAGTGGCATAAGAGATTGGGTCATGTGAGCTTTGATCTACTCACACGCTTGAGTGCTCTTGACCTTATCCGAGGATTGCCCAAGCTCAAGTTCGAGAAAGATTTGGTTTGTGCACCTTGTAGGCATGGTAAGATGGTTGCTGCTTCTCACCCACCTTTGACAGATGTTATGACTGAGCGTCCAGGGGAGCTTTTGCACATGGATTTGGTTGGCCCCGCTCGCGTTCGCTCAGTTGGTGAGAAGTGGTATGTTCTTGTGGTTGTTGATGATTTTTCTCGGTATGCTTGGGTGTTCTTTCTGGCGTCGAAGGATGAGACTTTTGATTTTGTTCGAGATCTGATTTTGATGTTGAAATACGAGAGTAATGGTGGTGCCATGAGAGCTATACGTAGCGACAATGGTACGGAATTTAAGAACACTCGTTTTGACTGCCTTCTGTCGTGATGTTGGTCTCGAACACCAATACTCTTCGCCATATGTTGCTTGTCAGAATGGTGTTGTTGAGAGAAAGAATAGAACACTTTGTGAGATGGCTAGGACGATGCTAGATGAGCATAGGACTCCTAGGAAGTACTGGGCAGAAGCGGTGAACACAGCTTGCTATGTTTCGAATCGGATTTTCCTTCGTGCTTTCAAGAAGAAAACTTGCTATGAGCTTTTCCATGGTCGTTCCCCCCGTGTGAGTCACTTTCGGGTTTTTGGTTGCAAGTGTTTCATCTTGAAGAAAGGAAATTTGGACAAGTTTGAGTCTCGTTCGATGGATGGAATTTTTCTTGGTTATGCTAATCACTCTCGAGCATATCGTGTGCTCAACCTTGAGACTAACCAAATCATGGAGACTTGCGAAGTCACCTTCGACGAGACCATTCCGTGTAGCTCTTCTGCTTTTGAGTGTGCAGGTGATGATGACTTGGGACAGCCCATCTTTGAGGAAGAACAGCCTGATGATGAAGATGATGAGGAAATTCAGGCACCGTGTGGAGATCGTGTACCTTCTACTTCCACTACTACCACGACATTCGACGACGGCCCCTCTGCTACACCTTCGTCGAGTCGCGCTCCAGATCGAGTTCAAGTGGAAGCTGATGTTGAGGGGGAGGCAATCTCGAGGCGAGAAGCTCCCCGGCTGGTACAGAGGGATCATCCACCTTCGAAGATCATCGGGAACATGGATGAACGCACTACACGGTCGAGGTCACAGAACATCTCTCATTATGCTCATTCTGCTTTTGTCGCGTCTTTTGAGCCCAAAAATGTTGGACACGCTTTATCTGATTCTGATTGGGTCAATGCCATGCATGAAGAGCTTGAGAACTTTGAGAGAAATCAGGTGTGGAGTTAGTAGAACCACCTCCAAATTGCCATCCCATAGGAACCAAGTGGGTGTTCAAGAACAAGAGGGATGAGAGTGGTGAGATTGTGAGAAACAAAGCGAGGTTGGGTGCTCAGGGGTTTTCGCAGCAGGAGGGGATAGATTATGAGGAGACATTTGCTCCTGTTGCCCGTTTGGAGGCAATTCGGATCCTTCTAGCATTTGCTGTTGCTAAAGGGTTCAAATTGTACCAAATGGACGTGAAGAGTGCCTTCTTGAATGGGGAGATCGAGGAAGAAGTGTATGTAAGGCAGCCCCCGGGTTTTGAGAGTGAAAGATACCCACACCGAGTGTACAAACTCCACCGAGCTTTATATGGCCTAAAGCAAGCACCCAGAGCGTTGTATGGTAGATTGAGAGGGTTCTTGCTTAGCAAGGGGTTTGTGATGGGGAAGGTTGATAAGACGCTCTTCTTGCTGAGAAATGGCAATGATCTTTTAATCGTTCAGATTTACGTGGATGATATCATTTTTTGTGGCTCTTCTCATGATCTTGTTGCCAAGTTTGCAGATGATATGAGCAGGGAATTTGAGATGTCGATGATGGGAGAGTTGCAGTTCTTTCTCGGGCTGCAGATCAAGCAAACCAAGGATGGGACATTCGTGCACCAAAGCAAGTACACCAAGGACATTCTCAAGAAATTCGACATGAGCGACTCCAAGCCGATGACTACGCTGATGAGTACGACTACAACTTTGGATGCGGATGAGGACGGAGAACCAGTGGACCAGAAGGAGTACCGGAGCATGATCGGCTCCCTCCTCTACTTGACGGCGACGAGGTCGGACATACAGTTCAGCGTGTGTCTGTGCGCTCGTTTTCAGGCTTCACCGAGGACATCACATCGTCAGGCCGTCAAGAGGATTTTCATGTATCTCAAGTTTACTCCTGAGTTGGGTCTTTGGTATTCTGTCGATTCCACTATTGCACTTCATGGTTTTTCTGAAGCGGATTTTGCTGGATGTCGTGTTGATCGCAAGTCTACTTCTGGTCAGTGTCAGTTCCTTGGTTCGTCTCTTGTGTCTTGGTCTTCTCGCAAGCAGTCTAGTGTAGCCCAATCCACCACAGAGGCCGAGTATGTTGCTGCTGCTAGCTGCTGCTCTCAGTTGCTTTGGATCACATACACCTTGAGAGATTTTGGCTTAGACATGTCCCATGTTCCACTTCTTTGTGATAGCACCAGTGCCATAAGCGTAGCCAAAAATCTCGTGCTTCATTCCAAAACCAAACACATAGAAGTGTGTTACCACTTTCTGAGAGATCATGTGGAGAAAGGAGATATTGAGCTTGCCCACGTTTCTACCCAAAACCAGCTTGCAGACATTTTCACTAAGCCACTTGACCAAGTTACCTTCACCCGCTTGCGAGGAGAACTTGGTATGTGTGCGGTTTTCTGAGCTGAGTTTTGGAGGCTTCTCTTGTAGCATATGTATATTTTTGTACCATCTTTGTATCTTGATTTTTCTTGCTTTTGTATCTTGATTTCATCTTTTGTATCATATCTTAGGATGAGCTTCTCCTATATGCAGTGATTGGTACAACTTGCTACATTTTAGAGTTTAGGCAAGCTGGCTAGGGCTTGATTGTATGGATGACTATGCTCTTGATGGTTTTGATATATATTCTTTTGAGATAGTCTCTTTTGAATTAAAATGACAAACTGAACTTAATTTCTTCACCCATGAGTGAATGCCTTTGCATGTCTTGTTTGAGCCGAAATGGCTATATCTGGCTTAAGATCATGTTAGGGTGTGATATTTTTTTCAATTGGGTCAAAGACCTTTGTCATTGTAAATGTTTAGCCCATGCTTTATCTTATGGAGGAGCATAAGCTTCTTTCTGTCGCAAAGACATTTCATGTACCATGCTTAACTTGAAAAATTTGAAAAATGAGATGTCTATGCATGAAAGAAGAAAGGATGAGAAAAAGATATATTTGCTGAAATTTATGCTCATGTCTCTATGCTTTCACCGTTGCACACACTTGCACACATGGGTGCTAAGCGGTTGCATGTTGTTTGCCGGAGAAGTCTCCCATGAGAAGTGAACACATGGCTCCGTGCTTTGACATGACATGAGGTAGAACTTGGGCGTTTATGATGATCTTTTGTCAAGAATGCTTGTCCTTTCATGATTTTGGTGAGATGTAGTTCACTTTTGCTTAAACAATCCATGGTTAGGACTTTGCTCATGTGGTGACATTTTTGATAAAAATCCACAATTTGCTCATGGCTTTGTCAATTGGATATATGTCTTCACCTTCTTGATGGCAATGCCCGTGTGACATGATGAACTATCTAGTTTGCCTCTTCTCTAACTTGTAGCATTTTGTATTGCTCATTGTATATTTGAGAAGCTTGTAGTCGCATTTTGTACATTTTGCCTTGATGTTGTGCATTGTCAACAAGGGGGAGAATTTCTGGAGCATTTTGCGAGGGGGAGACGTTGCTGAATCTTTAAGAAAGTTTTTGCTCTAGATTTTGTCGAAATTGTGTGAGAGATTGAAAGTTTTGCCCAAATGAGGTTTTCTGAAAATTTGTGAAGTCTCTGAGAGTTTGATCATTGGAAAATCTTGCTGGGCACATGTGGAAGGTTTTCAAGTTGGAACGGCATCGTTGCGAGTTGGTTTGTAAAATTTTGGCTCTTTTCACTTTGGTCATCTGCCAGGAGCGGTTTAACCGCCCCCCCCCCCCGGGCGGTTTAACCGCCCCTGTGCTGAGAGCACACAGTTTGTGGAGATTTGAGCCATTTTCGAGTGTTTTTCGCACGCACAAGTTCACTTGTTCAGGGGGAGTTGCATCTTTGCAGGGGGAGTGCTTTGAGTGTCCTGAAAAGTGAGTTGGAGGATTTGAAGTTTGTGATTTGTGCTTTGAGTTTTTGCTCTTTTGCCGATGGTGTTGAGCCCTTTCGCTTCTTCTTGAAGGGTCGGCGTTTGTGGAGCTTTCTCTTGCAGAGTGACTTTGTTCTAGGCTTGATCTTGCTTTTAGTCACTTGCTTGAGTCTTATTTTCGATTTCTTTTATATTTTCTTTATATCAATGGTTACTATGTGTGTGTTGTCAATGCACTCATCAAGGGGGAGATTGAGGACCCGGTGTGTCCGAGGACCGGTGGATGGTCGCTTCCTGGTGTGATGAGTGATTGACAACGTGGTGTGGATTGACGTTTCCCTTGGCTCAAGTATTGCAGGTGTAGAATGCGGCTTGGTTGCATTGGTGCAGGTGAAGAATAGGCGCGAAAGGTCTTAGCCATGGCGGCCTCCGAGGAGTGGAGAGACAAGTAGGCTTGGTTCGAGGGACCCGATGGCCGGTGGATCAAGTGCGGTTCACATGCTGGCAAGAACGAGCAAGGGGACGTGGTTCCGGTGCGAGGTAGCAGCTCACAACCGAAGCTCGTACGCGGACGAGAAGCCGGCGCAAGGTGGCGGCTAACAACCGAAGTTTGCGCGCGGGGTTTGGTGATTTGGCCATAAAATCATCGGTGGACGGTTTCCCTTGGTTTGGGCCTCAAAACCAAGGCCGAGGACTCGACGAAGCGAGCTTTGGGCTGCTGGGCCAGTGGTGGCTGTCAGGGGCGGTTAAACCGCCCCCCAGGGGCGGTTTAACCGCCTCCCCCTGGGCCGGCCCAAAAACGGCGTAGAGGAGCTTCGATCCGGAGGACACGCGGTGTGACTGCAAGGACTTGCGTCGGAGGGAAGCTAGCTTGCAGTGGAAGGTGCCCGAGCCGGAAAATATCTGAGATCAAAATGTCAAATTTGCCCCTGAGGGGTATGTATGACTTAGGGGTAGTTTAGTCTTTAGAGCACCACCACTTGGACTACTAATAGGCCCCTTCAGGGCTGGTGGCCTCTATCTCTCTAGTTATCTCTTTAGGTTTTCCTTTGAACTAGTTTTCCCCTTCATCTCTTCCACCTAGAACCACTTCGAATCTTTCTTAGTTTGTATAGGTGAATTCATGGTTATGTGATGGAGTTTGTGCTGCTCATCTTTGTGCCATGATTTGATTTCCCGAGCTCCCTTTCCTTTTTCCATTTTCGTGGGTATTTTCGGAGCTATTTTTGGGGGATTTTCGTTCTTCTTGTTCTAGGGCGTTTTCTCTCGGATTTCTTTGGGGGATTCACGTATGAGTGCCTTGTGCCTCTTTTGCTGGTGATCCTTTGCTCCCAAACGCTGAGAATCGCTCTAGATTTGAGATTTTCGGGATGAACTCGAGGTCATGGTGTTCTTCACGAGATCTGCGATTCCAGGAGTTGTACTGAGTTAGAGGCCGAGATATTTTGGGAAAACACTCTACTGGAGGTCTAGATCATCTGACCAAAATCTCGCCTCAAGAGCTCAAGCAGTTTGGGAGATTCACTTTTGTTTTGACTTTTTCCCGAGCCACCCAGGCCCGGGCGGTTTAACCGCCCCCCTCTGGGTGTGTTAGATCGAGCCGCGTTTCGGGTCGTTTTGGTGTTCGTTTCGATTGGTTCGAGTTCGGCTGCTCGTTTCTTGTTCCTAGGGTCAGTAGCTTGACAGTGGCTACGTGATCTTGGCAAGATTGCTCTCGGAGGTTTCGGAGTTGTTTTGGAAATAGCCGGATCGATTGGAAAGAATTTTTATCGGCTCCCATTCACTCCCCCCCTCTCTGGTCGCCATTTCGGTCCTTCACTGACAAAGTGTTAGCTTGCAACTGCAGAAATATAGTTGTGTGGTTCTTCAGTTTCCACAAAGTAGAGAACAAGCAACAGAGTTAGCAGGCCTAGCATATTTATGATTGCAGTTACATTGTAGGTTTGGTATGCTTGCTTGTGTCCAAAAATTAATTTGTCATGCACAACAATCAAAGCAAAAAAATTCATGTCGAGAACCAGGGCATACCAAATCTAATGTGTCCTGCATCTTGTTACAATAGCCCAAAATTCTACCACATCTCAGATCGATCTATTGATAGGGAAAGCTTGAAATGGCTCAGTGAAGTTGGAAGAACACACGCACCTTCCCATGGAGCACCTCGCTGAAGGTCCTGGAGCCGGAGGACAATGCTGAGGCCGGGCTAGAGGACCCGACGCAGAGAGGCCCCAAATCTCGCGGGTGTAGGGGATTGACGGGACTTGGTTCCGATGAGTCCGACTCCAGCGACCTGCAAAGCTCGGCGAGGGAGGGGGTGGTGCGGAACGAAGGTGACAGGGCCGGGTCGACGAGCTCCTGGTCGGGGTCGAGCTCGTCGAGCTTCATGGTGGCGGCGGCAGGAGGGAGAGTGAGGAGGCGAGGAAGGGGCGGGGGAGGCGGATGTGAGGCCGTCGGAGCCGCTGTGGCCGCCGGCGGGGCCTGTGGACGCCGGGACCGGAGTGTTCACCGGCGATGGGTGGTGGCGGCGGCGGCGCTCGAGCCAACGTCATGGCGGCGGCAGCGCATGGGCCTAGGGTTGGAGTGGAGGAGAGCGAGGAAGGGGAGGACGTGAGCGTGGAAGCGGGAGGGGGCGCGGCGGAGGCACGGAGAGAGCGTGGAGGTTGGAGGAGAGAGCGGCGGCGGCGGCGAATAGGGTTTGGTGGGAGAGGCGACACGGGAAGAAGATGGCAGGGATAAGGAACTAGTAGAGGGGAACTACAAAATTACTAAACTGCCCTTTTAATGTTGTCTGGTTGAAATGGAAATACATGGGTAATTTAGGGTGTGTTTGGGAGAGCTCCACTCCAACTCTAGCAACTCTGCTCCACAAAGTTTTTGCCAAACACGTTCAACTCCAAAAACTCAAAACTCAAAACTCCAAAATCTAGAAACTCCAGGAAAAAACCTGAAGTTGGGGACCAACTCCATGTTTTTCTTGGAGTACCTAAAGGGGTGCTCCAAAAACACTAATTTTGAACCTTCACATGGAGTTGGAGGTTATTTACCCACCATTGCCACTGGTTACATGGAATACCACTTCGCAAAACAAAAGAACAGCTACCTTGGCGTGACGCCCTCATCACCTGCCTTCCACCGGCCGCCTCTTGACGCGATGGCGGCGCCTGCATGGCCCTCCTCCGCCAGGCTCCCCGCGTTCCCCCGCCGTCCGAGTCTCCCCGCGCGCCGCCGCCCTCGATTCCCCAACAGTCAAGCCTCCCTGCCCGCCCCTGCCCCGCAAGCCCTGTCCTCCCATGGTCGTGCCTCGCCGGCGTCCCAGCAGCCGCCATTGTAGGACGCATGGAGGACTAGGAGGCTGCCGGCCACGCGACGGCGGCAATGTGGCGGTCGCTGCTGCTGCCTACGGCCCGAGGCCCTACCGCTGCTGCTCCTTTTTGCCTGCCGCTGCTTTGCATCGTCGTTGCCGCAGCACGATTCCACCACCGCTTGAGGAAGGTGATGATGTGGAGTCGAGTCAGGACGGTGAGGGGCACCGCACAGAGCTGCTGCACAAGTACCTTCGGGACCAGATCTTGGGAGATGAAGGCTTATTAGACTAACTAGAGAGGATTTTTTGTTTGTTTCTTGCTTCTCCATTTGTGTAGCTATCGATGCAGAGAGGATTTTGTTTATGAGAGGTGCTCTTCTGGCATGAGGCCAAGTCATCTGCTGATGTCGATAATCGGTCGGGTGTTGCAGGCAGACCAATCAGTGATTCAGCAGTTACTTGACTCACTGTATGCGAGATGCGTTCTTTCTCTGTCTCACGCTCCATTCAAGTACAGCTACATGGGAGAAGAGAGGAGACAGAGGGGAAGAGAAGAGGATGACATGTAGGTCCAATGCAATGGGCAAAATAGACTATTCACAACTATTCCTCATGTTTTTGGAGCTAGAGTATTGCAATCAGCCAAACATGTACATCAGCTCTATGTTTTTTTGGAGTTAGTGGAGTGGAGCTGCAAAAAGATGAAGTTGGTGGAGTGGAGCTATTTTTTTTAGAGTGGAGCTCTCCCAAACACGCCCTTAGTCATTCAAGCGCAAAATTTTTTAGGGCGCCCGCGCGCGGTTGATGCAGTTTGGAAGGTATTAGAAGGCAACTAGATTGTTTTTTACCTGCTATAATCATAAACAAATGTGTAGTGCAGTAGTATTGTTGCTTCCTTAGAAAGGTACAGGTTGCGAGTTCGATTCCCCTCTTCGGCATATTTTTTATCTGCATTAAGAGCAGGCAGGTGTGGCCGGATGACATGGGCAAGGTGGTGGTTTGAATAAATAAATTTTGTAACCAATCATAACCACTAGCCAATGCATGATGCGCTAGCCAATCGTTACCAGGCAGGTGTAATGATTGCTAGTAGTCCTGTCTATTTTCTAAAGAATTTTAAATAATTGTAGTATAATCAAAAGATGTAGGCCCCGTCCTTTTGTGACACTTACTAATTGTGATGATAATAAAAGAGCATTCGTCACAATATGACATAGAAATAGTTTATGATGATTTTTAGTTACTCATAACGACGAACACCTCATTTTTGTCATTAAGCTATATGATCCCATATAGAACGTTGTAAAACTAAACACTATAACGATGAATCGACTTAACGTCATTTGAAATTTGTCACAAAAGGCCATATTTTTTGTAGTGAAGATAGCCAGTAAGCAACAAGCAAATGGAATGGGGTTTAAAACTACCTCTCCCAATGCAAAATTTCATGGTGTGGTTTCATAGGCTTCAACTAACATTTAATTTCATGACTCAAAGATAGTTGGTATCCGTGTAGAGGGTGTTTCATCTAGATGAAACTAGTTTCATCTCTCTCTTATTAAATTGGGTGCCATGTCATCAAGAAATCTTATGTGGCATGCTAATTAATATGCATGAAACTCCATGAAATTCACCACTGGGAGTAGCCTAACTGGTAATGGTGTGCGAAGGGATAACAAATTAGAGGTTCAAAGACAGTGGCTCGACAATGCTTAATCAGTATCTGCATATTCTGTTATTTGTTCGCTAATTTAAAATATTGAAGTAAAAATGATGAATTAAATGCTTTACAAAGCAACTCAATAACTTGATAAGTAGCTAATCCCTCTGTCCTGAAATACAAGGCATTCGAACATTCTTTGAGGGTCAAAGTTTTTTAAGTTTGACCAAATTTATACAACAAACTAATAACATTTATGTTATCAAATATGTATAATTAAATTCTCCATTAAATATATTTTCATAATATATCTATTTTATATCATAAATCTTTATAATCCTCTCTAAAATTTTGGTCAAACATGAAATAGTTTGACTCTCCAAGAATGTTGGAATGCCTTGTATTTCAGGACGGAGGGAGTACCTTCCGGTCCAAGTTAGCTAAGGAGATTTTTTCTTAATGCCAAGGCAGTGCAAGTAAAATACAGTATAGAACTATGCATTAACTAAGTTCATTTCATTGTGGTGGTTCAAAATCTAGATAAGTCTTCCTCCTCCGAAGCTTGGAAGGGTTGATGGCCCGTGTTATCCTCCGCGGCCAAATTACATCAAATGATGAGGACATCCTCCACTATTACCCGCTGGCAAAGACGCAACAAGATGGGCCAAGTGGCCCAGTTGTAGTCCACTATTACCTTGAGCTTTAGCCAGATCTGGCTAGCTAGGTCCTCGCCCAAAACTCTCTCAAACTCCTCAGCCGACAAAGCACGAAACAAGTAGTCGACAACCTAGCGTTGGCCTCGAATTTATCTCTTGCACCCTGGGCATCTAAGTTGGTAGGATTGACATAATTTTCATCTTCGGTCACATCCCACAACAACTTTCCTTTGCCTCGCAAGAAAGCGCCCATACGCGCAACCCAGTTCGGATAATTTTTCCCATCGAAGTGCGGAGGCCCGGAACCCCGATCTTGGTACGCCATCTTTGGATCTTAGACTGGTTAGAGTCGCAAAGACCCATAACCGGCTCTGATACCAATTGAAGGACCGAAACGGCGACCAGAGAGGGGGGGAGCCGATAAAATTTTTTTCCAACCAATCCGACTATTCTCCCAAATCAACTCCAACGCCTCCGAAAGCGATCTTGCCAAGATCACGTAGCCACTGTCAAGCTACTGACCCTAGGAACAAGAAAGACGCAGCGGAACTCGAATCGATCGAAACGAACACAAAAGAAACTGAAACGAGGCAAAACCTTCTCTACCCAGCCAGGGGCGGTTTAACCTCCCCAGGGGCGGTTTAATCGCCTAGGGGCGGTTTAACCGGCCTGGCCTGGGAGCTCTCGGGAAAAAAGTCAACTCGTGAATCGATCTCCCAAACGGCTTGAGCTCTTGAGACGAAACTTTGGGGAGATGATGTACACCTTCAGTGGAGTATATTTCCCAAAAACCTCGGCCTCAAACACACTAGAACTCCCGGAATCTTAGATCTCGTGAAGAACGCTTCCACCCCGAGTTCATCCAAAAATCCCCAAATCTGAAGCGATTCTTTGCGTTTTGAGCGGGCAAATCACTAGAAAAAGAGTGTCCACGACCTCATGTGTGAATCCCCCAAACAAACACACAAGGAAACGACCTCAGACACAAGGAATCGAAAATCTCCCAAAGGGGCCAAAAAGAGCCACGGGATGAACAACGAAATCACACAAAGAGGGATACAAGAAAGCCAAATCTTCCATACATCACGAGGTCGACTTCTTTACAAAGAGGCTAGCTATCCTCCCTTCATCCAACCCTCTCAAAGATTTCTCCGGTGAAGCACTTGGCTAGCCTATGGAAAACTAGAAAGAAAAACTAGAGGAAAATAGTTCAAGTGCAAGGGAAATAAAACTAGACTACCTGGATAACAGCCACCAACCCCTAGGGGGTCTATTATATAGTCCAAGTGGTGCTGCTCTAAAGACTAAACTACCCCAAAGTGATACATACCCCTCAGGGGCAAATTTTGACATTTTCCGCGAAGATTTTTCCGGCTGGGACACCTTCCACTGCAAGCTAGCTTCCCTCCGACGCAAGCCTTGCAGTCACGTCGCGTGTCCTCCGGATCGAAGCTCCTCGACGCCGATTTTGGGCCAGCCCAGGGGGAGGCGGTTAAACCGCCCATGGGGGGCGGTTAAACCGCCCCTGGCTGGTCACCTCAGCCCAGCTGCCCAAACTTCGCCTCGTCGAGTCCTCGGCCTTGGTTTTGAGGCCCAAACCAAGGGAAACCGTCCACCGATGATTTTGTGGCCAAATCACCAAACCCCGCGTACAAGCTTCGGTCGTTAGCCGCCACCTTGCACCGGCTTCACATCCGCGTACGATCTTCGGTTGTGAGCCGCTACCTCGCACTGGAACCACGTCCCCTTGCTCGTTCTTGCCAGCATGTGAACCGCACTTGATCCATCTGGCCACCGTGTCCCTCGAACCAAGCCTACTTGTCTCTCCGCTCCTTAGAGGCCGTCATGGCTAAGACCTTTCGTGCCTGTTCTTCACCTGCACCTGCACCAATGCAACCAAGCCGCATTCTACACCTGCAATACTTGAGCCATGGGAAACGTCAATCCACACCACATTGTCAATCACTCATCACACCAGAAAGCGACCATCCACCGGTCCTCGGACACACCGGGTCCTCACTTCCACTCTGCCAGAGTTTACTTGGAAGGCTCCTGTGAATGAGTCGTGATAGAGTGAGGCTCCCATTCAAGGTGATTCCAAGAAGTTGCCATCTTATTTCAAGACTATCGACTACTTGAAAGGACAGGGGGTGACAGTTGCCTCAGTTGTGTATAGTTGGGTTGAGCGTAGGATCCAACCCTTGAGTCTATGAGAGAGACCTAGCTATGAGTATAGTCGTCGTGATGACCCTTCTCGAATGAGCATAGAGGACCTTTCTGAGGAGGAGATCTTGGAGAGGGTTCGATTGATGCTTCCTGATGTTGTGGAGAAGCCTTATGTGCCTCAACTCTATGATCGAAAGCATCCTCCCTTTTAGGTACTTGAGATTGTCTGTGCTTTATCAACTGGTCCTTGTATTTGGGTGGTTTTCTTATGTGTCGTCCTTGTAGGTTCCTGCTGCATCCCTCCGTGTTAAGGAAGAGCAAGTCGATGACCTTTGGGGGACTATTTGTTGGAGGTACGACCATGGGCCCACAGGGCGCATGGATTGTCTCCAGATAGAGTCGTACCCGGCGTGAAGAACACAAGTAGAGTACTGCAAGGACTCTTCTCGATTTGGAAACCAGTCGTATGACTTGTAAACTACTCGGATTACCTTGTAGAGTAATCTCCGAGTAGTAATTGGTCAGGATTCTATCCGAAACCACCCTTGTAACCCTGCCCGTCGTGTATATAAGGCTGGGCAGGGACTCTCTCAAAAACACGATCTTATCAATACCAATCACCACACAGGACGTAGGGTATTACGCCTTCTAAGCGGCCCGAACCTGTCTAAAATCCTGAGTCTCTTTGCCTTTGCGTTCCTGATCTCGGCGAAACCCACCTGAAACTCTACTACCTCGGGATACCCCTCGGTAGGATCGACTGTAGAACACTGACATCTGGCGCGCCAGGTAGGGGTTTTCCTCGAAGATCCTGTGGAGAACACAATGGTGACCTACATTCAAGCTGAAGCATCTCAGGAGGGCACGACGTTCCGCTTTGGCTCGTGGGTCTACGTCGCCGACGGCTCGGGTGGCTTCTACAGCTACTACGAGACGCCCATCGAGTTGAAGCAGGAGCAAGCGCCCATGGTGGAAGATTTGGCCGAACAACTCGGCGAGATCACGCTCGTGGACCTCATCCACGGGCAAGAGTCCAAGTCGATCA
Source organism: Urochloa ruziziensis (assembly GCA_015476505.1). Lineage (NCBI taxonomy): Eukaryota > Viridiplantae > Streptophyta > Magnoliopsida > Poales > Poaceae > Urochloa > Urochloa ruziziensis. The sequence goes on from CM027119.1 coordinate 29,384,189, forward strand.
CGACTACGGAGAAGAAGATAACCCTCCCACCCCAATTCCCGTTTGGACTCCGTAATTCGACCCACGCATACTGTGAGGCGTTACGGAGCCAGTTCGAGTCCTTCATGGACTCGGAGCGGGACATCCCAGCCCGAGTCATGGCAGGACACGCCAACTCTCTGAGCCAAGCGGTCCCCGAATGCCACTCGGACTCGGACGAGGAGTCACTACAAGACGATGGCCAACACGACCTCGTGATCTACGCCACGCCTGAAGGAAGATCAGTCTACCAAAAAGACAGGATCCCACGGGACGTCTACGAGTCCTGCCAGATCTTTGTACTCTTTGGGTCTGACGCTACTGAAGACCTGCCGTTCCAGCACGGCACACCACTGCTGCCAGAAGAGGAAAGCTCTACAGAGCTCATCACTCCAAGTTCCAGCGACTCTGTCGAACCCAGTCGACAAGTCTTCATGGCTGGCGCAGCAGCAGCTGGTGACGTCGACAACGACCCGCGCTACGCGTTCAAGCTAGAAGGAGATATCTCCAAAAACGAAGACCCACCCGCTGGCGAATCCACTCAAGCGGCCGCGGACAGAGAAATCCGGAACAATAGGAGGGCTCAGCGCGGCCTAAACGCTCACAATCGCGTCACGGCTGGTCGCAACCTCGCTCAAGAGTTCGCTCGAGTGGCACGCTATGACTCTCCTATGGCTAATGCCATGGAGATTGCCTACCACGTCTACAGTCTACCAAGAACTCCAGAGACGGCAGCTGCACTCGAGAGGATCCACGACATGATCCACAATCTCGACAAGGCCATCGCCGCCGCACCATCGCGCAGCGAAGAAGTCGAGAGCAGCGGACGTCAACATCCCCGCGACAGGAATCGTCCCCCAAACCCCAGCCGACTGGGAGAAGGCAACCGCGCAGAAGGTGCACCCCCACACCGACCAGAGGATGATCGTCAACGAGGCGAACGCACTCACCGCAACGACCCTGCCACATCATCTCACGGGCCGGCACACAGTGTCGACCTCCGGCAAACTATCAATGCCAATCGCGACGCGCGCTCCATCCTTGAATCCAAGAGGCCTGATGAAGCCCAGGGATACAAGGAAGAAGAAGACGAGTACCCAATGTTCTCGAGGAACATCCGGATGGCGGTTTACCCGCAATCAATCAAACCAGTCGGCTTCGAGAAGTACAACGGCAAGACCTCCCCCGAGTCGTGGATGCGAATCTATTCTACAGCAATCGAGTGCGCGGGTGGCAACAGCGCCATCAAGTGCAGGTACTTCCCAATGGCACTCGACCCCGCGCCACTCACATGGTTTGAAAACCTACCACGATGCTCCATCGACTCCTGGGAACGCCTGAAGAAGATCTTCGTGTCGAACTTCCCAACCGCACTTGATCCACCGGCCACCGGGTCCCTCAAACCAAGCCTACTTGTCTCTCCGCTCCTCAGAGGCCGCCATGGCTAAGACCTTTCGCGCCTGTTCTTCACCTGCACGAATGCAACCAAGCCGCATTCTACACCTGCAATACATGAGCCAAGGGAAACGTCAATCCACACCACGTTGTCAATCACTCATCACACCAGGGAGCGACCATCCACCGGTCCTCGGACACACCGGGTCCTCATTGACTCGTCACACCGTGATCTCCCAAGAAACAGGAGTCAAGTGCCAATGTGATCGTAGCCCCACCATTGACACTTGGCTACCAGAAGATATCGGAGCAGAGACAACTAGATAAGCCTAATGGCGAACCGAGTTGTAATTTTAGCGTCCAACCCCCAAGCATGAAAGCTGGCAAAGATGTGATGGAACGCTACGCGGCCTGGATAATTGTCACCCGAAAAAAGACAATCAAAACATTATGTAGTACATAATGCGAAATATTCAATATACTGATTGTATTCAGTAAGAGAATAAAATACCAATTTTGGGCATGTTGAGCTCTTGTTAGGCCATATATTCTTCCGAGTAGTCCATCTGTTATGTTTAATCAGCTGGTCTCGTACTAGCCTTTGCTCATAATTCTGTATGAGTCACTCATAATTTTGTATGAGTCAGTTAGGTCATGACTGAAAACACAAGGTTTCACGGTCTAAGGCATTTGCTACTCGAGAAGAATAATGACCATTAAGAGAAATCAGCGAAATAAGTAGTCGACTGTGCGACAAAGAGTGTGTGCATTGTGGCACGGAGTTGTCGACATTACGACAAATAGAAAGCGGACTTATAAAGCAGTCAGCTAGAGCGCATGTTGCAGCGCAAAGTAGTCGGCGCTTGGCTAATCTTGTTAGACCAAGAGAAAGAATTTGAGAAAAATAATTGAAACAAGTAACTTAGCTTGTTTGTTGACGATTGTCGATGAAGCGGAATAGTCAGAGTTGATTCCGACTAGTTTGAGTGCGTGAGGGCCATCGCCGAGTAGTTTTGGGTTGAACTAAGTAGTTTCGGGTTGAACCGAGTAGTTTATGTTGGTAGAGGCGTGAGCTTGAAGCAGTCGAGGTTGGTAGCGTTGCAGGCTTTAGTGCTATGTCGCGGTACGAGCTAGAGCTGCATCGACTATGGTCGGTTTTCATCGTCGTTGTTGCGCAAGCTAAAGTCGAGCCTTGTTGCCGATGGCAGTGACAGCATTGTTGAGTGGTGACACTGCTGGCATGCGACAGGCCAAATCAAATCCTCTATTGTTCATAGCATTGATGTGTAGCCTTCCTGGTGCATCTCTATATGCACGTAGATTGGATGGGAGAGAGTAAAGCCTCTCGTTGATTCTGGTGAGCTGCTTCTGTTTTTCTCTTCGCGAAGGAACAACAACATGCAATAGAGTAATATATCGGCTGGCTCGGGCTGGTGTGTGCTAGCCGAAAATTTGAAGGTTCCGCTCATCGCTTAATCTGTGACAATCTAGGTGTTTAATTAACTTAATCACCTGCTAAACCTTGTGCCTTAGCCTAATTAGGTGTAATTAAGCCCCACCTAGATTTTAAGTCCACCCAAAACCCTTTGCACCTCGGTGAACTTTGGACCTTTCCTGGTTGGCATGGTTTGAATTCAAATTTTCACTTAAGACCTTGAAAATCGACCAATACAAAAGTTGTTCAGTTTTTAATGGGACACATTTTTGTCAATTGGCCCATTTCGAGATTTTAAGTGGAAGACCCCTTAAAACTTAGTCGAATTCGGCAGATCATCAGAAGTTCACTGTTGGCCGGCGCAGAAGTTCTCCGGTTTTCATCTCATTTTTCCCCTCGATCCACTCACTTTTCCCTTAGTCATCCTTTACAAAACTTGTAGCTGGTAGTCTGGGACACGACTTTGCTTTTTGGAGATTTTGAACTTCAGTTCAAAATTTTGGAGAAATTCGTGTTTGAACAGACGCCCGGCAGGTGTTCGACCGAAGGTTAGCGCACTTAAGCCGGATTAATTTGAGCGGTTCTGCCACAGCTGGTTGTGCACCAGAGGATCACACGGTTCCGTTACACTTGTTTTTGCAATAAAACTTGACCAACTAGTGCTTTGCGAAAACTCGTTGGATCGCTAAGGATTTACACAGACCGTGAAGCCCTAGAGGGAATTTCGGGTTGTTTCAGGTGGCTCGTTAATTATGGTGTATTTGACTAACTTGCCCAGCACATCTTGCCCACGACCTAGACTAGATGCACTGTTGATGCTGTGTTGAATGCATGGATACCGTTTTTATAAATGAACGGTAATGAATGGGGACGCTTCCGTGACGTGCTGGCACGGGAGGTTCATGGTTTTCTTGCAGGTACACTGACTCCTTGCAGGTACACTGACTCCATTCGTTAAGTTTCATTGGTCTGAGCGACGACTAGCTATTATAGCGAGAGACGTATATTGTGCCACGCTGTCGGCAATTAACTATGTACTCCAGGGCTTCTTGGTATCTGTGAGGACGATTTTAGCTCTTTTGCATCATGTTAACCACCTTAAAAATTATTAAGGCAACTTGAGTCAAAAAGGAAATAAAAATCGTAAATCTCACAAACTCCAAAAATTTTGTCAAATCTATGTTCTCTGCTGGTCCGAATTTTTTGGGTCATTAAAACATCTCAGTTGGCCGAGCACCCTAAATAAAAGTTGTTCATAATTTCGTAACCAAACTGATGTAAACATGACTTATGCTAAAAACAAGGGCTGCCTGTTTGCTAGAAAAATCTGGCAGACAGCAAGTTAAAAATCGAGTGTTTCACCCAACTTAGACTCAGAACCAAACCACCCTCTGAATACCAATCTTGTAGCTAATAACCTTAAGCACAACCTGGTAAAGTTTGGGAGCTTTTGGTTTGGTAGTTTTCGAGTTACGCTCGCTTTTCCACCGCTGTTCTAGTCTTCTTTTCCTTCCGCACAGTTCTCACCCGGTTCTCTGTTCATTGTTCTACAGATGGCAGACGCGGCTTACTTTGTGTTTGGCGCGGACGGTTTTCTCCACTCCGAGTGCCTCGCTCGGGAGGGTTTTCCCTCTATCTTGTGGGACACTCTAAGCACCGCCGGCTTCGCCTCACCACCCGTCTACTCGTGCCGCGAGTTCCTTGTGGACGGTGTGCTTCGTTGCATCACCAGGGTCTACGTGCCACCTCACCCTCATCACCCAGAGTGGCCTCTGTTCGACGCTGAGGTGATAGGCAACCGGTTGACCGACACCGTGGAGTCCGCTGCCTTGCGGGTGCTGAACGTCTTTTGCGACTTCCGCCCCGTGGAGGTGATGACTGCCCCGCTTGGCTTGCTTCCTACCACGCAGCCCGACGGCCCGGCTTGGCTGGACCGTCGAGCTAACGTGGAGATGGTTGTGGGCTGGACAGGTCCTGTTCCGACTGCTGAGCGACTAGCACGGTATGTGTCTACGTTTTCCAGGCTCCGAGCCCTACTTCAGGAAGGACTGGCTGACTCGGTTGAGTTCGGCATGGCTTCTCACTGGTCTCTCCGATAGCTCCAGTACGACTATACTACTCTCACCATGGAGGCTGCCGACACGGACTTGGCTATGGCCAACTTCCAGGCTCAGGTTGGAGACTTGCTTGGACAGGTCGCTGCCCTTCAGCATGAGCGAGAGACTCACTTGGCACAGATAGCCGAGATGCAGGAGGAGCGTACTACCCACCTAGGCCAGATCTCGGATATGCAGGCGGAGATAGACTCGCTTCACACCGAGCAGGTTGGACACCTTGACCGTATTGGAGAGTTGGAGGATCAGAATCACGACCTCCAGCTCAACGTTGAGGACGCCCACCATCATATAGGGATACTACAGCAGCAGATTCCTCTAGAGCAGGACGTGGAGATGGAGGATAAGGAGGAGGAGCCCATGGAGATTGAGGTAGACCCAGACGAGGTTCAGGGTATGTCCGGAGTGGATACCCTTAGCGACATGACGCCTCCACCCGCAGCCCCCGGTTCCCCCGTCGAGAGTGAGGCTTCGGTCAACGACCTCGACGACTTCTAGATTGTTGGCAGTGTCACTCCTCAGCGTAGCTTATTTTTGGACAGTGATGTGATAGGCTATCTTTGAGTTGAGTATGTCTTTTGTGCAGCTTGACCATGATGTAACCTAGGGTAGGAGTTGACCCAAATGTTAGTCGATTCCATATGGTTGTAACAGCTAAACTCTGCAGCTGGATCTGGTTTGAATTTTAATGCATACATCTTTCATTTCTGGGATCGATGCTGAATACTAAGGTTGTAAGTAATTACATAATGGTGATGCTCGTAAAATTTCAGCTCTATTGGTTGAGAATTGAGAGAGTTATGCACGTTTTAATGAGCCTCGGCCATTCTGAAAACAGCAGAGACAGAAACGCGAATTTTGAACTTTTTGCCCAAGCTAGAGTGCGAATCTGACCAGGAGTTTTATATGAAAGCTGTAGCTCCCTAAATTTTCTAGCTGCTGGCAAAAATTCATAATTTTTGGGCGTGTCACCTGGGAGATATGAATTTTCTCCTCTGACAGCCTTGCTGATCAGGAAATTCTACGATGAACGTTTACTATTTTCGCACATGATTGCCTTGTTTACCTTGTATACGAGTTTCAAGATCATGTGGCTGATGAGTAAATGATTTTGCAGATGGTTGACTCGACCCGCCGTACCAACTTCGCCACCTAGCAAGGCAGTGGTACCCAAGCAAACCAGCCACAACTGCCGAATCCTCCGCAGAATCCTATGGAGGCGTTTTTCGTCACCCAAACCGAGATGATGCGGGAGGTGCTCAATGTGCAGCGACAGCTGATGCAGCAAAACCAAAGGGGACACCATGATGCTCAACCCCAAGTTGCTCGCTATGAACACTTCCTGAGTACTCAGCCACCCACATTCCATGAAGCCACTGAACCACTAACTGCTGACGCCTGGATTCGTGCCGTGGAATCCAAGTTTTCGGTGCTTGCCCTGCCGTGCTCGGAGGAGAGCAAGGCTAAGTTTGCTGCCCAGTTACTCCGAGGACCCACCCTGATCTGGTGGAAAAATCACCTGGCTACCCTCCCAAAAAATACTGTAGTGACGTGGACTGATTTCAAGGCCGCCTTCAGAGCTCACCATATTCCAGAAGGTTTGATTGAAAGAAAGCTTAATGAGTTCCTGGCTCTCACCCTGGGCAACAGGTCTGTGACCCAGTATGCCCACACCTTCAACAGCTTATGTCAGTATGCAGGCTCTCATGCTGATACGGATCAGAAGAAGATAGAACGTTTCCGCAGAGGCCTTAGTGCCAGACTCAGAGAACGCCTAAACAGCACCAGGACTGCCACCTACAATGAGCTTGTTAACCTGGCCATCACTTAGGAGGATACTATGGCTGCCGTTCAGGCCGAAAAGAAGAGAAAGGTGCCCATGACTCAGGGCAGTTCCCAGAACCCGAGGTACAAGATTGTGCAGAGTAGCCCTACTCCCAACCCCCAGAAGCCCGGGCAGCAAGGACGTTGGGTGATCAGGCCATCCCAACCGGCACAGAACCATTTTCCCGCCCCTCAATAGCCTTTCGCTCCACAAGTTAACAATCAGGTTCCCACTCGCCCCACCAATGGGAATGCCTGCTAAATATGCGGGAAGACTGGGCACTACATCCGAGACTGTCCTCAAGCTAGACAGCAGAACCAAGGCAAGGGGAGAAAACAGACGGTGCAGGTCCGTCAAGGGAGGATCAACTTCACCACTCTCGCGGAACTACCCGAGCGAGCCCCAGTTATGATGGGTACCTTCTATGTCCACAATCACCCTGCTGTTATACTTTTTAATTTGGGTGCAACGCATAGCTTTATCAGTACAAGGTTTTGCACCAAGAGTGGACTAAAGCTCACCCAAACCGCCACCCCCTACTTAATCACCACCCCTGGCGGGAAAGTCTCAACTAATCAAAGGTCGAAACAACTGCCACTAGCTATAGGTAGCATGTTGTTTAAAACTGATCTTATTAGCGTGAGACTGGATGGAATGGATATTATTTTGGGAATGGATTGGATGACTAAGCACCGGGTCGTGCTTGACATTCCCGAGAGAGTTGTCGAGATACACTCACCACTTTTAGGCCACACCGATCTCTATCTGCCACACAAAGCTTACACAAGTTCCCACATATTTTCTCTGGCTGAACTTAGAATTGAAGATATTCCAATGGTTTGTGAGTATCCCGATGTTTTTCTGGAAGACTTACCTGGTATGCCACCGGACTAAGATGTTGAGTTCGTGATTGAGCTTCAACCTGGCACCGCTCCTATATCCAAGCGACTGTATAGGATGTCACCCGCTGAGTTATCAGAGCAGAAGACGCGATTGCACGAGTTGCTTGAGAAAGTTTTATCCGATCTAGTACCTCACCGTGGGGATGTTCCGCTCTCTTTGCTAAAAAGAAGGACAAAAGCTTGAGGTTATGTGTGGACTATCGACCTCTCAATGCGGTAACCATCAAGAACAAATACCCCTTACCCCGCATCGATATTCTCTTTGACCAGCTAGCTGGTGCGAAAGTCTTCTCAAAGATTTACCTTCGTTCTGGATATTATCAGATAAAGATCCGCCCTTGTGACATCCCTAAAACCGCCTTCTCCACCAGATATGGTCTATATGAGTACTTGGTCATGTCCTTTGGGCTTACAAACGCACCTGCTTATTTCATGTATCTCATGAATTCAGTCTTTATGCCCTATCTCGACAAATTTGTTGTGGTCTTCATCGATGACATTCTGATCTACTCCAAAAATGAGGATGTCACAGATTTACATAATACCTGAATGCGGCCATATGTGTGCCCAGGACGTCCACAGTACACATACAACTTACAAATATGGATCTCAAAGAACACAATGCTCGAATAAAAATAGTTTACAACCAGAGTTTAACACAAAGACGTAGTCTTACATAAATAACACAGCGGAAGTGTATTTATTAAAGCTCTCAACTAAAGACGAATGGCGCCTCAACCCCACAGGGACACCAACTGGTTGATCGCAGCTCAGAAGTAGGGAAGATCCTCCAGGAAGTCTGCAATCGGATCCTCATTCACTGCTCCATCTGTTACCCGTCCGGGATTTTGTTGATTGTTGGCAAGTGTAAATAACTCATTTATTTAGCAAGTATAACAGGAGTATATGCAAGGCTAAAAAGGCTGACTTGGGTTGACTGCTTTAGCACTTTTAGTCGGTTCATTTTATTAGTCGCCTATTTACTACAAGTGTATGAGAACTCCCGGTTATAACCCCATTAAAGGTGTAAGAACATTAGAACCATCGGTCATCATCATTAACATCATATTCTAATCAAAAAGGATCTGGGCCGCTCGTGACCGTGAGCACGGCTATCATGATAGATGTACACTGTGCAGAGGTTTCGCCCTTTCCCCAACCGTTAGCGTAAAAGCTCAAAGGAGCTTTCAACCCAACCACGCACGTACCACACTTCCAAGGTGCGAGTGCATAGGGACGCTACAAGGCTTTTCACAAAACACCCTAACAAGCATAGTGGCCACTATGGTTTCGGCAAGGCGCATGACCCTGAGGCATCGAGATCGACCCATACTCACTACGCTCCGCGAGCGGTATCAATGGCATCCAGAGTGCTAAACCAACAGGGGCAACGTGCGGAGCTCCCAGAGCACAGTTAAGGTGCTCCCAACACGGGACATTGCCAATGGGGCAGAGCCTACGGATCTCATGTAGCAACATAAGACCGTCCTCGATAGATCAAGTCCACACTTAAAACCCATACCCCCCACTTAGTGCCTTTCGGTAACCACTAGCAAGCTAGAGACATACATGTTACTTATCCAAGACCAGAGCCATAATAGTTACGGCGGCGGCGACAGGTTCCTGGGTTGCCACTTAATGAACCGGACCTTACGGAGAGACACTAGAGCATACACGAAGAAAAGCTCTAGCTCCCTAAACCATGTTGTTAAAAAGCAAGTTTTACCATTATGTTTAAGTGAACCATTAGATCATGATTAACAGTTAAATAAAAGGTGATGTAGCTGCGCTTAGCAAAAGACTACCCATATGCATAAACCCGGGATAATAAGGTACAAGATAAAAGACTAGGAATTGCCTTAGGGTAAACAAATTTAGACACATGCATATGTATGAACGTAATTTAAAGGTGTGAGGTAGCAAGGATTGTCCATGCTATACTTGCCTTCCTCAAAGCCCGGCTACAGCTGCATGTCCTGCTCCTCGAACTCCTGGTCGCTCACGAACTCGAACGGCTCACTGGCTGCTCACGCAATCACCACACAATCACCACACAGGCCAATACATGCAAGCAACATTACTCTATTAGAACAGTACTCCAAACAGTATCAAAAGAGCAAGAAAAGGCTATAAAACTATTCTACGCTTCGCTACAAACACATGAGCGCGAGAATCACCCAAAACGGAGCTAAAACGTGAAAACTATGCTAAAAACAAGATCTAGGGGTTTAAACACGATAAAAGGACTAAACTGCGAAGAAACTTAAACTGCGGTGGATCTAATTGTGAAAATGGGAAAACTCAGGGGCCTTAGCGCAAAGTGGCGGACGGCGGCTGACGGCGCTAACGGCGGCTGACGTCAGCAGACGCCGTCTGCTGGCGTCACACTGACGCGGGGCGGCGGTGCGGTGGACCGCACCCTGGACGCAGTCCACGGGTCCATGGTGGACCGGCGACCATACCCCTTCGGGGGTTTTGATCCCGGCCGCACGTGTGGGATCGAACGGTGGGTGGCGGCCGTCACGCGGCGGCGCCATGGCCGACGTGGCCGGGGCGGCCCGTTTTGGCGCTGCGAAGAGCGGAAAGACACGCGAAGGGCACGGGGACAGCGGGGAGCTCACTACGAAGACGACGGGGACGACGTCGGAGGCCGACGACGGTCGGAGACGACGGCGACGAGCGGCGACGCTAGGGTTTGGCGACGGCGCGGTGGCAAAGCTCGGCTGCTAGGGTTTGAGGGGAAAAGCGGGGGCGAGGCGGCGGGTGGCGGCCTTAAATAGGCCCGGGGGTCCTTGGCGTGCGCGCCCGGGTCGGACCCGGCGCGGCGCGGCAGCGGCGGTCGAACCCGACTCGGGTTCGGCCCGGCGGCGGGAGGTTGGGGGCGGGCCCCACCTGGCGGTGAGCGCGGACGCTGGGCTGCTGTGCGCGCGCGGAAGGGAAGGAGGGGGAGCGGGCTGCGTTGGGCCTGCTGCGCTGGGCCGGCTGGCTGGGCTGCTGCGGAAGAGAAAGGGGAGAGGGGGGGGGGGAAGAACAAGGGGCGAAAACAGACTTTAGGAAAAAGAGAGAAAACCAAAAGGGAAAACAAGCCAACTCAAGCAACCAAAAATTGTGCAGCAGCATGAATGCAACTGAGATGTTCCTAAGCCTTATATTTGCTTTTAATTTCTCGAAAAGTTTTATTTCCCCTATATTAATGATGGCACTTTAATAGAAAGGGCATTTTAATTACTAATTCAGGAAAGGCATTTTTAGGGTGTTACAGAGGATGAACATGCTGAACATCTTCGCATTGTCCTGCAAACACTTAGAGATCACCAGCTTTATGCCAAGTTCTCTAAATGTTAATTATGGCTCAACAGTGTCAAGTTTCTTGGGCACACCATCTCTGAAGATGGCATTTCTGTAGACCCCGGGAAAGTACAAGATGTTATGGATTGGAAAACTCCCGGTTCTGTACACCAGATCTGTAGTTTCCTTGGTCTGGCTGGGTATTATCGTTGATTTATTCAGACTTCTCCAAGATAGCTAAACCAATGACAGAGTTACTCAAGAAGGGAGCTTAGTTTAAGTGGGACGAGAAATGCGAGAAAGCTTTCCACACTTTGAGGCAACTCCTCACTTCCGCACCTGTTTTGGCACAGCCTGACAACACGAAGCCTTATGACATCTACTGCGATGCTTCAGGCACTGGTCTCGGTTGTGTTCTTATGCAAGATAGTCGAGTCATCGCGTATGCTTCGCGGGCACTTCGTCCTCATGAGTTGAATTACCCTACGCACGATCTCGAGCTAGCAGCCGTGATCCATGCTCTAAAACTTTGGAGGCACCACCTCATGGGAGCACAGTGCAAGGTATACACAGATCACAAGAGCCTCAAATATATCCTTACCCAGTCTGATCTTAACATGAGGCAGAGAAGATGGTTAGAACTAGTCAAAGACTATGATTTAGAAATATTATATCACCCTGGGAAGGGCAATGTGGTAGCTGATGCATTTAGTCGGAAGGCGCATTGCAACTGTCTCACCACAGAAACCTACAATCAGACTCTATGCGTAGAGATGAGAAAGCTTAGTTTGGAAATTATTCCTCACGGCTCGCTGAATCACATCTCTTTAGAACCGACCCTCTACGACAAGATCGCTGCTGCCCAATCTCATGATAAATGCATTAAGGTCATCAAAGAAAAACTTTCTGAAGGAGATGCGAAGTATCGTTGTTTCAGATTGGATCAGAAGGAGGTAGTATATTTCGAGGAACGTTTAGCGGTACCTATGGATCCGGAGCTTCGAAAGGAAATTTTAGATGAGGCTCACCTCTCCAAATTGTCTATTCACCCAGGAAGCAGTAAAATGTACCAGGATTTGAGACATAACTTTTGGTGGACAAGAATGAAGAGAGACATTGCCACATACGTCTCAGAGTGCGATACTTGCCAACAAATTAAGGCCAGTCATCTTAAGGTAGCTGGAATGCTAGAACCCCTTCCAATACCTTCTTGGAAATGGGAGGACATAAGTATGGATTTCATCGTTGGATTACCGCTCACTTCCCAGAAGCTAGATTCCATCTGGGTTATAGTCGACCGGCTCACCAAGACCGCCCATTTTATCCCAGTCAAAACCTCTTACCGAGCCGATCAATACGCAGATATTTACTTTGAAACCATCGTCCGTCTACACAGTGTACCCAAGACTATCGTATCCGACAGAGGCTCGCAATTTATGGCTCGTTTTTGTGAACGGCTACATGACTCTTTAGGAACCAAGTTAATCCGCAGTTCCGCATATCACCCACAGACAGGTGGCCAAACTGAACGGGTAAATCAATTAGTGGAACACATGTTAAGGGCTTGTGTGATGCACTTCGACAAAAATTGGGACAAATCTTTGCCGCTCGCTAAATTTTCGTACAACAATAGCTACCAAGCTAGCTTGAAGATGGAACCTTTTCAGGCACTGTATGGCAGGAGATGTCAAACTCTGTTGAGTTGGTCCCAAACCGGCGAGAGACCGATGTTAGGCACTGACTTGGTGACCGAGGCGGAAGAGAAAGTGAAAGTGATTCAGGCTAACCTGAAGGCTGCCCAATCCAGGGAAAAGAGCTACTTTGATAAAAGGAAGAAGCCCTTACGTTCTTTGTTGGAGATCACGTTTACCTCCGCGTTTCACCTACTAAAGGAGTATAAAGGTCCAGAGTGAAAGGGAAACTGGTACCTCGATACATTGGACCTTATGAGATCATAGAAGTTTGTGGACCCGTAGCTTACCGAGTACAGCTCCCCGAGAAACTCTCAGCTGTCCACAATGTTCTCCACGTATCCCAACTCAAGAAGTGTGTTCGAGTTCCAGAGGTTGAGATTGTAGACCAAGACATAGCCTGGGTAGAACCAGACTTGGCTCTGGTGGAACACCCTTTAAAGATTCTTGACCGTAAGGAATGGGGAACCAGAAGGAAGATTATTAAAATGTACAAGATATAGTGGAATCATCACACAGAGGAAGAAGCCACATGGGAAACAGAGAGTTATCTGAACACCAAGTTTCTGGGTTTTCTTCTGCTACATGATCGTAAGCACCCTTCCACCGCACTAGCTTTTTCCTACAGTTGAATCTCGGGTCGAGATTCTGTTTAAGGGGGTAGGCTGTGACAATCTAGGTGTTTAATTAACTTAATCACCTGCTAAACCTTGTGCCTTAGCCTAATTAGGTGTAATTAAGCCCCACCTAGATTTTCACTTCAGGAAAGTCCACCCAAAACCCTTTGCACCTCGGTGAACTTTGGACCTTTCCTGGTTGGCATGGTTTGAATTCAAATTTTCGCTTAAGACCCTGAAAGTCGACCAATACAAAAGTTGTTCAATTTTTAATCGACACATTTTTGTCAATTGGCTCATTTCAAGATTTTAAGTGGAAGACCCCTTAAAACTCAGTCGAAGTCAGCAGATCTTCAGAAGTTCACTGCTGGCCGGCGCAGAAGTTCACCGGTTTTCATCTCGTTTTTCCCCTCGATCCACTCACTTTTCCCTTGGTCAGCCTTTACGAAACTTGTAGCTGGTAGTCTGGGACACGACTTTGCTTTTTGGATATTTTGAACTTCAGTTCAAAATTTTGGAGAAATTCATGTTTGAACAGACGCCCGGCGCTCGAGTTCATGCCCGACCGCGATCGCCATGCGACGGCCGGCCTCTGACACGGACACCGAGGCCATGTCAGCGCCTTAAATGCACCGCGCCCAGTCCCCCGCTGACCGCCCGGCAAGCGCCACTTTGTCCCCCGCGCCATCCCGACCGAACGTGACGCGCGTTCCGCGCGCGCCACGTGGCCGCCGTCGACCCGTCGGCGATCCGCCGCGCCGCCGTCCCGACCATACTCGGCGACAGGATCCTCGTGGACCCCAGCTGGTCGCCAACCCGCGCCCGTGCCCTCCCGACCGGATGCAGACCACCCGCGCCCGAGCGCCACCTCGCCGCGACCGGCCGCCGACCGGCGTGCCTTGCCGGCTTGGCCGCCAAGCCAGCGCCCCGACCGAGCCACCACGTGCACCTTCGCCGCGTCCGAACCGCCGTCCAAACCTCACCCTCGGCCGCCTATAAAAGGCCCCGCACCCCCTGCATGTGAGACCCCTCCGCCGCTCACCATTGCCGCCGCCGGGCTGTCGCCGCCGCTCCCCGCCGTACGTGCTGCTCTGCCGCCATCCAACGCTGCCAGAGTTCGCCCATGCCACCGCTCCAGCTCCCCAGAGCCCCAGCCGCTCTTCTCCGCCACCGCCGTCGCCAGCGTTGGCAAAGACAGAGCTGCCGCCGCGCCGCTCCGCCGCCCACCGCCGTCGGTCCACCTCCGGCCGAGCTCTCTCCACCGGATCTGCTCGAGGTGAGGCGGTGAGCGACCTAGAATGTTCTCGTCGAGTCCCGTGGCCCTACATCGCCGGATTCCAGCCAAACCTGCCGCCGACCGTGCCCAGAGACCGCATTGCAAAGTCTTAGATCTTTCCAGGGTCCTTTCTGCAACTTTCCAGGGGCTAATCTGTGAATAGACTGTATAGATCTAGGTTTGAAATCTGAGATCTTGTAAAATCGGTTAAAACTCACATAAAAATCAGAAAAATGCAAACTTAATTTTGTTGAACTCTCTGTGATGTGTTCTATCTTTTATAGAAAGCATATATAGGTGTTTCCTGTACAGGTTTCAAACTAAGTTCAAATCTGTTCAAACTTAAATTTGTGCATAGTTTGAAATCTACTGCCTTGTTTGTGCTAATTATTGGGTATATTGTAGCTGATGGAATGTTTCGGCTTCTGTAAAAAGTTGGCACAAAGTTACACTCTAGATTTTGAGTTATTAATTGTTTAGGCTGTCAGTACACATCTGGATCAACAGTTTTTAATAATTAATCTGTGCAGCTTCTGAGCTCAATCTTTTTGCAGTAGCTCTGCAATGATTTGTTGCGTGTCTGGTAAAAAGTGGAGCTTAGTTTGTGCCGGCTAACTTGCTCTTTTAATTTATAACATTTTAATCTTGGCTAATCCAAACAGCAAGATCCTTTGATCTTTTGAAGCTACCCTTTTGCTTGTCAGCTTGTTTAGACTAGTATAGACTCTGATAATTTTCTAAGGATCAATTGATGATAGTGTGATTTACTAGGATTTATTCTTGATGATAGTGTGCTGTTCTTGTTTGACTTATTGCGGCCCATGTATACATGATCGTGGTCTGGTTGTTGGTCAGTAAATCTAACAACACACCAAGAGCATACTGTAACTTTCTCACATTAAATTAAAGAACCGAACTGCCAGAATAAATTATTGAAGTTACCTTGCTTAAAAGGCTAAATAATAATAAGTCACTTCTTTAAGCTATTTAAATCTACACCTATACTATTCACAGACTCTCTAGAAAATCCCACGTTAATCGGAGAAAAAGGAAATTTTTAGACCATTGATCTATCATTGGCCCAAGTATTAATGGTCTAGATCATGATGTCCTCTCCCCTCTCTCTCACGTATGTTAGCCTGAATATTCCTATTGTTTGATTACCAAGCAATGAAACCTCTCTTTCATACATAGAAACACCCGATTGAATATTCCTATTGTGATGGTTTCGTACGTGGGAAACAACCTAAAGCTGGTGCCCTCCTGAAAATAAGTTTCGTATAGTGGGCTTTACCAAGAGACCGGCGATATTTGTAATGGGTTATTCCGGAGCACGTGAAAAGAAGTTGGAAATTGAAGTTACTGTTGCACGCTGAATCAAGTAATGATTCTGCTGAATGGAATTCCTGAATCGGGCCAAGTTTTCTTTGAGAAAGTGTCTGCAAAGGTGGCTTGAGTCCAGCGTTCCGGCAATGTGGAACTGCGACAGCACATTCAGCTCTCTGATATCTGTAAATTTGTCTTATAAAAATCCATGTCCTTGGTGAACTAGATAATCCAGTGTGATACGAGTAATAGCGCAACGTCAGCTTCTTTGGCATTGATCAATTCAAGAAAATCAAAGTAAAAAAAAAATATCTAGCCATTGATTTAGTTCAGCTATATTTTCGGATGACAACATCAACCGTTCAATACCTTGGTGTGTCTTCCTACTTTATCTAACAGTCCTTCCGAAGTGCAACCTGGAGTCCGCAAGAAAATTTGTAACCTATAAAAAGCAGTTTTTGTCCCCTGTTTTTTAGTTAACAATCCTTCTAATATATTTACACAAAGAATCGGACAAGAAAATGTATAGTAACAAAGTTAATCTCAGCCCCTGTTGCTATATATACATCACGGCAAATAGAAAAAACCTTCTATGTTAAAGGCAAGCTCAGCTTCGCAATCATCATGAAGGCGGGAGCAAAAACTAATATTTTAAAGACAAGAAAATATGATACACGGTAAATAAAAGGGGCAGCCTCCAAGCTTGCAGTAAAATCTGGAGTGTGATTATTATTGTCGTGACAACCTAATACGAGTTTTACATTTTATCTAAATTCTAAAGCAAACATGTTAAAATTTCCCAATTAAGCTTCAGTTCAAATATTCAAGGGCAAGTGATACACACTAATTTGAATGTATCAAGTTTGTGTCACGCTTCCCTTTTCTTAATTATTAATGGGACAAGATGCCTTCCTCATTTGAGTAGAATAAAGTCAAGTGGTTAGTTTCAATAGTTCATTGTTATGTCATGGACACGACAAATGAAAAGTATAGCCAACATTGTTAACCATGCATGTGAAGTGTTCTCTTTTTTTTTTTTGCGAAACACAGTACAGACGCAGATGCTCACAAACGCACGCACACTCAACCTTATGAACACACGCACGTAATCCTACCCCTATGAGCACCTCCGAGAGACTGAGCCGGCTAATCCTCGAGGTTGACGAAGTCACCACTGGCGCCTCGCTAACGACGGGCACGTCGCCTACTACTGAAAGAATAGCGCCGGTTAAATCCTGAAATAAATCCAGGAAAATGTGCGAGCATCAGGATTTGAACCCTAGTGGATAGCGTCCCACTAGACCGTCCTACCATTGGGCTACAAGCCAATTCGCGCATGTGAAGTGTTCTCGAGTACAAAACAAAGTCACTGCCATCCAAGTACACGAGTTAACAGCAACAAATATAACCATTATAAGTTTGTGGAAGGTGATGTACTAATCTTCTATCATTAATTTTTCATTGCAAACTAGCCGTGCGAATGCACGGGTTGACGGCTAGTAAGCTAAACACCTCACACCACACATCCTTGCTGTTTTGTGTAGAAATTAAAGTTAAATCCTAATAGATGTGTAATTACACAATCACCACCACACACCCCAAGTACTTTAATGAGTAATTACAAACTTCATTAAAGAAAGGGAAGGTCTGAACAAAATTGTCCAGGTGAATGTGTCACTCAATACACCCTGGGTCTATCATTATGCAATGATGATGGCTCGATACAAGATCATACTCCTATTTGCATATGCATCTCGCGTAGAACAAGTCCTCGCTGACGGCGACTATGAACTCGTACCCGCTGGAGGTGAAGGCCAAGCGGAAGGTGAAGTGAACGCCGTCCAGGTTGAGCAAGACCCGAACGCAGCTGCCGAGGAACCCCAAGCTAACATCGTGCCCGAAGCCAAGCCCCGGAGCATGTCCAATGTTTCTGAATCTTGCAACTATGTTTGTTAAGTTTGCTTGTGCATTTACATTTCAGGAGTTGAATTGAAACCTTAGTTGCATGATCCTAGGTACCTATGCTTTGTAATACTAGTATGATAGGTCGATAGCTGCCATGCTATAAGGACCCGGTAAAAGTCGAGTGATTTCCTGTCACTCGCGAGATATAGGAATTACCTGCCTTCCTTATGTTGGAATCATAAGGATGACGGGCGGGGATTTTGTCGTATGGATGCCCCGTCCGTGTATGCTAAAATTGGTTAAGGTCGAAAGGTACGGTACTGCTGGTTAAGTTTTTGAACATACTAAGCACTTGTCGATTCTATGGGGTCGGTAAGTTTAGTACCTACATGAATCTGGTGTGCAGACTTTTTCCTGCTCCTATCGGAAACTTCTTCCCCATGCCTCGAACATGTGGGTACAAAGGGCGTAAGTGTTCGGTTCGGCCGACCTTGGACTTCATATGCAAGGGGGAGTTTGGCTCTGGACGCAACTGGAGGATTGATGGGAACTACCTGGTAGCGCTAGCCTTTGGCTGAGTGCGATGATCCGTGTGCTTGGGTCCCCCTTGCAAGGTTAAGAAATCGGTTCGAACTGTCTGTTTCTCGCAGCTAATGAGACTACTTGACCGTACTGCCGCATTGAGTAAGAAGTGGAACATGACAATGGAAAGAAACTTGATGCTTGCTTAATTGTTTGCTCCACTTGCTTCGTTAGTACAGGTTGCTTACCTAGAGTGGTTAAATTCGAACTAAAACTTGATGCTAAAATATTGAAAGCAAGGACCCACTCTTAGTCGCTCTTTGGCAAAACAAACCCACCAGCCAAAAGCCTTGCATGTCTAGGAGTTGGTGATGTAGTTTTCACCCGATGGGTAAGTCTTGCTGGGTATTAGTATACTCAGCCTTGCTTGTTGAATTGTTTTCAGGAAGTGCTCTCGAGGAGATGGTTGCAGGTCTTACCTGGCCAACCACCCTTCCTCCTGGTTGGACCGATGTTTGGGACGAGGATGCTTCTGAGTGATGTCACGACGGCTTCACGTGATGTCATGGTCATTTCGAATAAATAGTTATTTCCGCTGCATTTCCAAACTCTGAGTACATTGCTACCTTATGCATTGAACTGGTTTGTAATAAAGTACCTCAATCGGGACCTTTAATTAATTGTGGATTGTTGTAATCTCTGGGACTCACCTTCGAGTGGGTATTTGCACGACTCGTTTCGATCGAGGTAATTGTTCGTGGTTGCATCGGGCTTGACCCGACAGATCGACATCTTAATCTGTTTTTAATTGCGTGATGACCAATGGAAGGTTAGCGCACTTAAGCCAGATTAATTTGAGCGGTTCTGCCACAAAATCGCAGCCACGCCACACGCAGCATGTGCGGTACCACCGTGTCCGACTTGGAGTCCGCGCTAGGCCTGACTTTGAAATCCTATCGGTACTCGATTTTGACTCTAATTCCGTCTTGTCTTTCACCTCGACGACATAGGAGATGCTCATCACCGCTCGAGTTGAAGTCCACCGAGATTTGCATGATCAGAACATAATAGCTCCATCGCGCGGAATAGATTTGATCCATCAAACTACTCGATGATTAGAATCCGGCTCGAGCAAACTGATGGGAACTTGGGGTGGGTGGGTGCTTGAACCGAACTACTCGATCGATTCGAATCGACTCGAGCAGTCCAATCCGAGCTTGACTGACACCATTGAGTTTGCCACAGGATCTTCGATAAACACCCCTACCTGGCGCGCCAGTTGTCGGTGTTCTACCGTCGATCCTACCGAGGGGTATCCCGAGGTAGTAGATTTCAGGTGGGGTTTTGTCAAGATGAGGAATGCAATGGCTACACAACACAAGTTTAGACAGGTTCGAGCCGCCGAGATAGCGTAATACCCTACCTCAGCGGCTCGAACCTGTCTAAACTTGTGTTGTGTAGCCATTGCGTTCCTCATCTTGACAAAACCCCACCTGAAATCTACTACCTTGGGATACCCCTCGGTAGGATCGACGGTAGAACACCGACAACTGGCGCGCCAGGTAGGGGTGTTTTCAGGTATCCTGTGGCAAACTCAATGGCGTCAGTCAAGCTCGGATTGGACTGCTCGAGTCGATTCGAATCGATCGAGTAGTTCGGTTCAAGCACCCACCCACCCCAAGTTCCCATCAGTTTGCTCGAGCCGGATTCTAATCATCGAGTAGTTTGATGGATCAAATCTATTCCGCGCGATGGAGCTATTTTGTTCTGATCATGCAAATCTCGGTGGACTTCAACTCGAGCGGTGATGAGCATCTCCTATGTCATCGAGGTGAAAGACAAGACGGAATTAGAGTCAAAATCGAGTACCGATAGGATTTCAAAGTCAGGCCTGGCGCGGACTCCAAGTCGGACACGGTGGTACCGCACATGCTGCGTGTGGCGTGGCTGCGATTTTGTGGCAGAACCGCTCAAATTAATCCGGCTTAAGTGCGCTAACCTTTTAGGTGGGGTTTTTTCAGGTGGGGTTTTGGTGGTTTGTATTGCGTATGGGATGTAATTGTGTGTCTCTCTGTTGAGAGACTTGGTGGTTCTCCCTCTATATCTATGTTCTCTTCTATGTCCTCCCGATCTAGGCACTCCTGCCCTCCTTTTTATACTCAAGGGACGAGAGTACTAGTCGGTTTACAATGTTAGAGTCCTAGTAGAATTACAGAGTAGAGTCCTAGTAGGAGTCCGACGTCTTCCTTCCTTGTAGGTACTCGGGGGTTCCATACCCAACAAACATTTGTGGTGGTTAATTCCCCGCAAGAACGACTAACCTTGTTGTGGTGATTAACCTCCCACAAGAACGCCTAACTTTCGATGCCTAACCCTTGATTCCTTCGGGTATTGTTAGTACTAATCTTTTTTTGCAGGAATCATGTGGACCAAGGCGAAGGGAGTGGTCAACAAGCTCGGCTCCTCAAGCTCCAGGCGATCTCATAGCTCATCCGCTTCCCGGGAAACCATGTCTGTTGACTCTATTCAACAGGAAACGGTGTCCTAGAAAAGTGAGAGATATGAGGTGCCTTGAACTAGGCTCCATATCCGGATCATGATCCGGATCGAGCATGTCATTCCCAAGTCTGAGGAGGAGAGAGCAGTGCTCGATAAACTTCAGACCCGAGTTTATGGTCACGCCAAGTACTTTGATGCCATGCTGCTGATCAAGCAGGTCTTGGACGAGACTTGGAACGTGCATTCGGCAATACCGGATGTCACGACTTCTACCCCGTCACAGAAACATGTTCGCACTTTCTAACTATGGAGTTTCTGATGAGTTTAAATGTTGAAGTTCTTCCCAAGGAAACAAAAATTCATTTTCGATTTTTCAATGAGGAGTTTGTTTTGAGCCCAAAGCAGCTTAGTGATGCTCTTGGTTTTCACATGAAATGCATCATTGACGCTAATCTTTTGGTGACTAACCACTAGTACAATTGTGCCCAATGGTGGGATAGCATCGCAAATGAACCCCGCAGTAGGAAGAACAACATCACCGCCATCCATAATCCTACACTTCACTTTTTGGCAAAGTGGATTGCTATGGTAGTCCACCCTCAAGCTGATTTACGTCTTTGCCTTTTGCCTGATTTGGAGTGCCTTTTTGCCATGGTGAAAAAGATTCGTTTCTCTCCTGTCATGAGCATGCTTAATGACTAGCAGAGGTTAGTCACTGGCCGAGCCACAATTGACATAACCTCGCTGGTCACCCGCATTGCCACCCATGTTGGTGTACTGCAGGGGGCTCAAGTGGCTTTCCTGCCCATATCGGCAGAGTACCAGACTTGTATTCGTTTAGACCATTTTGTTCAAGGCCACTTGACGCGTGAAGGGCCCAGCAATTCCCTCTTTATGTGCCATCCTGGTTTCATTGACGAGGTCGAGCTTCCATGCCCGGCCCTCGCATTGAAATTTGCAAAGAGTCTAACCTTGCAGCTCAAGAGGAAAGAACCCGCTTGCCATAGTGACGTAGGACCCACGACGCGTGGCAGGCGAGCCAGGCACGACAGCGAAGCAGGACCACCACACGCACTGCAACCCGACTACCAGCAGCAGCAGTCAGAGAACCCCACAGCCCACATGAGTTTTGAGCAGACGTTCGACTTCTACCATGGTACGAGTTATGGTCCGCAGGTGGGACCGTCGACATCAGCCCGGTACGACTACGAGAACCCGGTCGCTCGGGAATTCTCGGAGATTCATACTCGGCTGGACACGGTGAGCCAGCAACAACAGGAGATGAGTAAGAATCACGCTCACAACACCGAGCTCACGCAGTAGAACTAAGGGATGACAACATCCCTGCAGACCGACCTCTCCGATTTCTTTGACCACATGCATTTCGACCCCATCCATTACTACCATTGAGCATCAGCGAAGCTTGGGGGAGTCATCGTTGAGAGCCAGGTAAGTTCTCCTGTCCGTCCGTCTTTTTCCGTTCCAGTCTTTCCAGTGATGCCATGCCATGCCATGAGAGTAATAATAATAGTAGTGGTAGTAATAATAATAATAAAATAATAATGTGTATGAATAATTTTCTCCTCAAAGTTTTATGCATGAAGATATGTGTGACCCTCTCTCGGAATGTTGAATGGTTGCTCTGTTGTACTTTCCAAATGCCTTGTTCATAATTCATCTATCTCCTAGTACTTGAGTTCTTTAGCATTTGAAACCTCTTCATGTTTATCTTGTGGGAGTAAGAGCAGCATGTTCATAGTCTAAGTTGTTGGGAGATTTGATATGGTTTGCTTTGAAGTATAATTGTATGCTCAGTAAGGAACATCTCGGAAGCTTTTATAAAACTTAACATGGTATTTCTTCCCTAATAGTATTTCAAAGTCCTATCCAGAGCCTATACAATTAAATATCACTAGCCACCATATGCTACTTTGTGTTACTTTGAGTCTTGTCGAAGGGTGTGTTCACTTGAAGAAGGTACTTTTCATCTACCTGTCTTTCTCCTTTGTGTAACCATTTTTCTGCTAGCTGTTGGCACTCCTTAGCGTCACGTTTTAGCAACGCTTCAAGAGCGCGAACATATATCATTGTATGCAAAAGGATTCTGCAAGCGCACAGAATATATCTCGTTGTAGCACTTCACCTAGGGAGTTATCCCAGGGTATCGTATTTATATTTCCGCAGGGAAGCAGAGTGGTTAAAGTATATTGAAGAATGAAATGATATATCTTGCCAGAAATATCAAGCCACTAAACCCAGGGGCACAAACTCTAAAGTTTGGGATAATGGTCAAATAAATGACCGGATAGAAGGTCTAAAAGACCAGCGACACAGGAGCACCTAATTCTATAGAAAAGGAAAGACGTTGGGAGAGACCGGACCTAGACACTTCCTAACTCAGAGCAAAAGGCACACTAACCTTAACCTAGACTCCAGCTTAGATACCGGGAACAGAGCTCGCTTTGACGGCTAGAATGGGAGAACCTCAGAACGGGTTGAGAGAGGGGGTTCTCTGGCTCAGCACTACTGTTATGAGTACACCCGAACGTGGTGGACTACGAAGGACGGACAAGACTGTCACCACCTGCCGCCTACCACTAAAGTTCCGTGGGGTGCAACACACTTCCTAGTTAATCAACAAGCCATACACCACGTCTGCACTCGATGATTAAGATTTCTCTTGAGGCCTGTTAAGAGAAATCCCCATCTTCCCTAACGCGTCTTACAGCCCGGTCAAGGCGAGCAAACCCACGAGATAAAGCCCGGTAGAGTAAACTAAACTCTACACTAAGACTAGAGGGGTAGAACCTTACTCTGAAGAGAGCAAGAGCTTTACTCTAAAAGAGCAAGAATAAAGAAACAAAAGATAAACTTAAGCTCTAAAATAAGAAAGTAATTGTATTGATAAACTCTTCAAATGAAGAAAAGGATACAAGAGCTTTACCAGAACTCCGAAGACTCCAAAGATCCGAGCTAAGCTCGACTCGACTCTACTCCCAACTCTAATACTAATCTAAGAAATGGAAAAGATACAAGAGCTCCCTTCAAGTATGAACTTGAGAAGTGTGGTGTGTGTCTCCCAAGGTGGATGAGTGCTCCTTTTATAGCTTCCAGGGGTGGATCCCAGCGTCATTTGCAAGCTAAGGACCTGCTTACGCTTCACGCGAAGGGGGAAATGTGGCGGCCACAGAATGAGGCCGGTCGGCCTCATCTACGCCGGCCGGCCTAGTCCTGGTGCCACTTGGCACCGACCTTTGCAGGAATGGTCCTGATGCTCTCCTGAAGTTGGTAACAGTTGCGTTTAGTTAAAGCTGTCCGAGAATCCTAGGTTGTGGGCCCTTCAATCCATGTGTCTCCCACTCTAGGCCTTTCAGGTCCTTGGATCAAACCGACATCAAGTGCACGTCTCCTGATCATCTTGGATGCTTAACTCAGCTTGTGGATCAGTGATGTGGCCAGAAGTGGCCAGGGGTGGCCGGTCGACCTGGGTTAGGCCGGCCGGCCTGGCTCTATGCCAGGTTTGGCCCTGGTTTCTCCCGTTTTATCCTGCAAGCACAGCTCATCCAAAACTTGTGCAATCGGTCAGTAAAAACATATTTATGTATGGAACATGGTATGATCATCCTCATTTTACCGAAATGTTGACGGTTACTACAAGGTTATAACGGCCGTCAACACACCCCAAGCTTAAACTCTTGCTCGTCCTCGAGCAAGGCTAAAACTCTAGGTTCGGCGGGTCAGGAGTTGCTTCAATGTGTATACCCTTTAGGTACCTTGTGCTCAAGCCAAAGCTCAACGAATCATTTGAATAAGTTGGCATAAAAGAGAACTCATACCATAGTTCAACGTGAGGCTGCATAAGTTCATGTCTTGGGCTGTTGAAAGCCTGAACGGTCATTTTCAAAGTATTTCCTGCAGCTTTTCAGGTTGCATCTCGGAGATATGATTTTTTTCAAAAGATGGTTTGAATCATTTCCCGATGGTACTCTCGAGTCACTCAAGGTGTTTAATCCACATCTTTTGGTCAAGAGTGACCAACTCTTCCTACTCTAAGGCTGAAGTGGATTTCACAGGAAGGGTAAACGTGGCATACCTTGGTTACTTTTGTTGTCGAGTCGAAGAGTGGTTCGCGAGCGATGGCACTCGTCAAATTCCGGTCTTTAGAATTCATGGGTTTTCAAGTGGAGAGGGAGAAGATGTTTTATGCTCAAAGGTCTTGGGACTCCTTGTTCTCTCTCTCATAATTTTGAGATGCTTTTCATTCTTTGTTGGAGCATTTGTCTCCAACTTTCTTTCTTTTCTCTTTTTTTTCTAATGCATCTCTTCTCTCATTTTGATAACAGAGAGGATTTCAACTTTGTATGGAGTATTGAGGACCTTTGGGATGAGCTTTGTAATAGAGATGTTGCGAGTCTATGTCAATGACCGTGGACATCAACCCCGGAGCGGGAAATTGATTAGTCGGACATCTTTGAGGCTAGCAATGAGGTGGATGTATGAGGGAAAGACTGGTAGACGACAAGTGCCTTCTGCAAGCGGACTTCACCATTCGACAAAACTCAAAGCAATTCAAGATAGCATATGGTAGCTTATGAGATATAACTGTTTAGGCTCTGGATAGGACATGTAAAGCATCGGGGAAGATTTACCATGTAACATTTTTATAAAAACTTCCGAGAGGTTCCTTACTAAGCATACAGTTATACTTTGAAGCAAACCATATCAAAACTCACAACAACTTAAACAATGAACATGTGCTCTACTCCCACAGTTTAATCATGATGGATCCTTAAATACCAACGAACTCAAATACTCAAAGAGTAAAGGTTTAAGAACGAGGCACTTAGAGGGCACAAACAGAGCAACTATTCATCATTCACAAGGTTATCAACCATACTTCCATACATAAAGGCTTTTTGGAGCTTTTATTCAACATTTATTTAGGCTGTTTTTTAATTATTATTATTATTATTATTATTATCATCATCATCATCACGGGAAGGCAAGGCAAGACAAACTGACAGGGGTACTTCCGAACTTACCAGGGACTCCCCAAAGCTTCGACGAAGCTCACTCGTAGCGCTGGTTGGGGTCATAGTGCATGTAGTTGAAGAAGCCGTCAAGGTAGGTCTGGAGGGATGTGGTCATCCCCCAGTTCTGCTGGGTGAGGTCGGTGTTATGAGCGAGGTTATCGCTTATCTCCTGCTGTTGTAGGCTCACCGTGTCCAGCCTGTCATTGAGCTCCGAGATTCCCCGGGCGACCGGGTTCTCGTAGTCATACCTGGCGGACGCAGATGGTCCAACTTGCGGTCCATATCCTGTCTCCTGGTAGTAGTCGAACGTTTCCTCGAAATCCATATGGACAGTGGGGTACTCGGTCTGCTGCTGCAGGTGGTACTCGGGCTGCTGCTGCTGGTGGTACTCGAGCAGAGGTGCGGTAGATGTACCGGCTTCACTATCGTGCCTGGCTCGCCTGCCACGTGTCATGGGTCCTGCGACACTATGGCGAGCGGGCTCCTTCCTCATGAGCTGCAAGGTTAGACTTTTCGCCGATTTCAACGAAAGAGTCAGGCATGGAAGCTCGACTTCATCGATGAAACCGGGGTAGCACATAAAAAGAGTATGGCCAGGGCCCTCGCACATCAAGTGGCCCTGGATAAAAGGGTCTAAATCGATGCAAGACTGATACTCCTGTGAAGTGGGTAGGAAGGAAGCTTGAGCGCCCTGCAAAGCACCAACATGGGTGGCAATGCGGGTGACCAGCGAGGTTATGTCAATTGTGGCTCGGCCAGTGACTAACCTCTGCCAGTCATCAAGCATGCTCATGACAGGCGAGAAACGAATTTTCTTCACCATGGCATAGAGGCACTCCAAATCAGGCAAAAGGCAAAGACGCAAATCAGCGCATAGGTGGACCACCATGGCAATCCACTTTGCTAGAAAGCGAAGTGTGGGGTTATGGATAGAAGCGATGTTGTTTTTTCCCAGAGAGAGGTCACTTGTGATGCTATCCCACCATTGGGCACGGTTGTACCGGTGGTTAATCACCAAAAGGTCAGCATCAATGATGCATCTCTTGTGGAAACCAAGAGCCACACTGAGCTGTTTCGGGCTCAAGATAAAATCCTCATTGAAAAACTGAAAATGGATGTTCGTCTCATTCGGAAGAACCTCAACTTTCAAACTCATCAGAAACTCCATAGTCAGAAAATGCGAACCTGTTTCTGAGACGGGGTAGAAGTTTTGCCATCCGGCATTGTTGAACGCTCGTTCCATGTCTCCCCCCAAACCGGTCTTGATTAGTAGCATGGCATCGAAGTACTTAGCATGGCTGAAGATGCCGTTCTAGAGCTTGTCAAGCGCCGCTCTCTCTTCTTAGGACCTGGCGATGATGTGCTCGCCCCAGGTCATGATCCGGATACAGAGCCTACTCTGGGGCACCTCTTGCCTCTCGCTCTCCTGGGACACTGTGTCCTGTTGAGTCGAATCCATAGATATAGTTTCCCAGGAAGTAGAAGAGCTTCGGGATCGCCCTGAACTTGAAGAGCCTAGCTTGGTCACCACTCCCCATGCCTTCACTTTTGCCTTAGTCCACATGATTCCTGCAAAAGATTAGTTCTACAATACCCGAATGAAATCAAGGGTTAGGCAATCAGCAGTTAGGCGTTCTTGTGGGAGATTAATCACCACAACTCAGTTAGTCGTTCTTGTGGGGAAAGAACCACCACAAACGTTCTCGTTCAACCGGAAGAGATTTGCTCACACAAGAATTTAAAGATGAATTTCAGCAGAATTTTCTTGTGGTTGCACTCTAATCTTGCATAGAGTTTTTCGAAATTTAGAGCAGAGGAAGAGTGTAGCGCTGCGGAAGCTTACATACCTGCACTTGGGGTGAGTTGCTCGGCGTGCTGAACTTCGGCTTTTATAGAGGAGCGCCGGTGTGGGGGATATAGTACCCGGGTACCTCACGAGCAAGCTTGGCAGCCCACTAAAAGGGGGCGGCCCGGCCCACCGTTCTGGACCTGATGACGTGCGGGACAAGTCGGCGCATGTAGGAAGGATCTGGAAGGAGAAGTTCTAGTTAGAATAGGAGTTTTTGTAAAGAAGGAAAGGATCCTTAGAGATAGGATCGGCTACAAACCGACTTGTAACCCTGCCCCCCGATATATAAGGCGGGCAGGGACCCCCTCCAAAGGACTCATCTCATCTGATCGCGAAATCCACGCAATACAACACCCCAAAACAGGACGTAGGGTATTACGTCGAGTCGACGGCCCGAACCTGTATAAATCCTTGCGTCTGTCCATCCTAACCATCTTGCTTCCGATCTTTGCGATCTTCCCTGCATACAAATCACTTCCGTGGGCTACCCCGTGGAAGACTGCCGGAGATCATATCACCGACAGCCGGGGGTAGGCCTACCAGCTTGGATGGGGCCGATCGGCCCCCATCTGGCACGACTGGTGCCCATTTCGCGCGTCGGTGGTCTCATTCCTATGCAACGTGCTCTTGTAGGTGCAGATGGGATAGGAACGGTGGAGAGAGGCCGGCCGGCCTGGGTGGAGCCGAACGGCCTGGTGCTGCCTCCAATTTTCTCCATCTTGCTCATGTTATGCCCATGCATGAGTGCTGGTTGCCTGCTGAGTGATCTGGCCATTGTTGATGACAAGTAGGGCCGGTCGGCCTAGGTGGGGCCGGCCGACCTGGAATTTTGGCCGATTTTTTATATATATGCTAAGAAATACATAAATGAAGTATGGATGCGTGTTTCAAAAATTAAATATGCCAATGCTAATTGAAAGAATTGAAATGAAAGGAAAGGGAAAAACCTATTCTATATGCAAATGCAATGCATGGATACGTACCATATACCTTATGGCGAGGGCTCAATTTTGACGTCCTGATCATAACTTTCCGAATCTTCGTTCGGGTCTACTTTTACCCGCCATTCCTTTCGGACCAGACAGGGCTTGGATCCAACCTCCTTATCGCGCTTTGCTTGCTCTTCCAGAGCTTTGGCTCTCGATATCCTTCGTCGTGCATGATAACGGTCATGCCTTTCATTTTCTTTGGCGGCGAAGGCTTCCACCATTCTCATGAGTGATTCTATGGATGGCATCCTGGGATTTCTGGGTACGATTTCTCCAACCATATTGACTTGATCAGGGGTCTCTTTAGGACGGAAGGAGAAATTTTCGGTTTCTCTGTTGATCCTAAGTTGGATAGTCCCTTTCCCCACATTGATGTTTGTATTCGCAGTACTCAAGAACGGTCTCGCAAGAATGAGAGAGTTCTTGGCTTCGGCTTCCATGTCAAAAACAATGAAATCCACAGGGACGAAGAAATCCCTGATCTTGACGGGAACATTTTCTGCGACTCCAAGGGGGTAGCGGACCGATTGATCCGCTAGCTACAAATACATGGGCGTAGAGACAAGCGAAATGTGTTTAAGGTGGTCGAAAACTACCTTAGGCATCACGCTGACGCTCGCCCCCCAAGTCACATAGGGCATTGTCGAAATCTTGGCCTCTAATTCATCATGAAATCGTGGGGCAGCCAGGATCTTTCTTTTTCTTTAGGTGGGGCCCGAGTATAGCGGAGCTACACTCCTCGGTTAGCTGCACCATCTCCCTTGAGGGTAGAGTCCTCTTATTGCTAAGTATATCTTTGATATACTTGGCATATGTCGGGACCTGTAAAGCATCAAGAAGTGGCATATTGATGTATACTTTCTTGATTACCTCGACGAACTTGTCGAATTGTTCGTTGGCCACCGGTCTTCTCCTCCGTTCTGGGAACGGGACGAAAGTGGGATCACGGCTGTCGCTAGAGGCTTTTGGTGCCTCATTCCCCTCCTTCGAGACAAGGATGGGTTCCTCGTCATCTTCCTCTTCGGCTGCTAGCTTGGCGTCGCTAGCCTTCTTTTTCTGAGTACCTGCATCTTGAGGATTGTGTGGATCCCACGTGGACTTGCCAGTCCGCGTGGTCACCGCACTAACATTTTCCTTAAAGGGAACCTCTGGTTGCCCAGGTAGCTTTCCTGCGTTGGGGTTAGGACAAGATGCGGCCAGCTAAGCTTCTTGAGTTTCAATAATTTTGTTGAAGCTCAGCTGGTTCTTAACAACAGAATTAAAAGCTTCTATCTGGGAGGCCATCGACTCCACAACTTTATCATTAGCGAGAAATTTCTTGCTAATGGTATCGTTAATTTGTTTTTGGCCATACCAGATATCTTTTAAAGACGGCTAAATACCGCCGTTAGAGCTATTACCTTGCTGCTAGCCGAAGGGAAAGTTGGGCTTGGAATTCCAACCTTGCTGAGGATGGAAGCCTAAATTATTATTATTTCCGATAAAGTAGGCTTCCTCTTGCGTCATCGGGCAACTATCAGCCGAGTGTCCTGCTTCTCCACATGTTTCACATGTGATTCTTTCCTCAATGATTTGATTCATCTCCTTACCAGGAGATTCCATCCTTTTCAAGAGGAGGTCCATCTTGGCTGCCAGCATATCGACAGAGTCAATCTGATGTACTCCCTTTGTGCGAGGAGCTTGTCTCTCTCCCACCCAACTCTGGTGAGAGGATATCTTCTCGATCAATGTCTTAGTTGCGTCTACATCAAGCGAGAGGATGGCTCCTCCCGCAGCTGCATCCATAAGCTCTTGCGATCGACGACTCAGGCTGTGGAAGAAGTTTTGAGTGATCAACCAATCTTCCACACCGTGGTGGGGGCAGGCTACAATGTACTCTTGCAGTCGCTCCCAAGCTTCTGGGACTGACTCTCCGTCTAGCTGCTGAAAGCTAGTGATTTTTCCTCGGAGGGCATTGGTCTTGCCCACCGGAAAGTACTTAGTCAGAAATGCGTCTACACAAGTCTGCCAGCGTCCTTCAAAAGATTCCTTGTTGACATAGAACCACTCCTTGGCTTTCCCAAGCAAGGAGAATGGGAAAAGTTGTAGGCGAATGCTGTTGATCGGTGTGCCATTGGGATTAATGGTGCTGCATACCTCCAGAAAGTTCCGAAGGTGAGCGTTGGCATCCTCAATCGCCTTTCCGCAGAAAGGGCTGGCCGGAACCATATTGACTGGGCCAGATCTCAGCTCAAATGCCCCTTCCTGTGCATTCGACAGTCCCGAAAAGTTGCTACTTGACGGGGCTAAGAACTCACAGAGTGTCTTCTTCGGCTGAGCCATTATCTCTGGTGACTCTGGAGCTGAAGAGTACGATGAACCAAAATCTGGTTCGGGCTCGGAGTCGGATAATGACTCGGCTGTGTTGCTTGAGCTGAGTGAAATTTGAGGAGGAACGTATCTCCTTCACACTACTCTTCCAATGCGTTCTGGATTAGGATCAAAGTTTGATGGTAGGTTGAAACCAGTCATGCACTACCCTGCAAACACATCAAAGATAGACGAATATTGCAGTGGTGAGGTCACTAAGGTTACTAGTTGGTAAATCTGTAAAGATTATCAAATAATTCAACAATAACTTTAGCCAATTGGTTCCCCGGCAACGGCGCCAGAAATGCTTGTTGGCATTCCTTAGCGTCACGTTTTAGCAATGATTCAAGAGTGCGAAGATATATCGTTGTATGCAAAAGGATTCTGCAAGCGCATAGAATATATCTCGTTATAGCACTTCACCAAGGGAGTTATCCCATGGTATCGTATTTATATTTCCGCAAGGAAGCAGAGTGGTTAAAGTATATTGAAGAATGAAATGATATATCTTGCCAGAAATATCAAGCCACTAAACCCAGGGGCACAAACTCTAATGTTTGGGATAATGGTCAAATAAATGACCGGATAGAAGGTCTAAAAGACTAGTGACACAGGAGCACCTAATTCTATAGAAAAGGAAAGACGTTGGGAGAGACCGGACCTAGACACTTCCTAACTCAGAGCAAAAGTCACTCTAACCTTAACCTAGACTCTAGCTTAGATACCGGGAACAGAGCTTTACCAGAACTCCGAAGACTCCGAAGATCCGAGCTAAGCTCGACTCGACTCTACTCCCAACTCTAATCCTAATCTAAGAAATGGAAAAGATACAAGAGCCCCCTTCAAGTATGAACTTGAGAAGTGTGGTGTGTGTCTCCCAAGGTGGATGAGTGCTCCTTATATAGCTTCCAGGGGCTGGATCCCAGCGTCATTAGCAAGCTAAGGACCTGCTTAGGCTTCGCGCGAAGGGGGAAACGTGGCGGCCACAGAAGGAGGCCGGTCGGCCCCATCTAGGCCGGCCGGCCTGGTCCTGGTGCCACTTGGCACCGACCTTTGCAGGAACGGTCTTGATGCTCTCCTAAAGTCGGTAAAAATTGCGTTTAGTTGAAGCTATCCGAGAATCCTAGGTTGTGGGCCCTTCAATCCATGTTTCTCCCACTCTAGGCCTTTCGGGTCCTTGGATCAAACCGACATCAAGTGCACGTCTCCTGATCATCTTAGATGCTTAACTCAGCTTGTGGATCAGTGACGTGGCCAGAAGTGGCCAGGGGAGGCCGGTCATCCTGGGTTAGGCCGACCGGCCTTGGTCTATGCTAGGTTTGGCCCTGGTTTCTCCTGTTTTATCCTGCAAGCACAACTTATCCAAAACTTGTGGAATCGGTCAGTAAAAACATATTTATGTATGGAACATGGTATGATCATCCTCATTTTACCAAAATGTTGACGGTCACTACAAGGTTATAATGGCCGTCAACACTAGCCTCAAAAGTGTCCGGCTTGTCAATTTCCCACTCTGCAATTGATATCCACTGTCGACGACACACATCCCTCACACCAGCCTAAAATCTCCACTGTGAACCCATTCCATTCATAGAAGGTCATACAAATACTCCACCAAAGTAAATCCTGTCTGTCAAGAAAGAAAGAAAGAAAAAGAGATGTGAGAAGTCTATACTCGAAAAATAGAGAGAAAAAGGAGTTAGATCGAAAGATATCAAAATATTCAAAGAGAGACAGAATAAGGAGTTCAAAATGACCAATCATTCCCATGTGTGAGTCCATTCTCTCCCTCTCCCCTGAAAATTAAAGATTCCAAAGATTGGAATTTGATGAGTACCATTTCTTGCGAATCACTCTTCGATTCGACGATACAAGTAACCAAGGTATGCAACTTTTACCCTTCCTATAAATCCAGATATCAGCTTTAGAATAGGAAGAGCTGGTCGAATCAAGAGTGAGGATTATACACCTTGAGCGACTCGACAGCACCATCAGGGATAAATTAACCATGTTTTTGAAAATTCTTCTATCCGAGATGGAACCTGAACAGCTGCAGGGACTACATTGAAACGACCGTTCAAGCTCTCAACCGCTCAAGACGAAGAACGTATGCTGACAAACCCCACAGGTAACAAAGGTATGAGATGCCAACTTATTCAATCTACCTGGAGTGGTGGCTTGTGACCGAGGTATTTGTTGAGTGTAAACATTGATGCAACCCCTAACCAACCGAACCTAAAGTTTTAGCCTTGCTCGAGGACAAGCAAGAGTCTAAGCTTGGGGGTGTGTTGACGGCCATTAGAACCACTTGATGACTGTTGACGCTTCGGGAATAAATAGAGATTCACACTAAGTTCTATGCATAAAATGTTTATTTCTCAGAAATTCCACAATTTTTGGATGCGTTGAGCTTGCATGTGAAAACAGGTGAAATGGCGTCCAAATTGGGTACAAGGCACTTTTTCAGAGCACAGCTAAACTAGAGAACATGATCGTGCATGTTGAATCCAAAGATGGTTTGATCAGAGGACCCAAGAGGCCTAACATGCCTAACCATGGATCAAAGGGCCCACTTGCATCCAATCATCCAAGGAGTACGTCGATGCAACAGACGGTCAACATGAGCTAGAGGGAGGCCGACAGGCCTAAGCTAGGTCGGCCGGCCCCTAAGTGCCACAACTGTCATGGATCCAACTACTACCAACCTCAGGAAGCAATCTAAAGCGTTCACGTAGAAGACGGTTGCCAGAGGGGACATGTGTAGGCTGATCGGCCTACACCAGGCCGGCCGGCCGGCCCCCAGCTGCACTCCCACATGACCATCTTTGGCATGGAAGTTAAGCTGGTCGGTGGCGTGACGGTTATGACGGCTACCGACCTTGGGAGGCTATAAAAGGGCCCCTCCTCTTCACTCCAAGACACAACTCAAGATTACTCAAGTGAAGCACTTGAAGGAGATCTTCCACCATTTTCCATTTCTTAGATTAGGATTAGAGTTGGGAGTAGGATCGAGTCGAGTCGAGCTTAGCTCGGAAGTCCGGAGTCTTTGGAGTTCTGGTAAAGCTTTTGTATCTTTTAGAGTATATTTCATATATTTACTTCTTTATTTTCAGAGTTTAACTATTCGCCTTTCTCTGCTTCCTTTGCGAGACAGAAGTTTTCCCTTAGCATTAGTTTAGAGTTTGGTTTAGCTCTGCAGGGATCCATCTCGTGGGTTTTCTCGCCTCGACCAGGGCTGTAAGAGCCTCTAGAAGGATGGGGATTTCCTTTGAAAGTCCTCAGGGGAAATCCTAACACTCAGGTACACACGTGGTGTCTGGCTTGGTGTTAGCTAGGAAGTGTGTTGCACCCCACGGAACAGCACTGGTAGGCGGCAGGTGGTGACAATCATGTTTGTCCTTTGTACTCCATTCGGGTGTATTCATAACGGTAGTGATGAGCCCGGAAAATTCCCCCCATCTCTCACCTTATTCTGTGGATCTCCCGTTCTAGCCATCAAAGCGAGCTCTGCCCTGGTATCTAAGCTAGAGTCTAGGTTAAGGTTATAGCGGCTATTCTCTGAGTAGAAGTGTCCTAGGTCCGGTCTCTCCCAACGTCTTTCCATTTCTATATATTTGAGGCCCAATGTCTTTCCTTTTCTATAGATTTGAGGCTCCTGTGTCACTGGTCTTTTAGACCTTCTATCCGGTCATTCATTTGACCATTATCTCTACACTCACGTGTATTTTGCCTAAGAGCAGTGGCTTGGTATTTCTGACAAGATTTATCATTTTGTTCATCAATCTTCTTTAACCATACTGCTTCCCTGCCGAAATATAAATACGATACCCTGGTTCACGCTAAGGTGAAATGCTACATCATTCTATTCTGTGCGCTTGCGGAATAGTATTCTACTAGCTAGATGATAAATCAGAGCACTCTCCGGCGTTGCTAAAAAGTGACGCTATGGAGTGCCAACAAGCATATCTGGCACCGTTGCTGGGTAAGCAATTGGCTAAAGATAATTATTGAATTATTTAATAATCTTTGAAGATTTATCACCACTAACCTTAGTGAGCTTACCACTGTAACATTCGTCTGTTTTTGAAGTGTTTTGCAGGGTAGTGCATGACTGGTTTCAACCTACCATCAAACTTCGATCCAAATCCAGAACGCATTGGAAGGGTTGTGAGAAGAAGATACGTTCCTCCTCAGATCTCACTCAGTTCAAACACACTTCCCGAGTCAACATCCGATTCGAAAGCACTTGAGTCAATATCCAATTCAGAATCACCTTATTCATCAGCTCTAGAGTCACCTGTGACTATGGCCGCCCCGAAGAAGACGCTCCGTGAATTCTCAGCCCCGTCTAGCAGCAACTTCCCGAGACTGTCTGATGTCGCGGGAGGAGAGTTTGAACTGAGGTCTGGACTGGTTAACATGGTCCAAGCAAGTGTTTTCCACGGAAAAGCAACTGAGGATGCCAATGCACACCTACGGAATTTCTTGGAGGTGTTCAGCACAATCAACCCCATGGTCTTGCACCTTGCATACGGGAAAGAATTTCCCGCATAATTTTTTCATCAATACGTCGAAATTGCCTTTTGCTTTATAGGATGCAAGTGTGTGCCATCTCTTTGCTTCATCTGCAAGTGAATAGGGGAAATATTCTACATGAACCAAGTCAATGGAACACCTTCTTGTTGTACCGTTTGCATAGCATCATGAAACGCATGACATGTTCATATGGGTTATCAGTCTCCACCCCTCTGAATGGATTAGCCGCTGCCATCCTGATTATTTCAATGCTTATTTCATACTTGGTTGCTTCAAGCGTCGAATCTGATTTTTGAATGTCGAAGTCTTCCATTTGCGGGCTTGCATAATCTCTTAGTGATTTTTCTAGTTCTCCTTCGGGTCGAGTGATAAGCGCCATGTATAGACAACAAAAATTAAAATAAAAGGAAAAAGGTTTCTACACAAAAAGTTAGATGTTAGTAATCAACAAAATTAATATAAAGTTAAATGTAAATAACTAGCTTGTTCTCCGGCAACGGCGTCAGAAAAGCTTGTTGACGCGCCGAACACGTATCAAGATCCACCGCTAGCACACAGATATGTTGTAGCTCTTCCGTCAAGAGAGTACTCCCCCAGATTATCAGTACACGGAACAAGTAGTTATTATGCTTAACTAAGCACTAATCGAGTTGAAATAAACTAAAGATGTGCAGGTTATAATCTAATGTTGTTAAAAGATCAATCTAGTCTATGTTAAAAAAACGATAGTTGGATATGTGAAACTATGAGAACTCCAACCAAAGTATGTTATTTTAGCACTTAAATCCTCCCAATCATCTCACCCTATCCCTTAGTTTGCAAATAACCCCTAGCCTAATCCTACCCTTATCCGCCCAGCCCTCCGGGACGTTTCGTCGCCCCCGGTAGCATCCCTGCCCGCCGCCGCTCCCTCCTGCACGCCCGTCGCCGCAAAAACGAACTCCGCCCAGCCCTCCGCAGCCGCCATGGAGAAAAAACTATACTATTTGCAAATTGCAAGTGACAGCAAAATATTAAGAGAGAAGACGAGCGTTAGGCACCTTGCACCAGCGTCACGCGCGTCTTCCTCCGCGTTCTGGTCCCTGATACACGCGCGCGACTGAAATAGGTTGGTTCTCCTCGGTTTGGAGATTGATCTCTCGATCCTGTCCAATATGTAAGGAGGCGCCACGCTGCTGGAATCTGCTTGTCGGAGTCCGATCTTGATTGAACTAACCCTTCCACTGCCTGGCCACTGGCGTGACCCAAATCGGAATGTGGGGGCGACGGCCGGTGACCGGTGATGTACTGAGGTGGGGCCGTCGGAGGACACCCGAAGAGCCAGACTGGCTAGTTCAACGAGCTGTTGGGGGACAATTCTGCCATCAGCGGCTGCGCAGGGCTCGGCGGAGTTCGTTTTTGCGGCGGCGGGCGTGAAGGAGGGAGTGGCGGCGGGCGACGTTGCTGGAGCGGCGGCGGGCGGGCATCGCTACTGGGGGCGACGAAACTTCCCGGAGGGCTGGGCGGATTAGTGTGGGATTAGGCCAGGGGTTATTTGCAAATTAAGGAATTATGGTGGGAATGAGTGACCTGTACTCCTGGCCGTCGGATGAGAATCCTGTGATCTTGGTGGGAGTTCTCACAGTTTGCATACGAAGTCGTTCTCACAGGATAAGGATAAGTTGCCAAAGTAAAATGAACTTTCTCATAAATTCATTGCTGAGTGCCACGCCGACCTCTAATCCGGACCCAGTTGGCACGTGCCCCCGTGGGAAAAGAAATAATACAATCTGGATTGTATTGTTCCGCCGCCTTTGGAGATATTTATGCTCGGAGCCGCCTTGCGTTGGCTGCGTAAACAGCCTTCCTCCTCCGTACAACGAACTCAACAATATTCCTTGTTTCCTTTCCCCTTCTCCTTCCGGTTCCTCTTCCGCCTTCTCCGCCGCTTGCTTCGTTGCTCCTGTGTCCTCCAGCGTGGCTGAGCAGAGGCATCGATCCGACAAGGTGAAAGGGGGTGATTGATTGATTGGTCGGGCGAGATGGTTCACTTGCCGCACCTGGGGAAGCTGCGGCGAGAGGTGAAGGAGGAGGTCGCGGACGCGGCTGATGGCCGCGCCGCCGCCGCGGAGGCGTTGCCGTTCCACAAGAGGTCGCGGCTCGAGCACCAACTGCAGCAGCAGGTGCGTCCGCCCGTGTTTCGTTCTCTTCAAATCCATCCATCTCCTTGCAGCTCGCTTCACAGAGACTGGTTAGGAGCGAATTAAAAATTATTGTTCGGAAACTTCCATTTGTTGTAGACTGTGCAACCTAAAATCCAAAGCCAGGCCTTTGAATCGGTCTATAGGCAACGGGGAAGAGAAACCTCCATAATTCTTTAATTTGTACTGGCGAGGATTTTGTCATTGCTTTGTGAGGTCGGTGCTAATTTTACTGAGAAGCAGCGATCAGCGAAGCGAGGGTGCTTTGATGCCATACTTATGTAATTACAAATAACAAAATAATGATCTAGTCCATTTTTTTGCGTCTTCGTTTTGGCCTACTGAATACTCAGTGACCTGGAGACTGCAGAGATTGTTCTAAGTGGTTCTGTTTTTTTTTCCATAGTTCTTTTTTTTTTGAATTGGTGCATTTTATTAAATAATAAACTCTCTGAATTACGATGATAGCAGTAGATGACTTTGTGGAAAACATGTCGTTATTCAGTGGCATGCATAGATGTGATATAGAAAGATATGGTGGAGCCGGTCATGCGAATCTTTCCTTGTGGATGCGATTTCTGTACTTGCCCAGATTACTTGTTACCCTTGGATCAAATCCAGAGCACGGTTATGTTTTAGACATGGGTGTTACAAACCTTCTAAGTTTGGAAGTGTGATCTGCACTACTGCTGTGTGCTGTCTCCATCCATCAAACTTTCTTCACCACATGATAAGAGTCCACAAGATTTGTCTTTCTTCGTTTTACAACCATATTCCCGAGTGGTATCAAGTTCACATCACATAAAAGTCGATTTCAGTTTTATATAGTATTGCCGAGCCCCTCGCAGAGCTAACAGTCAGTGGAAAGATGTCTCAGGGCCCGGGTTCAAGGCTTGGCATCATCTTATTAAGATGAAGAAGGGGGGTGTCTGTACAATGTTAACTTTTGCCAGCAATGTAATAGTATGGCTGTTCTTTTTGGCATGCTGTTATGCAGGAATGGAGCACAAGTGGCGCTAGTGTGTCCAATCAGCAGTCGTTGCAGCAAGGTTTCCTTGACGAGCCCAGCCCACTTGGCCTGCGGCTGAAGAAGAGCCCTTCACTATTGGATTTGATTCAGATGAAACTTGCGCAGGCCAATAAGGGCACAGAAACTCGGCAAGCCAGTAACATTGGTGCCTCTGAGAAACTGAAGGCTTCCAATTTCCCTGGTTCAGTTCTGCGTATTGGAACTTGGGAGGTAAGTACCCTCGTTTATATGTATCTTTCTTGCATAGTGTATATTCATCACTGTAATGTTTTGAGTCATTCTGTTTATTTTCCCAGGACTCTCCCTAGTTTTGTTCTTCAGATTAGCATGCCAGTGTAGACTTAGATCAAGAATATAGTTAGGACTTCTATTTATGAATGTGGTAATGTGTGTTCTTTCTATCTCTTGTTACTTACTCCATCTATTGTCTAAATCTCTGCATATGAACAGTGGGTTTCAAGGTACGAAGGAGATCTAGTTGCAAAATGCTATTTTGCAAAGCACAAACTTGTTTGGGAAGTATTGGATGGTGGCCTCAAGAGCAAAATCGAAATACAATGGTCTGATATCTGTGGACTGAAGATGTTCTGTCCTGAAAACGAACCTGGAACCTTGGAGATTGCGGTAAGGCCATTTAAATGAACATTGAATAAGTTGTGCATCATGCTGCACAGTTAGCTATCGTTTATTCATGCAAGAAACTCTATAGAATTGAATTGAATCTGTACTAAGTACTAAGGATTGAATGAAACGGTAACAGAATATTGACCACAAGTCCCATATGCACTTTGCCCTTTCATGCTTTCTTGAAAGGATGTTCTTATTCATTCGTTGGTGTCCTTTGTAGTTGTCTAGACCGCCACTTTTCTTCAGAGAAACCAACCCACAACCAAGGAAGCATACTTTATGGCAGGCAACTTCAGATTT
This sequence comes from Urochloa ruziziensis, assembly GCA_015476505.1. Classification (NCBI taxonomy): domain Eukaryota; kingdom Viridiplantae; phylum Streptophyta; class Magnoliopsida; order Poales; family Poaceae; genus Urochloa; species Urochloa ruziziensis. Next base: position 29,423,895 of record CM027119.1, read on the forward strand.
TACAGGTGGACAGGCAAGCATGTACAGGTACTTAAAAAAGCATGTCTTAGTAAAACAGATGTGTTTGAAATTCATTTAATCTAACTTTTTTTAAACTCGCCAAATCCTGTAGGAGAAAGTCCAGATTACTCCCCTCAAGTATAGCCAAAGTGAATAACCCCCTAAAATATTGTTTGGTTCATTTGACCCCTCAAACTATGTCTTTTGGTTCAATCTACCCCCTAACGGAATTTGCCTTTTTTATTTTTTTTTCTCGAACAACGCAGGAGAACTGCGCGTCATTTCATTAAGGTAGAAAGAGTACAAGGGTCAGGAAAGACCCAACCCGAACCAAAAACTCAACACACACACACACACACACCAAAGACGCAACACACACACACGCACACACACAGACACCAAGCAGATATAAAGCTATAGGCGCGCCACAACCAAGAAATAAGAGAACGACCAAAGACTAGAACTTAATCTCCACTACGCGACGACCTAGACACAAGATCCTGGAGTTTGGAGGCGCCTGCCTGGCACCAGAGGCCACCTTCCAGGCTAACACACCGAAGGACTTCCTCGATGTTTGGCCTTTTTTTATCAAACACACAAGCATTTCGATGTTTCCATAACTCCCAAGCCACCAATATTATTAAGGAATTTAGGCCCTTGCGTGCTTCTTTTGGGGCTGCTGTAATTGCTCTCTTCCACCATCCCGAGAAACGTTGTACAGCAAGTTGTGGTGACAATTGAATTAGTCCTATCTGCTGCATGATTAGGGTCCATACTTGGCGAGAGAACACACAACCCACCAGCAGATGGTGTATTGTTTCCTCCGCCTGATCGCAAAAGGGGCAGACCTCTAGATGGGGCAGATTCCTCTTAGCCAACCGATCAGCTGTCCACACCCGGTTATGGAACACTAACCAAATGAAAAACTTGCAGCGCGGAGGGGCCCATGCTTTCCAAATCCTTTTCCAAGGGCCAAACCTGATGGATCCCATAAAGAATGCCGCATAGGCGGACTTACTACTGTAAACCCCATTCTGAGTCAACTTCCATTTAAACTGGTCTGGTACATTTTGCTGTAATACTATGCCATCCACCATATCCCAAATGTGAAGATAATCAAGCAGGACATCCACAGTAAGAGCTCCTTTGATATCACGTACCCAACTCCTGTTTTGTAATGCTTGAGCTACCGTCCTTCTCTTGGCAGTTTGTTTTGTCACTGTTTTGAACAGATCAGGTGCTATTTTAGCCACAGTATGTCCATCTAACCATCTGTCTGTCCAGAACAATATTTCTTCCCCATTTCCGATTATAGCATCAACTGCTACATTGAAGAGAGCACGTGCTTTATGAGGAACAGGAACAGGGAGACCAGCCCAAGGTTTCTCTGGATCTGTCTTTTGTGCCCATAGCCAGCGGATCCTCAAGGCCAAACCAAGAAGCTCGAGGTTATGAATCCCAAGACCTCCATATTCAAGTGGTCGCTGCACCTTTTCCCAAGCCACCAAACAGTTACCACCATTGGCATGTTCATGACCCTTCCAAAGGAATCCTCGCCGTCTTTTATCAACGGCCTTGAAGAACCATTTCGGAGGATCTATGGCTATCAAAAGATAAATTGGAGCAGCAGTCAGCACCACTTTAACCATGACCAGACGCCCGGCTTTATTCATTAAAGATGCCTTCCAACCCGGGAGATAATCAGCCACCTTATCAATTAAGGGCAGCAGCACCTCCTTAGTTGGCTTGCCAATTGTGAGCGGGAGTCCGAGGTAGGTACAAGGGAAATCCTTGATTGCGCAGGAGAGAATACTTGCTGTAATTGTCAGCTCTTCCTCAGAACAGTGAATTGGAAAAATTGCGCTCTTGGACAGATTAGTTCTGAGACCAGACGCATGTCCAAACAGGTCCAAAAGATGCCTAACAACATGAAGATCCAAGCTGTATGGCCTTAAGAAAACCACCGCATCATCAGCATAAAAGGAGACACGATGTCTGGCTTGTTGAATGGCAAGCGGCTGCAGCAAACCTTTCAAGGTGGCATACTCAATCAGAGAATTAAGAATGTCCATAACCAATATAAACAACATAGGAGAAAGGGGGTCTCCTTGTCTGAGGCCTCGATGATGAAAAATAGTATCCCCCGGTTCACCATTGACCAAGACTTGTGTTGAGGAGGTGGATAGGATAAGGCAAATGAGATCCCGCCACCGCTGTCCAAACCCCACCTTTCTCAAGACTTCCAAAAGAAACGAGCAGGAAACCGAATCAAAAGCTTTGGAGATGTCTAGCTTAAGAAGAATATGAGCCTCCTTTTTGTGTAAAGATTTCACCATTTGTTGTACCAAAATGAAATTATCATGGATATTCCTTCCTCGCACAAAAGCGCTTTGGTTTGTAGAAATCAGGGAAGGTAGCAAAGGAGCCAGCCGGTTCGCCATCAGCTTAGTTACTAGCTTGGCAAAACTATGAATTAGACTTATTGGCCGATAATCCTTCACCTCAATCGCATCTGTCTTTTTAGGCAGCAGGGTGATGAAAGCTGTGTTGAGGAGCCGAAATTTAAAAACATGACCTCGCTGGATGGCATCCAGGGCCATCAATAAGTCACCTTTAATGATACTCCAGCATGATTTATAGAATCTCCCTGTAAATCCATCTGGACCAGGGGCTTTGTCTAAATGCATATCCTTTATAGTGGCCCAAACTTCCTCCTCTGAGAATGAAGCATCCAGAGAAGACAGATCATGTTGTTGAATACCCAACTCTTCTAAGTCAATAGTGTAATCCCTTTCTTCGGCCTTACCCAAAATATTTTCATAGAACTCAAACACTGCTGCTTGCTTTCCCTCTTGTGAGACGACCACCTGATCCCCAACACACAATTTTGGGATGAAATTCTTTCTTTTTTTCTGTATCTAGCTTGCTGATGGAAATATACAGTGTTGGCATCTCCTTCCTGAAGATATAATATTCTGGAACGGAGGCGGGCAATAGTCCGTTCCAGTGAGGCCAGCCCAAGACAATGAAGTTTGAGTTTCCTGCGTAGCCATTCTTCGCTTTCAGAGAGTGCCCTTGAATCTCTCTCTATTTCCCATCGATGGAGGACTTCCTTGGCCATTTCAAGTTGAGATTTAATATTCCCCACCTTTCTTTGTCCCCATTTTTGTAATCCCTTACTGAGTCGCTGCAATTTCAGAAACAGGCGCTCTACAGCACAGTTAGATTGTACCGGAGCCTCCCAGTTTTGTTTAACAGCATCTAAGAATCCAGGGATTTTGGTCCAGAAACTTTCAAAGTGAAAACGACGCTTGCCTTTAGTACTTACTTTCAGACCAAAGACTAGAGGGCAGTGGTCAGAAACTCCAGCTGTTGTGCTTTGTAGAACTGCATCAGGAAAAATGCCATCCCAACCATCACAACAAAAGGCCCTGTCCAATCAAACAAGAGTAGGAGACCTCCTCTCATTAGACCAAGTATATTTTCGACCTAAGAGCGGTATTTCCTTGAGATCATTATTGTCCAGGAAGCGCCTAAATCTCCCCATCATAGCTCTGTCTAAATTGGCATTGTTCTTGTCGGCAGCTTGATAAATTAGATTAAAATCCCCTGTCACAAGCCAAGGCCCATTACACAGGGCGCGAATATTTCTGAGTTCATTCAGGAACGCAACCTTCTCGTCATCTCCTTGCGGCCCATATACTCCAGTGAACCACCAGTTGCGACCCTCTTGCTCAGAAAACATCACAGAAGCCGAATAATTATCCACCCTGGAGGCTATTGCCTGACAAGAACTGCCCTTCCAAGCAATCAGAACACCCCCTCTAGTACCAACAGCAGGGAGCGTTATGAATTTATCATAAGCCGAACCAAAGACTGAAAGGAACAGCTGCTGAGATATATTGGCGACCTTTGTTTCTTGCAAGCACACAATATCTGCATTGCTTGATAGGATGACATCCCTAACAGAATTCCGGCGAGCTTTCTGATTTAGGCCTCGCGCATTCCAAACTAAAATAGCGGCAGGATTCATTTTTGATACAAGCAAACATGCGACCTCAACACAGAAACAAAGCCTACAGAATTGTGAGGATATCTGCAGCCCGCACCTGCTCCCCATCTCCCACCTCCCAACCAAAAATGGCAGCCATAGCAGCGACATGGGAATTGGCGTTGAGCGGTTTGAATAGCTTACTGTATTTGTCTTGAGCTTCTGGTCCAAGAATCTCCTTCTCCTCGAAGCCAAGCTGCCGCATCACCCTCTGCTGAGCTACCGATACAACCGGGCCTGGAGAGCAGGGGGCGGCGCCGGCTACCCGCCGACTTCGGCGCGGCAGAGAGCCCGGCGGGGGGGGGGGCTTTCTTCCGCCTCTTCTGGATCACGGACAGAGGGAGCAGCATGTCCACCGGTTTGCGCACTTTCTCAAGCTTCCGGAGAGGAGAGTCCGGGCCTGAACCTTGGGGGGCACCCCTCCACAGCTGTTGGGGCTGGGGTCTTAACCCGGCGCCGCTGCCTGGAGTAGACCCGGAGGGGGGACGGGGCAACGTCCACAACTTGCGACGAGCTAGCCTCCGCTCCAGATGCCGGATGAAGCCATGCGGGCGCCGAGGCAGTTCCACCCAAGACGGGTAGCGTGGGCGTCGCCGGGCTCGCAAAATCGATCTGCACCCCTCTGCCGGCAGAATGGGGAATGTCAACAACCGCTTGTGGATGACCAGGTACAGGGGTGTCCCCTTCTGGGGTCACTGATGTCCACATAGCTTCAAGCGTAGGAGACCACGCGCTAGCCTCGGCAGGGAGATGACCGTCGCCATGACCTTCGTGTCCCGGAGCGGCGGCACCCACCGGCTGGACCTCATCCAGCAAGGGGGCTGAAAGGGCCCCCATAATCTTTTCTAGGCCGTCATCCTTTACTGGGCCGGTTGTTGCTGGAAGGCTCAAGCTCGTCGTATTGACTTCATACACCTCTTCTCTGGACGCACCAACTGTAGCGAAAGTGCCTGGCCAATGCTGGCCTCCTTCTTCTTTGTCAATCGGCAACCTTAATGTCGCAGGTTCCCCAGGCGAGGCGGACGACTCGATGGGCGAGTCATCGACGCCTCCAGCCAACGGATCCATGGCGAGGGCCGCCAAATCATCAATGTCTTCCTCGGTAGTTGGCATAATGCATTGGGAAGTCGCTACAGCCTTCGCCTCCTTGGATACTGAGCATGCTGCGCCATCAAGCTCCTCCTAGGCTCCTGTGCTGCAGCCCTCACGCCCCAGGCCCGCGTGTACCCGGAGTCGAGGCGCAGCGCCTCGGGGCAGGTATCCGTCCCCTGAGCTTCGGGGAGAGGAGCTCGGAGACCGAGAGTCCCGGCGCCGGCGACGACCTCTACCATTGCCGGCCGGTGGCGGAGCCGGAGGTGCTCCCGTGCCCGACGAACTCCCAGCATCTGGAACCACAGAGATTTAAACATCATAGGACAGAGCACGCTTCAAAGGAGGGACTTCAGCAACCGGACTTGGCGGCTCCACCACAATAAGATCCATGGCAGCCGGAATCTTCTCTGGGTACGAACACCAGGCAGAAAGCCAGAACGAGGAGTAGTCCCGGCGATCCACCGTATCAGGATGCAGCCCCCGGACCCAGCACCACTCGTCTAGGAGATGCTCCACCGTCTCTAACTCCTAGACGTGCGCTGGAATACCTCGTACCTCGACGTCGACGAGCTGTGGCAGGGAAACTGCAGTAGCGTCCTTGAGCCGGGACCACCGCCGACAATGAAGTGTGATCGGAGGTAGTTGGAAGGGACGTCCATCGTTGTAGACGCGGACCGCATCCACTTCACTCGGGAGAACCAGCAAGAGATCGTTGGGAGCCAGGCGATGAAACACCAGCGAACTGGCCGGGAGATCGAAGCGGTGAGCGAACTCAGCCACCAGACCATCAACCGAGACAACTGCTGGGTCGCCGATCACCAACACAGTAAGAGCGCAGCGAAGCGCCTCCTCAGCTCTTGAAATCCTCGCCGACCGGTCGATGATTCGCCTGGGCCGAGAGGCGGCATCAGACCCACCGTGCCCCACAGAATTGCCATTAGCAAGGTCCGGCGCCGGATCACGATCAGCATCAGCAGGTACGGACGGGTCGTCAGCACGTGTCGTGCGTCTCCGCCTGACGCGGCGACGGCGCCGCCGACCACCAGTCCCTTGGGCGCCTCCTTCATCGAGAACGCCGGCATCGGCCACCCCGGCCGCGATCGCGACCACGCCTGCAGGAGGAGAGATCAACTGTTGTTTGGCGTCGTAAGGATGCTGGCCCTTCCGCTGTTTGTCTTTTTTATTTCTCCATGCATAGGTGGAATTTGAAGTTGAAATTTTGCAAGATGATATTTCACATCATAACACATGTTAGGAAAAATACATCATGTCCTTTTAACAACATCTTGATAGGTTAGGGTATTTAATAACAAATTAAACATTGGACTACAAAATTATATGAAAAATAATGATGAAAACATTATAACATATTTTTTTAATATGCATTGTGATGTCTACTACTACTCTGCAAAATTTGAAATGAAAATTCAACTTGTGTAGAGAGAAACAAAAAAGAAAAATTCTGTTAGGGGGTAAATTGGACCAAATGGCTCAGTTTAGAGGGTAAAATGGACCAATTTATATTTTCGGGGGTTATTCAGACTTTGACTATACTTGAGGGGAGTAATTTAGACTTTTTCCAATCTAGTATTCACCATTTTTTATGTACAGTTGAGTACATGTTTAGTCTCAGTGCATAATAATCATTTACTTCCTTGTAACTGTTTCTTCTATACAAATTTCGTACACCAATGGCTTAACTATGATATCGTTTGTCTTAGGGTGCACTTCATTCAGTGCCCGCAGGGCATGATGAATAAGCATATGGAAAAGCTTGTTCACTGTGACCTACGTTTGCACTCTCTAAGCCAGCAAAATGATTTTACTCTGGATAGTCCTTATTTTGAGAGAGAGTGTTCCATATTTGAAGACCCGGAGGGTGCGAAGTGTCAAAAAATTGAGCATAAAGATGATGTCAACCACTTAGCCGCACAGACCTCTAATGCATTGTTGTCACCTCAGTCTTCGGCTAGTAGGATGGATGCTGAAGTAAGACATGAAGCTGGAACATCAGATATCTTGGCTGGACACTACCCTAGTTCAGGTAAATCCCAATAGCACTTGTGTATTTTCCACCCCCTAGTAGCATGAAGTGATTCAAGGGACCGTGACACCTCGGGGAGGGGGGGAGGGGATTAGGGTTCTCTAAAAAAAACTATAGCTTTATAGCTTGGACCACATATAAAAACCTATTCCAATTTCTATGTGTTGTTAACTCTTCCGCTAAAAGTTTTGCACCCTAGGTTCCAATCCTAGCAACTACACATAGCAATTCTTGTAAAGGTAAATGCGAAAATTATTGTAAAGATAAATGCAAAAATTATTGTAAAGATAAATGCGGAATGTAAAGAGAGAGAGAAAGCAAACTCTCGACACGGCGATGTATCCCGAGGTATCGGAAAGCCATAGCTTTCCACTAGTCCTCGTTGTTGGAGCCCCTCTCAAGGGGAATGCCCGCGCAAGGGCGTGAACTCCCGGTCGAGTAACTTCGTAGGATAGCCTACGGGACTTCCCCACTCGCAAGTGGATATCTACTTGGCCTCTCCCGGATGCTCCTCGCCGCCTCCACTTGGTTGAGCTTTGGCAAAACGCGTAGGGCCTCACCTCTCTTGTACAAGCACCGGCGGCCACTCCACAAACTTGGTTGGAGGGTCTCGCAAGACTCACAAGCCTCGGAACTTACAACTCTTGGTGCACGCAAGCACCGATACAAAGAGGTATTTAAACCTCGTCTAAAATCTAGGCTAACACCTTAATCAATGCGCTACAAGGTCTAAACTAGCACTAATCAAGCACTAAGCTCTATGCTAGTTACCTAGATATTCTATTTAGCATTTTGGTGGAATGAGCACGTGCAAATGAGTAGAACCACTTCCAACAACTTCTCAATGCTCAAGCATACTCCAAATGGCCAGGGGTTAGGGTATATATAGCCCCAAGAGCTTGAAAGTGCCGTTGCTCAAAAGATCCCAACGGCTAGTTCTCATTTACACGGGTCGTTTGATCTGACCGCCTCTAATGAACCGATCGGATCATCCGATCCGTGTAATTCCCTTTGCTTACTAGCCGTTGTGCCCCTCTGCCTCTATCTCTGGTCGATTCATCCGACCCATACATCTTCTCTTGGTCGGATCATCTAGTCGCTTCACTTCAACAGGAAACTAGCCGTTGCACTTCTGACAGCTGACGCAGCTGACGCAATCGTCATTGATCAATTCATGCGACGTAATGCTCCAATCGGCGGTCGGATCAAACGATCCATGCACTTGTTGCTTCTTCACGACATGCAAGCTCTCTAAGTTGAACTTGGTATTTAGATTCAATCAAACGATCGATGCTCAATCGGATCAATTGGTCCCGATCTAAGCCCTTGAGCATCGATCGGATGATTGCCCAAAGCTCGGACCGCCTCCTTCACCTCTTGATTGGATCGTTTGATCTGAGCCCTTCACGCTCGATCGGACGATCAAACAATGCTTCGACCGCCCGCCTTCTCTCGATCGGATCAATTGATCCGTGGCTTTGATCTAGGCCGTTCAAGATCGATCGGACGATCAAGCAATGCTCCAACCGCTTGATCATTCCATGATCGGATCAATCGTTCCGTATACTTGTTGTTTCCTCTTTTTGAAACCCTAGGGCGGTCGATTGATCCGACCCGTACAAATTAACACCGGTCGGATCGATAGGTCCGTGTAAACTTTGCTGGGACCTATCCAATTCAAACTCTTTGAGTCCTTAGCTTTTGGAACCTAAACATACCTTCAAATATTCATCTTGATAAGCATGTTAGTCCCAATGACTATGTTGGCATTAATCACTAAAATTATAAACATGGCCTAAGGCCATTTTCCTTACAGTGATATTTGAGGCCCCCCAATGGTAATAAATTAAGAGATGGTTTATTCAGGATGTAGTTATTTTAGTGCTAAACAAAACCTATAATGGGTATTCTTGTTCATGTCTTACAAACAAACCAGTAATCAGTTATGACTAATTTGAATCTGCTTATCTCTCTTTTATGTTACATAAGTATAATTATATTGCTGTGTATTATCTACTACTTGACCAGCTTCTTTTTGCGAATGATCTTACTAAACATTTGTTTTCTTGTTCCAGTTGCTAGTACTCAATTGATTAAACAAGATGGTACTCCTATCGAGTGTGAGCCGCATACATGCATTTTGAATTGGAATGGTTTCAGAGTGCCAGGGATCAGACGTTCAATGTCCAAGAGTGAGATTGCGAACTGCATAGGGTACGTGTACAAACAGATGTATTCAGGCAACCCACCTGCAACTGATGCTGTAACTGCTTCATTGGGTAATGGCGATGGTTCAAACAGCAAAGTGTCATTTGATGAGCTAACAAGGCAGCTCCTGAATGACACCCAGATATCCGATGCGACTGATGAAAGGATGCTTATGTCAAGAGTGAACTCTCTCTGCTGCTTAATCCAGAGAGACTCAGGTTCAGGTCAGGGAACTCCTGGAGTCAGTGGTACAAATCAGATTTATGAAAGAAAGTCCAAAACTAGTGTGCCTCTGGTGCGAGGAGACAGTGGCAATGGCTTATTGCCGCCGAGGCGAGAATCATTTGGAGATCTCCTGACCAAGCCATTCCCGCCAAGGCAAGAATCATTTGGAGATCTCCTAACCAATCTGCCGCGCATCTCATCATTTCCCCACTTCTTGTGAGTTTGGCAAAAAAAGATATGTTATAGGAGTAAGTGGTGGCTTTCTACGGTGCAACCATAGGACACAGGTCACCGAAATTGCGGCATGTAGATTTCTTTTTTCTGCCGGCAAACGTGATTGACTCCTTTGTCCTTTGATCTTCTCTCTTTGGTGTAGACATAATAGATTGATAAGGACGATAATCATAGGTGATCTTTGTTCGAGTCCACAGAGCAATACGTGTGTTGGCTTTCTATGCTGTATAGTTTACTTCCTTGGTATACCTGATGTGATGATGGCACAGACTTACATGCCCATTTGCAACTATTTTGGGCTAAAGTTGATACCCAGTGTTGCTAACTGAAGATCCACTTATATGGTGTTTTCCTAGGATCAATTTGGGACATTCTACATGTGCACGGGGGTGGGTTGGCATGGCCGCTAAGACTGAGAATTCTTCAATGTTCGAGTGCCGTGTCCTTCCACCTTGATGATAGGTTGGGAGAATTAGAATAAGTTTCCCCTACATACACGAATTAAAAAGTGCTCTTGCTCAGATTTGTGATTGGATTCTTCAATTTGTTGACCCCACCATATGCATCTTCTTTTCCATAGTAGATTATAGTTCAGGCCGCGTCACGTGCTTTTTCACGGAATGGTTTTTTCATATAATCTGTATGAGACCTCCCTTTTGACAATTTCTTGTTATTCTTGTACTTGATTTATGTAAAGAAATATCATGCTGTATGTTGATGTCTTACTGACAGAGTCCGTCACCGTGGTAGTTCTGCTATGTGAAGAAACATACACCGTGTATGTTGTTCTCTTACTGACAGAACATGCATAGTCCTTTGGTATATAGTAATCATTTTATTTGGATGACTTGGTGGATGATTTGGTGGGTTGATAGTGTTTATAACTTCCTATAAACACACATGTAGGTCCACCATTTTTGTTAGCCAATGTAAGTCCATCATTATAAACACATGCAGCGACTGGACTAACAATTTTTTAGATTTAGAGGGTGTTTATTAGATTTTGGTACTAAAGTTTAGCAGGTGCCAATGCTTGATACTGATTATAAGGACTAAACATTAGTTAATTATTGTCGGGAATGGAACCCCAGGTACCTGTAAGGAATGAAGAGGTGCGTAACTCTACCAGAGCTAGAACTCTATTCTGTAGTCCTATTAGGACTCTGACTTTGTAAACCGACTAGTTCCTGCCTCCTGCCTCCTGGGATATATAAAGGAGGGTAGGGGTACCTAGGTTGACACCTCATCTTAGATTAACACAAGTTTCCAATAGATCCAACAAGTCTTATCGATCAAGATTCACAAGACAACCTTGTACTCATATTTACACTACGTAATACAAGATCAGCAAAAGGACGTAGGGTATTGCGCCTAATTGGCGGCCCGAACCTGTTTAAATCTCGTGTCACGTAATTCTCGATACTACTAACACTCTACCAAAACTCTACTACCTAGGGATACCCCTCGGTAAGATTGCTGGTAAAAACACCGGCATCTGGCACGCCAGGTAGGGGTGTTCATCGAGATCTTGTGAAGAATCCGATGGCGTTTTTTCAAGCAAATTCATCGCGTTTAAGATGGCGCGACCTTCACCTTGCGCTCGCCGCGGAGAAGACGAGCGTCGGCATGAACAACCTACCCACCCTGTCCCTCAAGATCAATCTACTCAACGTGATTATGGATGCAATTCTGAGCCGGCGTGCATATCGGCGATTTGATGCACATCTGCGTCTAAAATCCGAACACCAAGATCGAAGCGGAAGATGTCCGCAAGCTGGACGAGTACGTGCAATACTCAGAGCGCTGCAAGGAATCAATTTTCCTAAATCGAGTCCGAAGAGGAGCAAAACAGACTTGGCAAGATTCCCCACACAGCCTGGCTTCGAGTCCGAAGCGCAGCAAGCAGTCACCGAGTTCGACTCACATCAGTATTTCCTCTTCCAAAAAGTTGGGCACTACAGTTCTTGTCGGGATAAAGAGACACGAGTAAAAATTCCAGGCGTTCGTTCATAGCTACAAAAACTGGTTTAGTGTGGCAATTCATTGTGGATCAGGGCAATCACTACAACTCGATACTACATGAAATGGAGCAAACAATCAGTTGCTGCTTTATGCTATCACACGAGGATCAAGGGAGAAGCACAGGAGTTCAACATGCGCCACTTCTCCGACAAGTCTGCAAAGCCCCAGCAACAATCCTGACTACTACTCGATTCGGCTCAAGCTCGCACTGCGACGCCAAGATATCATGCCACGGCTAGTCGGCACTACTCCAACTCAATACACCAACAACGTCACACTGCCAACGACAAGCGCTGTACCGACGACGACTTCGATTGCTTGGCTCAGCTCCAGCTTGCGGAGCAGCTAGCACCGCCGCCATCACGGCTCAACTCGGCTCCAGCTCGTGACGTAATACAGACATGTCACGGTTGATGCGTCGCCATCGGCATCGACTACTTCAACTACTCCAGATCACTCCGTTGACGTACCGACGACAACCTCGACTATTCTAAATCATGTCGCTGCTTCATCAACTAATTCGGCATGCACTCCCACAGCCTCGACTACTAGATGCAACTCCAGCTCGCGTCGACGATGTACCAGCGTCAACCTCGACTACTTCAGCTCGTGTCACTGTGCTGCTGTGTGTTGACCTCGACAACTCACGCTTCCCAGCTCGGCGAACAACTACTTCGACTACTCGGCCCTTCTCGAAACGACTCGAGAACGGGTTGCGCATATTAAAACTAGACGGAATTAGCTCCGACTAGTTGGCTTCATCGACAAACGGCGACGAACCAAGCTAAGTTGCTTGGCTCAATCATTTTCGTGCTGCCATTTGTGCTCTCGCCGACTGCTTTACGCGTCCGCTTTCTTTGCGCTGCAACTTGCGCTTTAGCTTACTGTTTTTTTGAAGTGGTTTGCTTTGGACTTGTCGCTCCGTCGACTACTTTTTTGCTGTTTCCTCTTAATGGTCGATAATTTCTTAGGGTAGCATGTCTCAGTCGTTCATCTCATGCCCATTATTGATGGGCATGGATGTCTAAACGACGGGTTAACTACTCGGAAGTTACATGGCTTAATAAGGGTTCAGCATCACAGTTCCTTTTTTGCTGCTTCCTCTTAATGGTGGATAATTTCTTAGGGTAACGTGTCTCACTCGTGCATCTCGTTTTCATTATTGATGGGCATGAATGTCTAAACGACAGGTTAACTACTCGGGAGTTACGTGGCTTAACAAGGGTTCAACATCACAGTTCTTTTTTTCACTGATTTTTTTTGATAATTTCCTCAAGTAGCGTGCCTCAGTCGTGCATCTCGTGTCCGTTAGTAACGGCCATAGATGTCTAAATGACAGGTTAACTATCTGGGAGTTACACAGCTTAACAAGAACTTAGCACAACAACTTCACTTTAAATTGGCAAATTATTCTCTTACTGAATACAATTTCAGTATATTGAATATTCACATTATGTACTACATAATGTTTTCATTGTCTTTTTCCAGGTGAAAATTCTCCAGACCACGAGGCTATGCCATCGCATGTCAGCCAGCTCCTATGCTCGGGGGCTGGACACCAACTACAACTCGGTTTGCCACCAGGCTTGCCTAGTTAACTTCCCTTCGGCATTTTCAAGTCGTCAAATACTAATGGTGGGGCTACGACCACATTGACAACTGACTCCTATTTTGGGGGGGGGGGGGGGGGGGGGGAGATCACGGCCAACAAGTCAACCATGACCTCCTCTTTGCCACTTCACCAATGATGGCTAATCGGCTACTTATTGCTCGACACATCTCCGAATGGCTCCTATGCTCGGGGGCTGACGCATGAAGACTACTCGGCCAATGATCTCCAAGGATGATTCGATGAAGACCACACTAGAGCCTTAAATTGATTGTGTTAATCATTTCAAGGCTTGTGAGCTGATGAGCGACATCTACGACTGTTGATTTTTTCAAGATAAAAATTGAAGATTTCAAGACTATCAAGATTTGAGCTACTTGCAGCCTCGTGGCATCCTTGAAGCACTTCGAAGATTCAACCAGTACAACTACTCGGCGAGAATCTTAGAAGTACTCGTATGCTGCAATACTCGACTATGAAGCGCTCGGGGGCTTGTCGAGTATGGAACCCCAGGTACCCATAAGGAAGGAAGAGGTCTGTAACTCTACTAGAGGTAGGACTCTACTCTGTAATCCTACCAGGACTAGGACTTTGTAAACCGACTAGCTCCTCGCCCCTTGGGATATATAAAGGAGGGATGGGGTGAAAGTGCATATAGGCCCTTAATCGATTTTGGTGATTCTTGACAATCACAATTTGGAATATGATGCGCTTGTGTAAGATGTGTGTAGGAATAAAATGAAAGAATTGAAAAGTAGAAGAAAAGAAGGTCCCCAATTCAAAATGCATGGTGGTGGAGCTATTTGGAATACATTCATATTTATTTTTTGTTGAAAATTGAGTATAGGAATCCTGTACTTTCAAGGGGGACGCATTTGATTGATCTAGGAGGCCAAAGTGTTTTTCTTGAGATGATGAACACCTTTGAGAGACACAAATTCCACTCTTGCACTTCACTGTTTTTGTCAGGGAAGGATCATCTGACCCTATGCAGGATGATCCAACCATGACTAGTAAAACCTTCTGCATGGGTTCGGAAGTTCCGACCCAGGGGCGGATGATCCGGCCTTGGGAAGTTTCAAGTGAGTTTTTTGCACATGAGAGTAGTAGGACAGATGAACCGACCCTTGGGTGGATGATCCAAACCTGGAGATTTTGAGTTAGTTTTGAACTATTCTGTGACCTGGACGGATGATCTGACCTAGTGTCGGCTGATTCGGTACCCATTCAAAATACACATAACAGTCACATTTTGGAGGTTGGGTATAAATACCCCCTCACCCCTTCATTCACTTCTCTTGCTCATCCCGTCCAACCAGCCCCCTCTAGCATTCAATACACTCCCTCCCTTGCCTTCAAGCCTTGATTCTAGCCAAGATTCATCTAGGGTTTGGGTGTGAGTGGGATTTAGGGTTGAGTTTTTGAGTACTTTGTGAGCTTGCACTTGTTCATCTCAAGAATCACTTGAAGCATCCTTTGATTCATCGATTCACATTTGTTACTCTTGGAGTTTTGCTCCTAGACGGGTAGAGGTGACGGTGAGCTTCCATTCTTTTGCGGTTGAGCCTTCGAAAGTTTGTATTTCCCCCTCTCTTTATGAGAGCAATAGTAAGTGACTCAATCATCCTTTGTGGTTTATTGAACGAGACTTCAGGCTAGTGACAGCCGGGCACTTTGTGAGCATCTCAACGGAGACGTAGCTCCTTTGTGGGCTGAACTTCGGTAACAATTCTTGTGTTTCCTTGTGCTATTGTTGTTCTTATTGTTTTAATATTTGATTTGACCCGGTCTACTTGTTAGTTGTATTCTACTTGTGTAGATCATATCTAGAGTCTCCTATACACTTATTGTTATCTCTATATTCAAAGGGAATCTCCAAAAGATAAGTAACTTTTGAATTTCACACAAGTTTCTTTCCTCCACCGGATCATCCGACACTGCGTCGGATCTTCCTGCCCTAGGAAGATCCACCCCATTGTCAGAAGATCCAGTCCTGACCAGAGTTCATGAAGTTTTTCAAGAAAAGTTTTAGGTCGGCCTATTCCCCCCCCCCCCCCCCTCTAGGCCTAGTGTGGGTCCTTTCAATTGATATCAGAGCTTGGTCTCTTGATTCAGGCTTAACCGTCTAAGAGAAACATTATGGCTCATTTCTGAGACGGTTTCGAAGTTGGTGGTTCCGTCCAAGACGATCCACATGAGTTTGACATCTCAAGCGATGATGATTTTGAGATAAGTGATGTTGATGAAAGCCTAGACGAGGTTGAAAAGAACAAGAAGAGAAAAGAGAAGCTAATAAAGAAGTTTGATGAGAAGGTGGAGAAGAAGGCTCTAAAAATGCTTAGAGAGAATATGAAGGAGAAGGAAGTGCTTAGTGGATTTCACTCCGTGTCACACAAATATGACGATTCTTCCGCAAAGAAAGACTTCGATGCTATTTCTTTCTCATCAGTTCAATTGGGAAAAGTGCCTCACTTTGATGGAAATGATTACTCTCATTGAAAAAAGACATGAAGATGTATCTCTACGGTCTTCATCCTCATCTTTGGACCGTCACATGTGTGGGTATTGACAAGAAAGCCAAGCCACCTCTTACAAGTTAACAAGAACATGATCACTATCACAATGCAGAAGCTGTGATCATTCTTAGTAGTTGCTTGAGCTCCTATGGGTACAACAAAATTAGAGGACTCGAGGTAGCCAATGAGATTTGGGATGATCTTAGACGATCACATGAAAGAGATGATGTGATGAATGAAGCAAGATTGATGTGCTCCAAGGGGAGCTTGAGGCATTCATCATGAAGCAAGATGAAACTCTAGAGGAGATGTACAATTGTTGACGACCATTATAACTTCGTAGTGGCCGTCAACATTTCGGTAAAATGAGGATGATTATACCATATTCCATACATAAAAGTATTTTTATTGACAAATTCCACAAGTTTTGGATGAGTTGTGCTTGCAGAATAAACCAGGAGAAACAAGGGCCAAACCTGGCACAGGGCCAGGCCGGCCGGCCTAGGCCAGGCCGACCGGCCTCCCCTGGCCAGGTCTGGCCACGTCACTGATCCACAAGCCATGCCAAGTGCCCAGGATGATCAAGCACCATGCAAACAACGTCGGTTTGATCCAAGGACCCGGAAGGCCTAAAGGTGAAAGCACATGGATTGATGTCCCACATCCTAGGATTCTCAGACAAGCTTCAACTAAATGCAACTGTTACCGACCTTGGGAGAGCATCAGGACCGTTCCTGCAGAGGACGGTGCCAAGTGGCACAAGGGCCAGGCCGGCCGGCCTAGCCCAGGCCGGCCGGCCTCCCTCTGTGGCTGCCACGTCTCCTCCTTCGCGTGAAGCCTAAGCACAGCCTTGGCGTGCTAATGACGCTGACATCCACCCCCTGGAGGCTATAAAAGGAAGCTCATTCATCTTGGGAATACACACACCACATATCTCAAGTCTTTACTTGAAGGGAGCTCTAGTATCTTTTTCATTTCTTAGATTAGGATTAGAGTTGGGAGTAGAGCCGAGTCGAGCTTAGCTCGGATCTTCGGAGTCTTCGAAGTTCTGGTAAAGCTCTTGTATCCTTTCTTCTTTTGAAGAGTTTATTTATACAATTACTTTCTTACTTCAGAGCTTAAGTTATCCTTTATATTTCTCTCTTGCTCTTCTTTAAGAGTAAAGATCTTCCTCTCTTTAGAGCAAAGTCCTATCCCCTTTAGTTTTAGTCTAGAGTTTAGTTTAGCTCTACCGGGTTTTATCTCGCGGGTTTGCTCGCCTTGACCGGGCCGTAAGACGCCTTAGGGAAGACGGGGATTTCTCTTGACAGGCCTCAAGAGAAATCTTAATCATCGAGTGCAGACGTGGTGTCTGGCTTGTTGATTAACTAGTAAGTGTGTTGCACCCCACGGTACTGCAGTGGTAGGTGGCAGGTGGTGATAGCCCTGTCCGTCCTTCGTAGTCCACCACGTTCGGGTGTATTCATAACAGTAGTGCTGAGCCCGGAGAACCCCCTCTCTCACCCCATTCTGAGGTTCTCCCGTTCTAGCCGTCGAAGCGAGCTCTGTTCCCGGTATCTAAGCTAGGGTCTAGGCTAAGGCTAGAGTGCCTTTTGCTCTGAATTAGAAAGAGTCTAGGTCCGGTTTCTCCCAACGTCTTTCCTTTTCTTTAGAAATAGGTGCTCCATGTGTCGCTGGTCTTTCAGACCTTCTATCCGGTCATTAACTTGACCATTATCCACCCAAACCTAGAGTTTGTGCCCCTGGGTTTGTGGCTTGATATTTTTGGCAAGATATATCATTTCATTCTTCAATACACTTTAACCATCTGCTTCCCTACGGAAATATAAATACGATACGCTGGGGTAACTCCCACGGTGAAGTGCTACAACGAGATATATTCTGTGCGCTTGCAGAATTAATTTTGCATACAACGACATATATCTACGCGCTCTTGAGCGTTGCTAAAACGTGACGCTAAGGAGTGCCAACAAGCATTTCTGGCGCCGTTGCCGGGGAAGCAATTGGCTAAAGTTATTGTCGAATCATTTGATTATCTTTACAGATTTACCAAACCACTAACCTTAGTGACCTCACCACTGCAACACTCGTCTATTTTTGATGTGTTTTGCAGGGTAGTGCATGACTGTTTCAACCTACCATCAAACTTTGATCCAAATCCAGAACGCATTGGAAGAGTAGTGCGAAAGAGAGTCGTACCTCCTCAGATTTCACTCAGCTCAAGCAATATACTCGAGTCGTCATCCGACTCCAAGTCCGAATCAGATTCGTCGTTTTCTTCAGCCCCAGAGTCCCCAGAGATTATGGCTCAAGCTAAGAAGACGCTCCGTGAGTTCTCAACCCCGTCAAGCAGCAACTTCCCGGGATTGTCGAACGCACAGGAAGGTGCATTTGAGCTGAGAACTGGCCTGGTAAACATGGTTCAGGCCAGCCCTTTCTGCGGAAAGGTGACTGAGGATGCGAACGCTCACCTTCGGAATTTTCTGGAGGTGTACAGTACTATCAACCCCAATGGCACACCGATCAACAACATCCGCCTTCAACTCTTCCCATTCTCCTTGCTTGGGAAAGCAAAGGAGTGGTTCTATGCTAACAAGGCATCATTCGATGGACGCTGGCAGACTTGCGCAGACGCATTTCTGGCCAAGTACTTTCCGGTGGGCAAAACCAATGCCCTCCGAGGAAAAATCACTAGCTTTCAGCAGCTAGACAGAGAAACAATTCCCGAAGCTTGGGAGCGACTGCAAGAGTATATTGCAGCCTGCCCCCACCATGGTGTGGAAGATTGGCTGATTACCCAGAACTTCTTCCACAGCCTAAGCCGACGATCGCAAGAGATGTTGGATGCAGCCGCGGGAGGAGCTTTCCTCTCGTTGGATGTAGACGCAGCAAAGGCGCTAATCGAGAAAATATCCACTCATCAGAGCTGGATAGGAGAAAGACAAGCTCCCCGCAAGGGAGTACATCAAATTGACTCCGTTGATATGCTGGCCGCTAAGATGGACCTCCTCTTGAAGAAGATAGAATATCCTGGCAAGGAGATGAATCAGATCATGGAGGAGAGAGTCACGTGTGAAACATGTGGAGAAGCAGGACATTCGGGTGACACTTGCCCGACGACACAAGAGGAAGCCCATTTCATTGGAAATGACAACAATTCAGGCTTCCGTCCTCAACAAGGTTGGAATTCCAAGCCCAATTTCCCTTCGGCCAACAGCAAGGTAATGGCTCTAACAACGGTTTTCAACCGTCGCTAAAGGACATCTGGTATGGCCAAAAACAGATTAACGATAGCATTAGCAAGAAATTTCTTGCTAATGATAAAGTTATGGAGTCAATGGCCTCCCACATAGAAGCTTTTAATTCTGTCGTTAAGAACCAGCTGAGCTTCAACAAAATGATTGAAACTCAAGTAGCTCAGCTGGCTGCATCCTGCCCTAACCCAAATGCGGGGAAGTTACCCGGGCAACCGGAGGTTCCTTTCAAGGAAAATGTTAGTGCGGTGACCACGCGGACTGGCAAGTCCACGCAGGACCCACACAATTCACAGGATGCAGGTACTCAACAGAAGGAAGCTAGCCAAACCGAGGTGGCCGCCGAAGAGGAAGACGACCCTGTCTCAAAGGAGGGGAACGAGGCACCACAAGCCTCAAGCTACAGCCGAGATCCCACTTTCCTCCCGTTCCCAGAACGGAGGAGAAGACCCGTGGCCGACGAACAATTCGACAAGTTCGTCAAGGTAATCAAGAAGGTATACATCAACATACCATTACTTGATGCTTTGCAGGTCCCGACATATGCCAAGTACATCAAGGATATACTTAGCAACAAACGGACTTTACCCACAAGGGAGACGGTACAGCTGACCGAGGAATGTAGCTCAGCTATACTCGGGCCCCACCTTAAGAAGAAAGATCCTGGCTGCACCACAATATCATGCTCCATTGGAGGCCATGACTTCGACAACGCCCTATGTGACTTGGGGGCGAGCGTCAGCGTAATGCCCAAGGTAGTCTTTGACCACCTTAAACATATATCGCTTGTCTCTACACCCATGTGTTTGCAGCTAGCGGATCAATCGATCCGCTACCCCCATGGAGTCGCAGAAAATGTTCCGGTCAAGATCAGGGATTTCTTCATCCCTGTGGATTTCATCGTCCTGGATATGGAAGCCGGAGCAACGAACTCTCTCATTCTTGGGAGACCGTTCTTAAGTACTGCGAATGCAAACATTGACGTGGGACGTGGGACCATTCAACTGAGGATTAACGGAGGGACCGAGAGTTTCTCTTTCCGTCCTAAGGAGATCCCCCATCAAGTCAATATGGTCGAAGAAGTCATGCCCCGAAAGTCCAAGATGCCGAGCGTAGAAACGCTCATGAAGATGGTGGAAGCCTTCGCCGCCAAAGAAAAGAAGAGGCATGATCGCTATCATGCACGGCGAAGAATATCGAGAACCAAAGCGCTGGAGGAGCAAGCAAAGCGCGATAAGGAGGTTGAATCCAAGTCCCGTCCACCTCGAAAGGAATGGCGGGTAAACGCAGTTCCGAACAAGGATTCGGAGAGTTCTGCTCAGGACGAAAAACTCGAGCCCTCGCCATAAGGTATATGGTACGTATCTTTGCATTGCATATAGAATAGGTTTTTCATTTCAATTCTTTTCATTCAGCACAACATGTTTTCGAAGCTTGCATTTTTTATTTCAATTGTGCATTAGGGAGCATATATAAAAAAAAAATTCGGCCAAACTTCAGGCCGGCCGGCCCCACTTGTCAATTCCAGTGGCCAGATCACAGCAAGCAAGGAACAAGAACATGTGGAAGGACACGACACGAGAGGATGGAGAAAATTTGGCACAACTTCAGGCCGAACGGCCCCAGCCAGGCCGGCCGGCCTCTAACCACCGTTGCTGTCCCATCCTCACCTACCAGAGCACCGAGCACAGGGCAGTGACCACCGACGCACGGAATGGAGACGACCGGCGCCATGTGCAGGCCGATCGGCCTGCCTCAGGCTGGCCGGCCTCCCCCTGCTGCGCCTCTATAAATACCAGTGCCCAGCTCTGAAGGAAGACGAGCCAAGCACAGGTATGCGTGCATCCTGCTCAATTCCCTTCTCCCTCGCTTAAATTTCGAAATTCTCTAAGTAAGGTTAGAGTTTAAACCACAAGGAAATTCTGCTAAAATCCATTCTTGAATCCTTGTGAGAACAAACCCCTGCCGGTTGAACGAGAACGTTTGTGGTGGTTCTTACCCCACAAGAACGACTAACCGAGTTGTGGTGATTAATCTCCCACAAGAACGCCTAACATCTGACTGTCTAACCCTTGATTTCCTTCGGGTATTGTGAGACTAATCTTTTGCAGGAATCATGTGGACTAAGGCACGTGGAGTCGTGACCAAGCTCACCTCTTCGAGCTCTCGCCGCTCTCGGGGATCATCTACTTCCCGCGATACTATGTCTGTCGACTCAACTCGACACGACACAGAGTCCCAGGAGGAGGAGGTGCCGAGGAACAGGCTCCGCATCAGGATCATGACTCGGGTCGAGCACATCGTTGCTCGGACCGAAGACGAGAGAACGGTGCTGGACCAGCTCCAGAACCGCTACTTCACACACGCCAAGTACTTCGACCCCATGCTGCTGATCAAGACCGGTCTCGGAGGAGACATGGAACGGGCGTTCAACAATGCCGGATGGAAAAACTTCTACCCCGTCACGGAAACAGGTTCACACTTTGTTACTATGGAGTTTTTGATGAGTTTGAAAATCGAAGTTCGTCCCAACGAGACAAACATTTGCTTTCGGTTTTTCAATGAGGATTTTGTCTTGACCCCGAAGCAACTTAGTGAGGCTCTTGGTTTCAACAAGAGATGCATCATTGATGCCAACCTGTTGGTGACTAACTACCGGTACAACCGTGCCGCATGGTGGGATAGCATCACAGGGGAGCCATCCTCGGGGAAAAGTAGCATTACCGCCATCCACAACCCCACTCTTCGTTTCCTGGCGAAGTGGATCGCTATGGTGGTCCACCCGCGCGCTGATTTGTGTCTTTGCCTCTTGCCTGATTTAGAGTGCCTGTATGCCATGGTCAAGAAAATTCGCTTTTCTCAGGTCATGAGCATGCTTGAGAACTGGCAGAGGTTAGTCAGTGGCCGAGCCACAATTGACATAACCTCGCTAGTCACACGCATCGCCAACCATGTTGATGCTTTGCAGGGCGCTCAAGTCACCTTCCTTCCAGCTACACAAGAATATCAGTACTGCATTGGTTTAGACCATTTCATCCAGGGGACTTGATGCGCGAGGGCCCTGGCCATACTCTTTTCATGTGCTATCCTGGTTTCATCGATGAAGTTGAGCTTCCATGCCCAGCTTTGTCGCTGAGATCAGCGAGAAGTCTAACCATGCAGCTCAGAAGGAGGGAACCCGCTCGCCACAGTGTTGCAGGCCCTGCAACATGTGGCAGGCGGGCCAGGCATGATGACGAAGCCGGAACTTCTACCGCGCCACAGCCCGAGTACCGCTACCAGCAGCAGCCCGAGTACGACTACCAGCAGCCGACAGAGAACCCCACGGCCAACATGAACTTTGAGGAAGCATTCGACTACCACCAAGGAACAGCAGGCTACGGCCCGCAGGTCGGACCATCCGCCTCTGCCAGGTATGACTACGAGAACCCGGTTTCCCGGGGGATCGCTGATCTTAATACCAAGATGGAGACGATGACGCTGCAACAACAGCAACTCAGAGATGCAGTTGCACACAACACTGATCTCACGCAGCAGAACTGGGGGATGACCACATCCCTCCAGACCGACATCCACGGCTTCTTCGACTACATGCACTACGACCCCAACCAAAGCTACCAGTGAGCTTCATCGAAGCTTGGGGGAGTCGCAGGTATGTCGAAAGCCGTCGCCGTTTGCCTTGCTGTTGCCTTGCCGTTGCCTTGCCGTTTGCCGTTACCGTTTGCCTTACCGTTGCCTTGCTGTTTGCATTGCCGTTGCCATTTGCCTTGCCTTGCCTTGCCGTGCGATGATGAAATGCTAAAAAAAATAAAAGGAAAAAAAGAGAAAATAATAAAAACAAAATAAGATAAAATAAAAGCTCCAAAATATGTCTTTATGTATGGAACTATGGTTGAGAACCTCTGGAATGATGAATAGTTGCTCAGTTTATGCCCTCTAAGTGCCTCGTGCTTAGTCCTTTACTCTTGAGTATTTGAGTTCGTTGGCATTTAAGGATCCGCCATGATAAAACTGTGGGAGCAAGAGCACTTGTTCATTGTTTAAGTTATTGTGAGTTTTGATATGGTTTGTTTCGAGGTATAACTGCATGCTTAGTAAGGAACCTCTCGGAAGTTTTTATAAAATGTTACATGGTGAATCTTCCTCGATGGTTTAAATGTCCTATCCAGAGTCTAAACAGTATATATTTGTTGAAACTACCATATGCTATCTTGAGTTGCTTTGAGTCTTGTCGAATGGTGAAGTTCGCTTGCAGAAGGTACTTGACATTCACCGGTCTTCCCATCCACCTCAGCCTCAAAATGTCCGACTAGTCAAAGTCCCACTCCGGGGTTGACATCCACCGTCGATGACATACACTCACCTCATCACAAAGCTCACCCCAAAAGGTCCTCAACTACTCCATACAAAGCTGAATCCCTCTCTGTCACCAAAGTAAGTGAAGAGATGTATTCGAAAAAAAATGGAGACAAATGCTCCATCTGAAAAACAGAAGTAACCAAGGTATGCCACTCTTACCCTACCTACAACTCCACTTCAGCCTTAGTATAGGGAAACATTGGTCAATCCCGACCAAGAGTGAGGATTAAAACACCTTGAGTGACTCGAGAGTACCATCGGGGAATGAATCAACCATCTTTTGAAAAATTCATATCTCCGAGATGGAACCTGAAAAGTTGCAGGAAATACTTTAGAGATGACCGTTCAAGCTCTCAATAGCCCAAAACGTGAATCAATGCAGCCCCACGTGGAACCATGGTATGAGTTCTCTTTTATGCCAACTTATTCAAGTGATTCGTTGAAGTTTTGGCTTAAGCACAGAGTACTTTAAGAGTATAAACATTGAAGCAACTCCTGACCAACCGAACCCAGAGTTTTAGCCTTGCTCGAGGACAAGCAAGAGTCTAAGCTTGGGGGTGTGTTGACGGCCATTATAACTTCATAGTCACCGTCAACATTTCAGTAAAATGAGGATGATCATACCATATTCCATACATAAAAGTATTTTTATTGACAAATTCCACAAGTTTTGGATGAGTTGTGCTTGCAGAATGAACCAGGAGAAACAAGGGCCAAACCTGGCACAGGGCCAGGCCGGCCGGCCTAGGCCAGGCCGACCGGCCTCCCCTGGCCAGGTCTGGACACGTCATTGATCCACAAGCCATGCCAAGTGCCCAGGATGATCAAGCACCGTGCAAATAACGTCGGTTTGATCCAAGGACCCGGAAGGCCTAGAGGTGAAGGCACATGGATTGAAGGGCCCACATCCTAGGATTCTCGGATAAGCTTCAACTAAACGCAACTGTTACCGACCTTGGGAGAGCATCAGGACCGTTCCTGCAGAGGACGGTGCCAAGTGGCACCAGGGCCAGGCCGGCCGGCCTAGCCCAGGCCGGTTGGCCTCCCTCTGTGGCCGCCACGTCTCCTCCTTCGCGTGAAGCCTAAGCAGAGCCTTGGCGTGCTAATGACGCTGACATCCACCCCCTGGAGGCTATAAAAGGAAGCTCATTCACCTTGGGAATACACACACCACATATCTCAAGTCTTTACTTGAAGGGAGCTCTAGTATCTTTTTCATTTCTTAGATTAGGATTAGAGTTGGGAGTAGAGCCGAGTCGAGCTTAGCTCGGATCTTCGGAGTCTTCGAAGTTCTGGTAAAGCTCTTGTATCCTTTCCTTCTTTTGAAGAGTTTATTTATACAATTACTTTCTTACTTCAGAGCTTAAGTTATCTTTTATATTTCTCTCTTGCTCTTCTTTAAGAGTAAAGATCTTGCTCTCTTTAGAGCAAAGTCCTATCCCCTTTAGTTTTAGTGTAGAGTTTAGTTTAGCTCTACCGGGTTTTATCTCGCGGGTTTGCTCGCCTTGACCGGGCCGTAAGACGCCTTAGGGAAGACGAGGATTTCTCTTGACAGGCCTCAAGAGAAATCTTAATCATCGAGTGCAGACGTGGTGTCTGGCTTGTTGATTAACTAGGAAGTGTGTTGCACCCCACGGTACTGCAGTGGTAGGCGGCAGGTGGTGACAGCCCTGTCCATCCTTGTAGTCCACCACGTTCGGGTGTATTCATAACAGTAGTGCTGAGCCCAGAGAACCCCCTCTCTCACCCCGTTCTGAGGTTCTCCCGTTCTAGCCGTCGAAGCGAGCTCTACTTCTGGTATCTAAGCTAGGGTCTAGGCTAAGGCTAGAGTGCCTTTTGCTCTGAATTAGAAAGAGTCTAGGTCCGGTTTCTCCCAACGTCTTTCCTTTTCTTTAGAAATAGGTGCTCCGTGTGTCGCTGGTCTTTCAGACCTTCTATCCGGTCATTAACTTGACCATTATCCACCCAAACCTCGAGTTTGTGCCCCTGGGTTTGTGGCTTGATATTTCTGGCAAGATATATCATTTCATTCTTCAATACACTTTAACCATCTGCTTCCCTGCGGAAATATAAATACGATACCCTGGGGTAACTGCCACGGTGAAGTGCTACAACGAGATATATTCTGTGCGCTTGCAGAATTAATTTTGCATACAACGACATATATCTACGCGCTCTTGAGCGTTGCTAAAACGTGACGCTAAGGAGTGCCAACAACAATCGATTGAATCTTCTTGTGATCGAGATAAGACTTCTTGGTAGTGATGATTGGGATGAGCACAAGGTCACAAAGAAGATACTTAGAGCATATGCCCCAATGAACCCAATGCTTGGTACTATGAGTAGAGACAAGAGAAAGTTCAAGACTATGACTGCCATTGACTTGTTCAACAAATTGAAATATCATGAGTCTCATAGAGTTGAGAAGTCAAAGAGCAAGACAAGCGAGCCAGAAGAAATCAAAGTTATTGCTTTCAAGGCCAAGCCAAGCAACAAGAGTGAATCAAAGGATAAGTCATCAAAGTCCTCCAAGTCTCACAAGAAGAAAGACTCAAGTTATGATGACACCACCAATGAAGAGACTGCCATGATGGTGAGAAACTTCAAGAACTTCATGAAGAGGAAAGGTGATAAGAGATCGATCTTTCAAAGAAAATGCTATGAATGTGGTGAGAAAGGGCATTACATTGCCGATTGTCCTCACAAGAAGGAGAACAAGGAGGATAAGAAGTCTAAGGACAAGTCCTATGATAAGGAGAAGAGGTACAAGGAGAAGAGCAAGGAGTACAAGAGAAAGAATGGACATGCTCACATTGGTGAAGGTTGGGATTCTAGTGATTACTCCAACAAAGAAGAAGTGGCAATCCTTGCCTTCATGAGCCTACACCAACTCACTGTCTCTTCTGGAACTACTATGATAGTGATCATGAAGATTGAGCTCCCATGTGCCTCATGGCTCAAGGGACTAAGGTATTAATCACCTCCATTCTTCCATCATCTACTCCCTCGACACCTAGTAACACAGAAAATAACTTAGATGATGAGGAAGTCGAACATGATAGAAACATGATAAATGTGTTTGGCAAGAAAGGAGCTAAACATATTAAAAAACTAATGGAGAAATTGGAAAAGAGAAAAACATCTCTTGATAGGCAAGAAGACTTGCTCATCCTTGAAAAGGAGAGAAACCTTGCTCTTGAGAATGCACTAGACGAGGAGAAGGTCAAGGTTGAGAAATTGGCAATTGACTTGTCACTAGCCAAAGACTCACATGAGAGGATGTTTAAGAAATGTTCTTGGCAAATTACTCTCTAGCTATTCTAAAGAACGTTCATAGTGAGCTTCAACAAAGGCATTCAAGCCTTGAGGTCAAAGTACAAAGACCGTGAAGCTATGTATGACATTCTTCGGAAAAGCACCAAGACCGACTCTAAGACTAATTGATTCCAGTGCCTCCACTAGTTAAGGTTGCTCAAGATTCTATAAAGTAGATGTGAATGCTTGTGTTAGTAACCTTGCCAAGCTAGAGAAGGTGATCAATGTAAAGAATACTCAACTCAAAGAGTTGAACAAGATCATTAGCAAGGGCAAGGCTAAGGAGAAAAGTGTGTTTGAGTCCCATCCGGCATATCATTGTTGGACATGGAGGCCTAGGGCCCACATGGACGCAGAAAGAACTCCAAAGGAGGATATGGAAACGAGTAGAGACCGTGGCGCAACACAACACAGGACTCTACAGAATATGAAAACTAGTCGATATAAGGAAAGCATTCGCATAGCGAGGCATGCTCGGGTTACTACTCGAATTAGACTAGGATTCCTCTCTTGTAACCTTGCCAACCAGTATATAAGGTTGGGCAGGCACCCCTCTTGAAACAACACACAAGTTCAACTCAATACGTTCCAATAGGACATCAGTCTATAGAATAGAGAGAATCACGACTAGTCTTACTGATCATAGATCGATAAAACAATCTTGTACTCATATTCACCCTACGTAATACAAGATCAGCAACAGGACGTAGGGTATTACGCCTAGTTGGCGGCCCGAACCTGTATAAATCTCGTGTCACGTAATCGTCGAGTTCCTAATTCTACGAACACTCCACCAAAACTCTACTGCCTAGGGATACCCCTCGGTGGCATTGCCGATAAAACACTGACATCTGGCGCGCCAGGTAGGGTTGATCGTCAAGAATCCTGGGGAGAATTCGACGACTTCAAGACAAAACAAGATGGTCCGAGAAGGCGCTGCTCTCGGAACCAAGCACATGGAGATGATCGACGACAGCAAATCACTGCAATCAGGAAAAGCATCGCCAAGCATGGAGGAGCTCATAGAGAGTTTCGGCGAAACTCGGCTGTCTGACATCATCAAGGGACAAGAGCCAGAATCAAGATCGCTCTCAAACTCTTCTCAAGGAATTCCACCCGAGTCTGACTCGATTTCGACGAGTAGTTCAAGCACCCACCCAACCCAGACCCAAGTCAAGACCAGTCCGAGTCCCTTTCAATGAAAGGACTAAAATTGGCAAGATAACTCTTGGGCCGACAGATCCTGGTCCAAACATCCGATTTGCCATATCAGTCCAGCACACCTCTTGCGTTGGAAGCGGAAGGCGGCACAGAAATTGCTACTACAAGCTCTAGCGCCAGCTTTGACCCTGAGCGCGAGCTGTTCATGGCTAATCCAGTTGATGACAATGAACGACACGCCAACGAACTCGAAGAGCAAGTATCCGCAGATTCAGAAGGTTTGGAAGGAGAGTCAGAAGCACACAAAGCATTAAGGGAATCCAAGAATGCAAAAAGAGCTCTGCGATGACTCGACGCGCGAAGTCGTCGACTAGCAATTGTCAACAAAGAACTAGTCCACGGAGGCCAATATGTTTCTCCTTTGGCCAACGCTATGGAGCTCCAGTTTCAGCTATGATCATTACCCAAAACAGATGCGGTCGAAAAAGCTCTCGAACAAGTAAAAAATATGATCAAACAACTCGACACAGCTAGCACTATTCCTCAAGCAAGCAAGGCCAATGCTCCAGTCAAAAGCCAGGTGGTCAACAGCAAAGTAAGGACGTTCAATGCAAAAAGCAAGAATGCCACACCCAGCCGCGCCCCTAGTGGATTGGCAGGAAGCCAATTTCAAGGAGGAAACAACGAAGCCGCACAAGGTCAACCTGACCTCCGACAGTACCTGGATAGACAACGTGACATCCGCTCTATCATCAATTCCCTACAGCTAGATAGGGAACAAGATGACGACGACGACGGTTACCCAATGCTAACAAGGGACATTAGGATGGCCAGCTATCCTCCTAACTTCAAACTAGTCGATTTCGACAAGTATGATGGTAAACGTTCTCCAGAATCTTGGTTACAATCTTTCTCGACTGCAATTGAGTGTGCAGGAGGCAATAATGCGATCAAATGTCGATACTTCCCTTGGGCAATGAAAGCTTCTCCCTAACATGGTTCAAGAACCTGCCTCGAAATTCAATCCACTCCTAGGAACAACTTAAGCAAGTGTTCATCACCAACTTTCAAGGAATGTACGATCGTCCAGGGACTCACCACGAGCTCCCTACATGCAAGCAGAAGGAGAACAAATCATTTAGAGAATTCATGCGATGTTTCTTCGACATAAAGAACACAGTCATAGATATATCTGAGTGAGACGTCATAGACCTGTTCCAAGCGGGAATATTCAGGAGAATTGTCCACTCGGACTTCGGTCATCAACGACCAAAAACAATTCAAGCATTGAGGACAATGATTGAAGAATGGGCAGACCAAGAAGACAGGGAGATCGTGAAGTTCGGAAGCAGAAGAGGCTACAAGAAGAAAGACATTTATCACAAGAATCAACGTGATTTCCCGGGCATACCAAGGAAGAGCAAGCTAGACGATATCATCGCGGCACTCGAGCAAAACACACATGGTCAGCCGAAGAAGAACTGAGACTTTGAGAAGGCCCTGCAACAACAGCAGTGCCCATGGCACAAAAATCAAAAACACACAGCTTGGGATTGCTACAACCTTAGAAAAGCCTTTGGAGTCCAAGTGAACGACAAACATAAAAGTCACAAAGGCAAGAACAAGGCAGAAGAAGAAGATAAGACCGAGGAGGACATATTCCATAGTGCAGACAAAACTGTCATGGTTATCATGGGTGGAGAGTACGGTTTTCCATCAAAGCGAGTATAGAAACTCACTCTAAGGGAAATCATGTCAGTTGAACCTGTTGTCCCACGATACCTAAAGTACTCGGAAATTCCGATTACTTTCGCAAGAGAAGACTAGTGGACAAGCTACGCTGACGCAAGACGATTCCCACTCGTGCTAGATCCGACAGTAGCTAGTTCAAAGCTAACCAAAGTACTCATCGACGGCGGAACTAGTCTCAATGTCCTATTCACAAATACTGTAAAGAAGATGGGACTGGACATCTCAAATATGCTTGCTCCCACCAAATCTCCTTTCCACGGAATAGTTCCTGCAATGCGGCCTTACCTCTTGGACAAGTAGTCTTGCCAGTTACCTTCGGGACTCGAGAGAACTACAGAACGGAATTCATCACCTTTGAAGTGGCAGATTTTGAGACTTCCTACCATGCAATTCTGGGACGACCAGCCATGGCAAAATTCATGGCAGTACCTCATTACGTGTACCTCATTCTCAAGATGCCCAACCCACATGGTGTTTTATCACTTCGAGGAGATCTCAGGCGACAAGGAAGCAGTCGAACTCGCTTCAACTACTCAAATTCCCAGCTCAATGGCTGAAGTATTTGCAGTAGCACAGAAGCTAAAAAAGACCAGCCTGGACATTCCAACACAGGGGCCTGGTCCTTTAAAAGTAACAACGCCTAAGGAGGTCAAAACCATGCAGATCGAGTTGCAGGAAGGAGAACCCTCCAAGACAAGTACGATAGGAACAAGATTAGATCCCAAATAGGAAGGCGCGCTCATCAGTTTTCTTCAGGCTAACCGAGATATTTTTTGCTTGGCAACCAACAGATATGCCAGGGGTTCCAAAAGAACTGATCGAGCATACCTTAAATGTGGATCCAAAAGCAACGCCAAAGAAACAACGACTACGGCGGTTTGCCCAAGACAAAAGAGAAGCTATCAAAATCGAGATTGCAAAACTAGTTGCAGCTGGTTTCATAAAAGAAGTCTTCCACCCCGAGTAGTTAGCTAATCCAGTCTTGGTTTGCAAGAAGAACAACAAGTGGAGGATGTGCATCGATTACACAGATTTAAACAAGCATTGCCCCAAGGATCCATTTGGACTTCCAAGAATCGACAAAGTCGTCGATTCAACTGCAGGCTCAGTCTTACTTTGCTTCCTAGACTGCTACTCTAGATACCATTAGATTGCACTAAAGGAAGAAGATCAAATTAAGACTGTTTTTATCACTCCATATGGAGCATACACCTACACTACTATGTCCTTTGGACTAAAGAACGCCGGCGCAACCTATCAACGAGCCATTCAACTATGCTTCAAAGACCAATTGCAACACAATGTCGAAGCCTATGTGGATGATATAGTCGTTATGACAAGGAATTTGGACAACTTTATCGCAGATCTCGAAGAAACTTTCAATTCACTTCGAAAGTACAGATGGAGACTCAACCCCACCAAATGTGTATTTTGTGTCCCATTGGGAAAATTACTCGGTTTCATCGTGACTTATCGAGGAATCGAAGCAAATCCAGAGAAGATCAATGCCGTCACAACTATGAAAGCACCCAGGACAGTCAAGGACGTCCAAAAGCTTATAGGATGCTTGGCAGCTCTAAACAAATTTATCTCTCAACTTAGAGAAAGGGGGCTCCCTTTTTCAAACTATTGAAGAAGCAAGAGGGTTTCCGGTGGACAGAAGAAGCACATGCGGCACTTCAAGATTTGAAGAAACATCTACAAACTCCACCGATCATTATAGCCCCAAAGAAGAAGAAACCCTACTCTTATACATCTTAGCTACCACAAATGTGGTGAGCACCGCACTAGTTGTGGAAAGACCTGAGGACCACCATGCATTCCCCTGCAGAGGCTGGTGTACATTGTCAGTGAAGTACTCTCGAAGTCCAAAGCTCGATATCCAGCAATACAAAAACTACTCTACGCCTTGCTCACTACATCAAGGAAGCTACGACACTACTTTGACACACACAAAATCCTGGTTGTCATGGATTACGCGCTCAGAGAAATTCTACACAATCCAGTGAGGACCCGGTGTGTCCGAGGACCGGTGGATGGTCGCTTCCTGGTGTGATGAGTGATTGACAATGTGGTGTGGATTGAAGTTTCCCTTGGCTCAAGTATTGCAGGTGTAGAATGCGGCTTGGTTGCATTGGTGCAGGTGAAGAACAAGCGCGAAAGGTCTTAGCCATGGTGGCCTCCAAGGAGCGGAGAGACAAGTAGGCTTGGTTCGAGGGACCCGGTGGCCCGATGGATCAAGTACGGTTCACATGCTAGCAAGAACGAGCAAGGGGACGTGGATCAAGTGCGAGGTAGCGGCTCACAACCGAAGCTCGTACGCGGACGTGAAGCCGGTGCAAGGTGGCGGCTAACGACCGAAGCTGTGTAGTTTTATCAAAAATGTCACCACATGAGCAAAGTCCTAACCATGGATTGTTCAAGCAAAAATGAACTTCATCTCACTAAAAACATGAAAGGACAAGCATTCTTGACAAAACATCATCATAAACGCCCAAGTCCTACCTCATGTCATGTCAAAGCACGGAGCCATGTGTTCACTTCTCATGGGAGACTTCTCCGGCAAACAACATGCAACCGCTTGGCACCCATGTGTGCAAGTGTGTGCAATGGTGAAAGCATAGGGACATGAGCATAATTTTCTGCAAATATATCATTTTCTCATCTTTCTTCTTTCAAGCATAGACATCTCATGTTTCAAGTTTTTCAAGTTAAGCATGGTACATGAAATGTCTTTGCGACAAAAAGAAGCTTATGCTCCTCCACAAGATAAAGCATGGGCTAAACATTTACAATGACAAAGGTCTTTGACACAATTGAAAAGAATATCACATCCTAGCATGATCTTAAGCAAGGTATAGCCATTTCGGCTCAAACAAGACATGCAAAGGCATTTACTCATGGGTGAAAGAGTTTAAGTTCAGTTTGTCATTTTAGTTCAAAAGAGACTATCTCAACAGAATATATATCAGAACCATCAAGAGCATAGCCATCCATACAATCAATCCCTAGCCAGCCTGCCTAGACTCTAAAATGTAGCAAGTTGTAGCAATCACTGCATATAGGAGAAGCTCATCCTAAGAAAAACGCACATACACCAAGTTCCCCTCGCAAGCGGGTGAAGGTTGCTTGGTCAAGTGGTTTGGTGAAAATGTCTGCAAGCTGGTTTTGGGTAGAAACATGGGCAAGCTCAATATCTCCTTTCTCCACATGATCTCTCAGAAAGTGGTACCTTACTTCTATGTGTTTGGTTTTGGAATGAAGCACGGGAT
The DNA here is from genome assembly GCA_015476505.1 of Urochloa ruziziensis. Lineage (NCBI taxonomy): Eukaryota > Viridiplantae > Streptophyta > Magnoliopsida > Poales > Poaceae > Urochloa > Urochloa ruziziensis. The sequence continues at coordinate 29,457,009 of CM027119.1, forward strand.
TTTTGGCTACGCTGATGGCACTGGTGCTATCACAAAGAAGTGGAACATGGGACATGTCTAAGCCAAAATCTCTCAAGGTGTAGGTGATCCAAAGCAACTGGGAGCAACAGCTAGCAGCAGCAACATACTCGGCTTCTCTGGTGGATTGAGCTACACTAGACTGCTTGCGAGAAGACCAAGACACAAGAGACGAACCAAGAAACTGACACTGACCGGAAGTAGACTTGCGATCAACACGACACCCAGCAAAATCCGCATCAGTGAAACCATGAAGTGCAAGTGTAGAATCAGCAGAGTACCAAAGACCCAGCTCAGGAGTAAACTTGAGATACCTGAAAATCCGCTTGACGGCCTGACGATGTGAAGTCCTCGGTGAATCCTAAAAACGAGCGCACAGACACACGCTGAACTGTATGTCTGGCCTCGTCGCCGTCAAGTACAGAAGGGAGCCGATCATGCTCCGGTACTCCTTTCCACTGGTTCTCCGTCCTCATCCGCATCCAAAGCTGTAGTCGTACTCATCGGCGTAGTCATCGGCTTGGAGTCGCTCATGACGAATTTCCTGAGAATGTCCTTGGTGTACTTGCTTTGGTACACGAACGTCCCATCCTTGGTTTGCTTGATCTGTAGCCCGAGAAAGAACTGCAACTCTCCCATCATTGACATCTCAAATTCCCTGCTCATATCGTCTGCAAACTTGGCAACAAGATCATGAGAAGAGCCACCAAAAATGATATCATCCACGTAAATCTGAACGATTAAAATATCATTGCCATTTCTCAACAAGAAGAGTGTCTTATCAACCTTTCCCATCACAAACCCCTTGCTAAGCAAGAACCCCCTCAACCTGCCATACCACGCTCTGGGTGCTTGCTTTAGGCCATATAAAGCTCGGAGGAGTTTGTACACTCGGTGTGGGTATCTCTCACTCTCAAAACCCGGGGGCTGCCTCACATACACTTCTTCCTCGATCACCCCATTCAAGAAGGCACTCTTCACGTCCATTCGGTACAATTTGAACCCTTTAGCAGCTGCAAATGCTAGAAGGATCCGAATTGCCTCCAAGCGGGCAATAGGAGCAAATGTCTTCCTCAAAGATGGACTGTCCCAACTCATCATCACCTGCACACTCAAAGACAGAAGAGCTACATGGAATGGTCTCGTCGAAAGTGACTTCGCAAGTCTCTATGATTTTGTTAGTCTCAAGATTGAGCACACGATATGCTCGAGAATGATTAGCATAACCAAGAAAAATTCCATCCATCGAACGAGACTCAAACTTGTCCAAATTTCCTTTCTTCAGAATGAAACACTTGTAACCAAAAACCCGAAAGTGACTCACACGGGGGGAACGACCATGGAAAAGCTCATAGAAAGTTTTCTTCTTGAAAGCACGAAGGAAAATCCGATTCGAAACATGACAAGCTGTATTCACCGCTTCTGCCCAATACTTCCTAGAAGTCCTATGCTCATCTAGCATCGTCCTAACCATCTCACAAAGTGTTCGATTCTTTCTTTCAACAACTCCATTTTGACAAGCAACATATGGCGAAGAAAATTGATGTTCGAGACCAAGATCATGACAAAAGGCATCAAAACGAGTGTTCTTAAATTCCGTACCATTGTCACTGCGCATAGCTCTCATGGCACCACCATTACTCTCGTTTTTCAACCTCAAAATCAGATCTCAAACAAAATCAAATGTTTCATCCTTTGACGCCAAAAAGAACACCCAAGCATATCGAGAAAAGTCATCCACAACCACAAGAACATACCACTTCCCACCAACTGAACGAACACGAGCGGGACCAACCAAGTCCATATGCAAAAGCTCCCCTGGACGCTCAGTCATAACATCTGTCAAAGGTGGATGAGAAGCAGCAATCATTTTACCATGCCTGCAAGGTGCACAAACCAAATCTTTCTCGAATTTGAGCTTGGGCAATCCTCGGATAAGGTCAAGAGCACTCAAGCGTGTGAGTAAATCAAAGCTCACATGACCCAATCTCCTATGCCACTTCCAAAGCTCAGAAGAAGTACCAGCGATCAAACACCGTGAAGGACCAAAAGATCGAGAAAAATCAGCACGAAAAATCTGTCCCTCGGGAATGATCATACACACAAGGTCACCTCGAGAATCAAGAATTCGAGAATCACCACTCTTAAACCGAACCTCATAACCCTCATCAAGAAGCTGAGAAACTGAAAGCAAATTAAAACCAAGATTCTTGACAAGAGCAACCTGCTTCAACATTAAATTGTCACTCACGTGAATAGCACCCTCGGACAACACTCTACCTCTACCCTTGTCCCCGAAAGTGATGTACTGCCTGGACACCACCGGGGTGAGACTGGAGAACCAGTTCCTGTTACCTGTCATATGTCTCGAACAGCCGGAATCCATCAACAAAAAGTTCTGCAAGGCTCCCACCTGTACAATCAAAAGCTGAGGCTCGCGACCCGACAACCAACCCAAACACTGTCACAACTCATCATTCTCATCTTGCAAGCGATTAACACATTGTTCTAGCTCAACATTCTTCAAAGCAACAACATCACAAGCAGAACAAGAGTTTGCAATAGGAGATTTCAATTGAGCTTCAAGCGAACTAATCATGGTACGAGATTCAAGCTACTGAGCATGCAAAGCAGGACAAGAAGTACAAGCACCTAGCAAAGATGATCTAGACTTCAACTCAGCAAGCTCAACCCTAGCACCTTCTAGTTCATCTAAGCATGTCATGTGTTTCTCCTTCAGAACAACCAGATCAGCAAGATGCACATCACAGAAGGAGCATTCAATTTCATCAGACACAAGAGGAGCATCTTTCCACATAGCAATCTCTGACTCAAGGGAATAGCTGCCCTCTCCCTAGACTCGCAAAGCAAAGACTCAAACTCCATCGCCTTCTTTCCAGCCTCAGAAAGCAAGGTCTCAAGCTCTGTTATTCTATCCTTGGACTCTCCTAGCAAAGACGTAAACTCTCTCTTCTCCTTCTTGGTCTTCCTAAGCACATCATCACGGTTATCGACCAACTCCTCAAGTCTAGCAATTTCCTTACGCAAAGAGGTGGGATCGGTCAATACCTCATCTTCGGAGTCGAAGTCGGAGTCGTCCTTGCTCTTCACGGAGTCGTGCGCCATGGTGCAGTAGTCGATGGCGGCGAAGGAGATGCCGTTGAAGTTGTGGTTCAAGTTCTTCTTCTCCTTGAGGTGGCCGCGGTCTTCATCTTCGCTGCTTGAGCTTGACGACGCGTTGGTGGAGCTTGTGTCAATGTCGCTCGCATCTGCCACCATCGCTCGAGATCGGTTTTTCTTGTGTCCACCGTGCTTGTTCTTCGACCTTCTTTGTTCCTTGTTCTTGTGCTTGGAGCGGTACTCGTCCTTGGGACGGTGCTTGTGGTCATCTCGCGGGCGGTGCTTGCGGTTGTGGTCGTTCTTGATCTCCTCGGGGCACTCGGCGATGAAGTGGCCCATCTTCCCGCATCTGTAGCATGTACTCCCGGCACGCCTCGAACCCTTCCGGTTCTGGTACATCCGCTTGAACCTCCTCGTGAGCAACGCGAGATCCTCCTCGCTTAGCACCTCATATTCTTCATCTGGAAGAGACACAAGAGAAGACAAAGCAAAGTGTCTGGGAGTGTTAGCATGTCCATATCCAGAGCCACCGACTAGAGCCAGACTATGGGGATCAGTCGGACTCTTAGCCTTGGCAAGCAGCTGTCTGTCAACCTAAGAAGACTTCAACTTCGAGAAAAGCTCATCAACAGACAAAGTTTCATAGTTTGTCGACTCCATGATCGCCTCAACCTTGGCACCCCACACGGATCTATCAAGTGCTTGCAAGAGCTTGATAGCTCTGTCATGATCCGAGTATGGGAGTACGGTAATGTTGGCTTTCATGTTGTTGACAATGGAAGTGAAACGCTGAAACAAAGCATCAACAGACTCTCCAGGCAGATGAGCAAAATTCTCATACTCTCTGCAATACATCCAGAAAATCCTAGCCTTCACATGGCTATCACCACCGTGGGCTACCTTGAGCTTCTGCCAGATCTGGCTAGTTAGGTCCTCGCCCAAAACTCGCTCAAACTCCTCGGCAGACAAAGCACGGAACAAGTAGTCAACAGCTTTAGCGTTTGCCTCAAACTTATCCTTTGCATCCTGGGCATCTAAGCTGGTGGGATTGACATAGTTTTCATCTTTGGTCATGTCGGTGATATTATCTCCGGCAGTCTTCCACGGGGTAGCCCACGAAAGTGATTTATAATGTAGGGAAGATCACAAAGATCGGAAGCAAGATGGTTAGGATGGACAGACGCAAGGGTTTATACAGGTTCGGGCCGTCGACTCGACGTAATACCCTACGTCCTGTTTTGGGGTGTTGTATTGCGTAGATTGTGAGTTGTTGTCTTGAGGTGTAGTTGCTCAGATCTTTTTGGAGGGGGTCCCTGCCCGCCTTATATATCGGGGGGCAGGGTTACAAGTCGGTTTGTATCCGATCCTATCTCTAAGAATCCTTTCCTTTTTTACAATAATTCCTATTCCAACTAGGACTTCTCCTTACAGATCCTTCCTCCGTGCGCCGACTTGTCCCACACGTCTTCAGGTCCAGAACGGTGGGCTGGGCCGCCCCCTTTTGGTGGGCTCCCAGGCTTGCTCGTGAGGTACCCGGGTACTATATCTCCCACAGTAGCCCCCGAGCACTTCTTGGCCGATCGTTGGCTGTAATTGTTCCATCTTTTCTTGCATGATTTGAGTGCTCCAAGTTGTCTAAGATCTCATCTGAGTGGTTTCGAAGAAGATCCAAGTGGTTTCGAAGAAGATCCGAGTGGTTTCTCAGACGTTCCTGAAAACAATTCTTCAATTACAGTCAAAATGAGGGGAAGGAGTGCTCTTCTTCACGACGCGACAGCGAAGTGAATACACTTAGCCCCCGGGCTTTGGGCAATTTTAGCATGAAATTGACCAAAGGTCTTCAATTTTTACACATCTGTTTCTTGATCTTCAATGGTGTGCACCTCCAGGTGCACCCATTGGGTGTAGCCCCCGAGCCTTGATTAGAATAGAATATTCTGGTCGAGGGTCAAAAATAAATATTATGAATCTCTTTTTGAACTTGATCCATCAATGGTGTGCACCTCCAGGTGCACCCATTGGGTGTAGCCCCCGAGTCTTGTTACGACTCAGCATGATCGTGTCAAGACTCTGAAAGCCATGAATTCCGACTGATTTTTTCAGGCCCCATGCCTCTGGACATGGATTTTAGATAATCTTTTCCTTCAGGGGCTTTTTTGTTTCCCCTTTATAAGGATTTTGTCCTCAAGTTCTTTGAACTCGGCATGACTCCCGAGTCGTGTCCCACGACTCAGCTTGACCATATGGTAAGCCATCTTCTCACAAGATTTATACTTGTCAGCATTTGACCCAGATTTCTGAGTCAATTTAGCGATAGTATCGCATGCCTTACGTAAAAATCAGTTGCGAGGTCACAATATTAATTGCAAAATCGAGTCTGGTCGTCGACTAATTTTAGCCTCACGACCGAGTGGTTTCTGCCCCTGAACCCTAGCTCAGGAACCCACAAATTTATTATCGTAACAGAACCGAAAGGTCGTGCTATATTTCAGCCCATTTAGGCCCATTATTCCTAAAAGTCTGTTGCGTCCCTAACGGTCGCCTTACGGAAGGCGAGATATCGCGAGATATCGCGATTCCCTGCCGCATCTTTGAATTCAAAACGACGGGACGTGCCTGCGTCAGTTGAGTTCCCGAGACAAGCGCCGCGCCGCACGCGGGAGGGACGGTTTATTCCTTTATAAGCCATCCCCGCCGCATTCTTCTTCCTTTACTTGCCATTTGCCTTCCCCGACGCTCCAGTTCCCTTTGCGCCAGAGCAAAACCCTAGATCTGCTCCCGCAACCTTCTTCCTCGCTCTCCAGCACCGCTCGTAGCCATGGCGCCCAAGAGGAAGGAAGCCTCGAAGCGGAAGGAGAAGTCGCCGGCCAGGGCCCGGTCGTCCAAGGGCAAGGGCCACCGCCGAGGTCGCCGTGGATCGCGCCGCCGAGTGGAGGGAGTCCATCACCACCACCAAGCGCCTCGAGCAGCACGTCGTCGACGGCGTCCTCCCTGACCAGCAAACCGCCGAGTGGCGCGCCGCCGCCGGTGAGTCTTTCCCCACCCCAAACTCTTCTGATTTGGTGGTGTTCGAATCTTTCTTTCTCCGTGGTTTCGGCGTGCCCGCACATTCTTTCCTCCGCGGGCTGCTACATTACTATGGGATCTGCCTCTGCGCATTGAATCCCAACTCCATCCTTCACATCGCCATCTTCATCAACCTCTGTGAGGCCTATCTTGGGATAGAGCCTCACTTCAATCTTTTCATTCATCTTTTTCTCCTTAAGCCTTATCCCCGAACCGACTGCCCACAAGTAGTCGGGGGCGCCGGACTCCAACTCCGCGAGGGTCGAACTCGGGAGTATTTTGATATCCCTTTCCTTACCTCCAATAAGAGGTGGCAGTCCGAGTGGTTTTACGTAGGAAACCACTCGCCTGCCATCTCTCCAGAAATTGATTCTCGTCCTGTTCCCTCCCAATCCTGGACCGCTCTTCCCAAGGAGAGTGAAATGGATCAGGTTCGGGAGCTCCTGGGTCTTATTTCCCAGTTGAAGGACAATGGGCTGTCTGCCGTCGGTGTGGCAGCCAACTTCGTTCTGCGCCGGGTCCAGCCACTCAAGCAGCGGGCTCACCCGGCGTATGAATATTACGCCGAGGGGGACAACACGCGCGAAGCCCCCAAGCGCGTCGACAAAGTCCAAGCCGCCGCTCGGCTTGGCAAATTCTTCGCACCTGGAACGTCCCTGAGGACCACTGACTGTCCTCCGGCGTTCAACTTGGGAAATCCACGCCCTGAGGTATTTAGTCAGTCTGTTGTTGTTTTTATTTTCAATTCCACCCATTGGGTGTAATCTCAAAACTGAACCCAATTTTTGCAGGGTCGAGTTGCCTTTGTATCCCTCCCTCCTTTGCCTGAGATGCCAAAAGGAGTGGATCAACCTCGTCGACGCAGGGCCGTTGAATCTGAAGAAGCAGTCGGGGAAAGTGAGAGTGATCTGCGCGACTCGGATATCACTCTGTCATCCTCTCCTTCTCCCGACGTGCAATCTCCGAGTGGTGGGAAGGCTGCTCCTGCTCTGAAGAAGCGGAAGATCTCCACCGGGATCGTGTTCAGGGATGCGCCCAGCCGCCGGCAACTCCTTATCTCTGAGTCGTCTGACTCGGAGAAAGATGAAGCTGGCATCGCCGAGTCGTCACTCCATCCGCCAATCACGAGCTCGGAGCAGTCTCCCCTTGCAGTAATGCCTCTGAGTGCTGCAAGTCCGAGGGACCTCCCTTCCCCTACTCGGAAAGGAAAGCGCCTGAGAATGCGCATTTCTACTCTGTAAGTATCCTTATCATCTCTTGATTTCCTTTATGTCTCTTTGTTAGTGATCCATATATGCTTTATCCTGTAGCACGCCGTCTGAGGTCCCCTTCTCGGGTCCTCCGCCTCAGTCGGCGGTTGAGACCGAAGCCCCAACAATCCAAACTCTAGAGGTGCCGATCCACTCAGCTGATCTTCTCAGCGATCAGCCTGTAGGTCCGCTACCCGAGTCGCAGCGGGAGCCAACCCCGCCACCGCCGAGTCCCACACCAGCATCGCCGACCCCGCCGCCAGTTCCTAAAGGCAGCCCCCAGCGTGCTCCTGCGGTTGAACCGACTGCAGCAATGGAGGAGCCCCAGACTGCGGCGGTCGAGATTGCTTCTGCGGCGGTCGGCGTTCTGAGTGGTGGTGCTCCCCTGACTCCTCTGGAGGAGTTCCTGTCACTCCATCGTCGCATGGGCCACATAGCCAAGGTACTTCCCGAGCTTCTTATCTTGTTGATATCAAATACCGAGTGGTATATTGATTCATATTGTCATCTGACTTGTTTTTGCAGAACTTAGCTGCTGATGCCGAGGCTAAAACCTTGGTTATTCAAGAATTAACTTCTGCAGTTGCTAAGGCCGACTCCTTGGTGGCCCGAGTGGCTGAGCTCGAGGCTGCTGCGGTCGAGCGCCAGGCTGAGTTGGAGGAAGCCCAGCGTACCACCCGCGATTTATGCGGGGAGGTAGAGCAGGCTAAGCTCAACGAGGCCCAGGCCGTGCACGAGCTCAGAGGTATGTTCTTCCTTATTTGTTTTTCTGTCAGACGTGAAAATATTATTCAGATCTAACCTTCTTTAGATTATCGATATCGGACTATGTCCCAATTCGCAGAGCTCACTGCCAAGGTGGCCCGGCTGCAAGGTGAGGCTGAGGCGCTGCGCACTCAGAAGACAGCGCTGGAGGATGCTATCCGAGTGGTGGCGGAGGAGATCGAGCCGGAGGCGTCATCGTCTTCAGCTTTCCATCCTCGACCGCGTTCGGGCGCTCCCACGCTACTTCCGGCGGCAGCTCTGCTCCATCAGCCAGGCCAGCTGTGGCCATGTCCTGGCGGTGCTGAAGTCTCTGTTCCCGGCGTCAGACCTGGAGCCACTCGGCCGCGGGTATGCTGCCGGTACCTCTGAAGATGATGTGGGCAGACTGCTCCATGAAGTCGAGCCCATCGCCAATGTCCTGTCCAAGGACGTTGTTGATGACTCGGACGAAGCAGCCCCGTCTGGTGCTGGTGACCCTGCAATGTAAACAAAGTATTTGTAGTATTTGGTCGAACCAGTACTGTTTTTAAACAATGTTTGAATTATCACTTTTGTATATAAGTTTTTATTGGTCTACAACTCCCTTTCTTTCTGCGCTAGCCTTAATTTCTGAGTGGTTGACCTGTTACGGAGTAGATTAGCCTCGTTGGTCTCAGTCTCATGCCGCAGAGTCTTTGTCATACGTTTAGAGCTTTGACTTGGCGAGTACTTTCCCTCTCGATTTAAGGTTTGTTCCCCTCATACTTTATGTGCGTGACGCGAAAGAGGAAATGCGAGTAGTAGAAATAGATGAAAGATGAAATCAACTTTATTGATAACTCATTGTGAACATGCCGAGTCGTAACTGGGGGTGACTACCCTCCAAAATCACTCGGAAAAAATAAATCTAAAAATAAAAAAGACAAATACATAACTGGATTAGGCGTAGAAACGCTGTAAGTGCTTCGATGTTCCCCGGATTTATCGATGTAGGCGCCCTATTGCGTCCAGAGTCAATTGATCCATACGCGCTTGAATCGTCCTCTGGTAGATCGCGCCGGCGTTTTTCAGACCGAAGGCCAAAGGAGCACCGAACGATGTGACGAACGGAGTTTTTATCTGATCGTTAGGCTCTAGGTCTGTCTGGTTATAGCTTGGATAGCTGTCGAGAAAGCAGAGCAGGGCAGAACCTGCCGTGGAGTCTGACTCTACCCCGATGATGGCCGTCTTCTTTGGGTCGTCCAGGTCCAAAGAGATCCTTTCAGCTCCGTCTCTTTGCTTGGCGCGATGGCTTCTCTTGCTGGCTTCTTGGTGGGGATCTCTAGAGCGTCCTTGTCCACCTCCTGTGATGCAGCCAGTACTTGTTCCATGCGCTTGGACATGTCCAGGGCGGCTGCCGCATTGAGAGTTTCCTGCTCGCACGTGTATGCGACTCGGACGTCTCCCAAGACGGTGATTACGCCTTTCGGTCCTGGCATCTTGACCTGCAAGTAGACGTAGTGAGGAATCGCCATGAACTTGGCGAGTGCCGGCCTCCCAAGGATGGCGTGGTATGCAGTTTCAAAGTTCGCCACCGTGAACTGCATATGCTCGGTCCGGTAATTATTCCGGTCTCCGAAGGTGACGGGCAGCGTGATGTGCCCGAGTGGTTCTGCCCCCTCTCCCGGTATCAAACCGTAGAATGCGGATTGGGGGGGACTCAGGTCGAGAGTGGTCAGGCCGAGCTCCTTCAGTGTGTTAGCAAAGAGGATGTTCAGGCCACTGCCACCGTCGACTAGTACCTTGGTGAGCCGAACGTTGCGGATCGTCGGGGCTACCACCAAGGCATGGGACCCGGGCTTCGGTATGAAGTTTGGATGATCTTCCCGGGTGAATGTGATCGGAACTTCCGACCACTTGAGGTACTCAGGTACCGGTGGCTCCCTCGCGTGCATGACCTGGCGATGGGTGAGCTTCTGCTGGCGCTTCGACTCGAACTCTGGTCCGCCATAGATCATGCGGACCACTCGGTCGGCTTCCTGAAAGTCATCACCAGGCTCGTCGTTTCGCCTGTCGTCTCGCGGGGAACCATCGTTCCTCTTTCTGTATGGGGGGCCTCTGTTGCCCCCGGTGAAGGCTCGCTTGAGCCCGTAGCACTCTCGCGCCGAGTGCTTGTGTTTGTGGTATGGGCATTGCTCATCGAGCATGCGCTGGAAGTCCTCTGGAGTTACCCGGCCTCTGGACCGGTCCAGGGCGGCGACCATGTCTCCTTCGCTCTTCTTCTTGCGAGGTTGGCTGTCATTGCGTCGATGGTCGTCGTGTCGGTCTTCGTCGTCGCGGCGGTCGCGTTTGCGAGTCGTCTTGTTCTCTTCTTCCCAGCGACTTCTGATCTCGCTAAGCTGTTCTCTTTCCGCGATCTCGGCGTCCGCCCACGTGCTAGCGACCCGGAACATGTCATTGACAGTCGCGGGTGGCTTCCGAGTCCACTTATGGATCAGTCTCCCGTCAGAGATGCCGCGCTGGAAAGCTGACATCACCTCCTGATCCGTGACGTCCGTGATGGAGTTGCGCTTTTCTGAGAACCTTCGCACAAAGTCGTGCAGGGTCTCATTCTTGCGCTGCCTGATCTGACCGAGGAGCCGCTTGCTCCCGGGCCTTTCCCAGGTACCGAGATAGTTACCGATGAAGAGTTCGGTAAGCTGTTCCCAGTTGTCGATGGCGTCCTGCGGGAGTCCTGCCAGCCAGTTGCGGCAGTCTTTGGTGAGCATGATGGGAAGATAGTTTGCCATCACGTCCTCGTCGCCGCCGGCCGCTTGTACGGTGGTGTAGTAGATCTGAAGCCATTGAGATGGGTCAGATTTCCCGTCGTATTTGTCGATATCCGACAGCTTGAAGCCTCTGGGCCACGTCACGCTTCTCAAGCGCTCGGTGAACGACTGGAATCCGCCGATCCGACCTCTAGGGCGGGAATCGCTCGGACCCGATCCGTCAGTTGCTCTTGGGGGTGTGCTGTCCCTCCTGCGATCCCGGTCCCTGGGCGGGGAACGGGTCCTCCGATAGTTCCGAGTCCTGGGTGGAGTTCGGTCCTGCCGGTAGGTTCTGCTGCGCGGTGGAGTTCGATCTCTTGGTGGAGTCGGTCGCCTGGGTGGTGGATGCACTCGTCGTCGACCGCCATTGTTGCCGCGCCTCGGGCTACCGGAGAGGTCAGAGTAGTCTGACTCTGTCGAGTAGCCGCTCCTGTTGGGGTCACGACGGGGATTTCCATGATCCCGATCGTACTCTTGGCGCCGTCGGAGTTCTTCGCGATGGCGCTCTTCAGTGCTGTTGATGATGATGTCCCTCGCATCTCGATCTCTGTTGATCGTGGTGCGGAGGTCTTCATCACGACCCGATCCGCCGCCGGCCCGGTGTCGAGATGAACCGGGTTCAGGAGCGTCGGTGGTCGTTCTGCCTTGCATCTGATGAACCTGGACGGAGGCGGCCTGCACGAGAGCCCTTACCTTTTCCAGGCCCGGAGTGTTAGGCGGCAGCCGATTGATTTCCTCGTTGATAGTAACGAGGTTCTGGACCGGTGTCTCGTAGACCTCGTGTCCGTTGAACTCGAACGTGCCGTCGCGCATCAAGTTCCGGGCGCTCCTCCGCTCGTGTTGATCCCGTTGGCGACGATGATCTTCAGAGCGAGGCTCCTGGAGTCGAGCAGTGCCAGATCCTGACGCGGCGGCTCCGTGCGGTCGTGCGGCTCTGCGAGTCGCCCGACTGGCATTGCGTCCTCGACACTGGTTCCTGGCTTCGGTCGTCTCCTCAGCAGGAGTGACGTCATCTTCTGAGACAGGATTGGTTGGCGTTGCTGGCGCCACCATGTAGCAATATGATCCGACTCCCTCTTGCGCGAGGTAGTCTTCCTCGGACTCGGAGAAGTCGGATGTGGGCGTGTAACGCTCCAAACTACTCGGAGTCAATTCTCCGAGTGATCCTAGTAGTTCCGGCTCTGTAGAGGCATCGGACACCGTGTATCCTTCCGGCAGATCGTCCAGGATTGAGGGTCCCAGTAGATCTAACCCGTAGGAGTCGCTCCCGGAGAGGTAATCATCCGACTGGATGATGTCCTTCATCTTTTGCTTCCGAGCAAGCGCGCAAAAGCCAGGGGTCTGAACAGCAATGACCTCAGGGCTCTGGACGCGTGTGGGTTGAGCGTTTACGCTCTGCGATGATTCGGCGACGCGACTCTCAGGAGTCGGATCGGAACCGAGTGATTGTAGATCTGTTCCCGACTGGTCTGGCCTCGCGTTCTGCGAAGGACTCAGCGGGGTAGATCCGGTACGATCAGAGGCGATCGGACCGGATTGGGCCGTGATGGCCGAAGTCGGCGCCAGAGAGGAGACCTCCGTGGCGACCGTAGCTCCTGCCGCCTGGGTATCCAAGGCGGTGGTGGTGATGACGTCCCCGAACTGGATCTCGACTTCGTCGACGTCCGGGAGGTTGCAGCTGTCCAAGATCTTGACGCGATCCATCGAGCTTACCAGATTGATCTCGGCGATATCCCCTACCTGGCGCGCCACTGTCGGTGATATTATCTCCGGCAGTCTTCCACGGGGTAGCCCACGAAAGTGATTTATAATGTAGGGAAGATCGCAAAGATCGGAAGCAAGATGGTTAGGATGGACAGACGCAAGGGTTTATACAGGTTCGGGCCGTCGACTCGACGTAATACCCTACGTCCTGTTTTGGGGTGTTGTATTGCGTAGATTGTGAGTTGTTGTCTTGAGGTGTAGTTGCTCAGATCTTTTTGGAGGGGGTCCCTGCCCGCCTTATATATCGGGGGGCAGGGTTACAAGTCGGTTTGTATCCGATCCTATCTCTAAGAATCCTTTCCTTTTTTACAATAATTCCTATTCCAACTAGGACTTCTCCTTCCAGATCCTTCCTCCGTGCGCCGACTTGTCCCACACGTCTTCAGGTCCAGAACGGTGGGCTGGGCCGCCCCCTTTTGGTGGGCTCCCAGGCTTGCTCGTGAGGTACCCGGGTACTATATCCCCCACAGGTCACATCCCACAACAACTTTCCTTTGCCTCGCAAGAAAGTGCCCATACGCGCGACCCAGTTCGGGTAGTTCTTCCCATCGAAGTGCGGAGGCCCGGAACCCCGATCTTGGTACGCCATCTTTGGATCTTAGACTGGTTAGAGTCGCAAAGACCCGTAACCGGCTCTGATACCAACTGAAGGACCGAAACGGCGACTAGAGAGGGGGGGGGGGAGTGAATGGGAGCCGATAAAAATTCTTTCCAACCAATCCGGCTATTCTCCCAAATCAACTCCGATGCCTCTGAAAGTGATCTTGCCAAGATCACGTAGCCACTATCGAGCTACTGACCCTAGGAACAAGAAACACGCAGCGGAACTCGAATCGATCGAAACGAACACAAAACGAACTGAAACAAGACTCAAATCAACACACCCGGGGGGGGGGGGGTTAAACCGGGTCAGGGGGCGGTTAAACCGCCCTGGCCTGGGAACCTCGGGAAAAAGTCAAATCGAAAGTTGATCTCCCAAACCGCTTGAGCTTTTAAGGCGAGATTTTGGTCAGATGATTGTTGGGTGTAAGACGGCCCCGGAGTGGACTCCGTCACCAACAGCCTGAGAAACGAACCGAGGGGAGGGGGGAAAACAAGAGACGCGCCCCCCCTCGAAAATGGACTCGACTCCGACTCTCGGAACTCCGATGCTATGTAATTAAATCATATATTCCAACTAAAAATGATCATCCCCCTTTAGTTACAAAACCTCCTCTATTTATAGGAAGGCGAACCGACATCAAGTACAATTACAATCCTGCCCCAAGCAACTGCTTGATTCCCGGAATATTCTTAGACATTACAGACTTTACACTTCACGGGGACGCTTCCGTCAGCCGGGCCCACTTGGAAACTCGAGGGTGTCTTCGGTTTCTCGTATTCGCCTCGCCTTTCGTTGTGATCTTCGGTCCTAGGTCGAGGTGGAACTCGGCCCGCTCTTCTGCAGATGTCTTCGGGTTCCTCCAACACGACTTGCCGAACGCCATCTCTGGTTCCGAATCCGAGGGTGCCCTCGGGTTCGCCTTCGGGAATTCAGCGCCCGTCTTCCGGACCGCGCCTGAACCTGAAACTTCATCAGACATAAAGACAAAGCTGAAAACTCGGCCAAAAATTCCCCCAAGGTAGGGAGGGGGTACTTTCCGAAGTCTACCCCCCAACAGTAGCCCCTCGACAGTGAAGGACGCGCGTCATTTCTTCGGGGCCACCTACGTGGCGGCCTGAGCTGTCGACACGTCGTCGAGCAGTGGAAGGGCGAGGGGGAAGGCGTAGACTTCCCGGAACACCTCCCCCACCTGGGCCTTGTTTTGGCCTGTTTTGGTTACTTGTGAGGCCCATTTGTTTTTGGGTGGCTATATAAAGAACCTTGGACCGACCCCTAGGTTACTCATCTCTGTTCTTCTATTCTGGTTTTTGAGGAGCTCCGAAGCTTTCGTTGATTTTGAGAAGCCTTTGTTTCTGCGCTTCTTTTCCGGGTAAGATTTCTTGTTTGCTTTCTAATCCTTTTTCTTTGTTTCTTTTTCTCTAGGTACTCATTTTTGATTAGGCTTGAATAATTTCTAGGACTTTGTTTTTCCTCTAGGGTTTCGGTTTTGATTAGGTTTGATTTTTTCGTAGGACTTTTCTTTTTCTGCCTTAATGGCTCCAAAGAGGAAGAGGATTGATGATGAGGGTTGTATTGATTCTGATAAACCGTCGTCGAAGCCAGCGACTCTGATGTTCGGTTTTAGCACTTTCAAGCAGACTGATCTGCAGCTGCTGGAATCTTCCAAGATGATCGAACCAGGGAAAGCTAGGCTTGCGGAGGAAGATAAGGTGAAGCCATCGCCGAAAGCGAATGAGGTTGTTGTTTTCCGGGATCACTTCGTGTCCGGCCTTCGATTTCCCCTGGATCCTGTTGTCGTGGAAATCTTGAAGGAATGTGGAGTTTACCTGCACCAACTTACCCCGAACGCTTTCGTTCTCCTGAACGTATACTTGTGGATTTGCAAAACCACGAAGACTAAGCCCAGTTTGGACGGTTTCCTATACGCCCACCGGGTGCATAAGCAATCAAAAACTCAACTCCACACTCATCCTTCTAAGGGGGACGTCGAAAAGGAGTGTCAGTTTGGCTGCCTCAACTTCATATACAGACCCCATGTTCTTTTTCCTGTTATGGCCTATCGGAACAAGTGGCCGAAGAACTGGTGGACTTCTTGGGTGTATCACGTGGTTGCCAAGGATGATGGAGGTGACTACCCCCTCGTGAGTTCACCTCTGGGTAATCTCTCGGGATCCTGGCCTTCATCTGCCGGGGGAGCCCCCGAAGGGGTGGCGTTTGTTGAAATGCTTCGGAAAATTTCTCAGAAGTACAGTGTTCGTGATCTTTTTGAAGAGTTCCGCCTGTGTCGTGTTTTTCCCGTCCAGGCCGGGTGGAGTGTAGATTTCTGGAAGGAAACTCCTGAGGATGGGATTCCGATGCCTGATTTCGCCAAGTGCTTCGGTCTGACAGCCAAAGGTTTGTTGGCTATTTCCGATGCTTTTTTCTTTTTTCATTTTGTATTTTTGTTTTTCTTTCTGTTTCATGGCTATTACTAACGCCCTTCTTTTTCCCGAAGACATCAACGCTTCTTGGGTTGAAAATGATGTCAATGGCATGATTGGGAAAGAATCTCCGGCTGAATTCAGTGAGAGCAAGAAAACATTATCATTGAAGAGATCGAACCGTGTGTTCGAGTTTTTTAAGATGTCTCCTGGTCTTCGTAAATCTACTAACAAGAGTATTGCGAGAGATCTGAAATCCTCCAGAGATGAGAAAGATGTTTCTGCACCTGCTACTTTGAAGGCGACTTCTGGTAGTGGTGGTGTTGTTCCTACCAGAGTTCAGGAGGCGCCACACTCTCGACCGAAAAGTGTAGCGAAGCGCAAAACTTCAATTTCTGGTGATGCTTCGAAGAAGCTTAAGATTCTTGACCCCAAGGAGATTCTTAAGGATGTTTTTGGAGATATGGATGAGGATAAATCGTTGTTTGAGAGTGAAAAGGTCGGACCTTCTGAAATTCCTGCTCATACAGTTGATGACAATGTTCTGGATGTTCCTCGGATTAATTCTCCCGCAGGTTCACCGAAAGCAGGGGAACGAGCTGTTAGACTAGTTACTTCCGAAGTGGTTCTAGCTAGTGGACCATCTTCTGTTGGTATTGGTGTTGTCTATAGCCCCCCTGCTTCTGATAGTGATGACAAAACCGATGAGGTGGTGGAGCGGGGCGTCCAAGGTGGTGCTGTTGCTGATGATGTACGCGCCAGCTCTCCGGACCCTCGTGATTCTGGATCTGACATGTCCCGAAGGTCGTCTAGAGATTCTAGTCCTTCTTCAGGCAGCACTTCGGACACTAGAACATAATCTGTGTCATTGCAACCTCTGATCGCCGGGGATGAAGGAGATGCGGATGTGGACATTGTGGACACAGAGACTAGTAGCAGCTACTTCGTGAGCTCCGAGGATCCTAAGGAAATCGCTCGTAAGCTTGGTTTTTTCGCGGACTGCAAGCTCATTGGTGGCCAGATGGTAGGAAAGGTTGCTTTTAAGAGTGGGGGGCATGAGCACGAATTTCTTTCCGAAGCTGGTCGCGCTTTTTGCTTGCCGCTGATGGAAAGCAGACTTTGCCAACAGAGCACCGAGGCTGTTTTGCAGCAGGCCGAGGACCTGGCCTTAAAGACTTATCTTTCAATTCGTTGCGCTTCTCGTACACACAAGCGAGACATTGATGATCTTCGACCGTACGTGAAAAGTTCCGAGGTTGCCTCCAGAAAAGTTGCTGCATTGGAAGAAGACAAGAAATCGCTTCTTGAGAGTCTTCAGTTGGAGAAAGGGCGCTCAAATGATTTAGCCCTGGAGAAACAAGTTCTTGTGAAGGAAAATGAAGATTTGAGAAAAATCATGGAAGATATGAAGATCGAACTGGAAATTGAAAGGCGGGTTGCCAAGCGGAACAAGGAACTCATTGAGGAGAATGAAAAATTGAAACAAGATTTGAGCAACCAGGATGTTAGCCTTGCCGAGCTGAAAAAACAGTTTGAGGATTACATGCGTGCTCACGCCGAAGGTGTTGAAGAAGTCAAGACTGGTTTCGCTCGCGCTCTCACACCCTTTGGTCTTATCCCCCCTGACTTGGATGTCAACGAATGCAGTATTGAAGGGTTTTATGATTGGATATTTTCTTGCCTGGAGATAGCTTCTATTGGTAGCGGCTTGTGGGGAGAGTTAAATGCTAAGGTTGCCTGCCGGGCTTTTGCCCAGGCCATTTGCTCGTTGCTGCCTTCAGATGCTTCTGCTGACTCGAAGCATATTGGGAAAAATGAGCTGCGCATGTTGAAGGATCCTTTGTATGTTTGGCCTTCGGTGGATGATTTGGCTCCAAGAGCTTTAAGCCCTCTTGCCAAGAATATCGCCAACAACTTCATGCTCACCTTCTTCAAATTTCATGGCGGGGTTTTGGCTTGGGATGAGTCTCGTCGCACTGAGGAGCAGGTTGGTTATCTTGTTTGTTTTATCTACTTTTTTCTGTGGTGGCTTCGTTTTCATGACTTCTCTTGCTGTTCTTTATAGATCCGGGCTCAAATTGAGAACAAAGTTTCTTCGACGCTCGAGGCTCGGTTCGCTTCAAGGTCTGCTAAATCTTCGAAGCTGGAGACCATCGAGGAAGAAGTTGAACTTGAGGCCGGTGGAGCTTCTGGTGTGGCCGCCGCAACATCTACCCAAGAGGTTTCTGCTGCCCGTGCAGAAATCAACCCGAATGTTGAGGCACGAGAGGTGTGAGGCTCGCGTCGTGTTTTCATGGATCATGGATTCATTGTAATAATTTGAGAATATTTTGCTAACTCTACTCGGTTGCCATGCAGGTCCTTGATGTGGATCCTGTCGTGGTAACCGAAGGTGTGCTCCCTTTGACGATGTACAAAGATGGTTTTCTTATGTCTGGTTGCATTTGGTCCAAGTTTCGAGCGAAATATCCGAATGCAAGTTTCGACTCGTCTTGGGCTTATAAGCTTCGGAAGTATAACACTCGAAATGCCGAATCTCGACTGTTTTTCTCAGTGTTCTGCCAAAATATGCTGGAACACGATAAGATTTTACACACTCGATTCTTCGTCCGTGAGATGAATCGGCTTAACCAGATTAGTTCTGGTGTTGGATTCGAGCCCCCCTTCGGTTTGTTAACTCCAAAGGAGGAACCTGTAGATGATAGCGAATATGAACCTGCGGAATTTATGTATAAATTCCCTAGTTAGATTTTTTCTGAGCCCTGCTTTGTAACTTCGTTTTCTCTCCTGCAGGTGCTTTCAATGCGTTCTTGAGAGGTGAAGCTGAGGCCATCATTTCGGGCGTTGCAGATAAATTGCTTCCTGAAATTTGTGATGTTGCAATGAGTGAAACCTGAATTTTTTTGTAATGTAATTGCTCAATAAAAGCCCCGAGGGCAGTTCGATGTTTGAATTATGCTGGTTCGAAGAACTCCTCCCCCCCCCCTGGTTCAAAGGTCGAACTCCGAGGGCCAGGAAAATTTTGAATGATATGGTTCATATTCCTTCCCGTCGGAAGTTTTAATTTTTTGGTACCATTTTCGATTGGTTTGGGCCCAGAGGCGTGTTTCCCCTATGTTCATTGCAAAATATTCTGTCGCGTTTTTCGCGTATGAGTTAAGACTTTTGCGCTCGGGCCATTGTTGCGCTCCGAGGCTTAACTCATAATGGTTTTTGAACCATCTGTTTTTCCGAAGACAACTCCGCTTTGTTTACGGAGCGGTTTGTTGCTTCGGGGTTTTTGTTTTCTTGGGGAACCTTGTTTATATTACACAAGGGGTTACACAGGAAATCCGCCTCATTAAAAACCTCACACCTCCGAATTGCTTATGAATTGCAACTCGAAAGCTTCCCCTGTGAGGAAAAGATTACGGTTTCCTCATTACATAATGAAAACGAGAAATTACAAAAGGGGGAACTGTAAAGTGGACTTTATATTACAATTCTCGAGCCCCTGGCTCCCTAAATGTAATAGCGTTGCAACATGTCTTCATTCACGGGTACGGGTCATCCACCCCATCCAGTGATTGCAGTCTGAAAGCTGATGGTTTTGAGGTTTCCGACACGAGGAAAGGCCCTTCCCACTTCGGGTTAAGCTTTCCTTTGTATTTCCCTTTGGGACCTTTCTGAGTACCATGTCTCCTGTCTGGATGCCCCTCGGTTTTACTTTTTTATTCCTCCACCTCTTGGTTTCTTCTTGGTAGTCTTGGATGTTTCTGGAGGCTTCTTCCCTTAGGATTTCCATGGTGTCAATTGTTACTTCCATTAAGGTTGCGTCTTGATTTGGTTCTGTTCTTCCAGACTCGTGCTTGATTTCTTCTGGTGTCATGGCTTCTTGTCCGTACAGCAGCCTGAATGGCGAGAACTTTGTTGTTCTTGATTCTGTGGTGTTATGGGACCATACAACTCTTGGCAGTTCATCTACCCATTTTCCTTTCGGGAGACCAGTGATGTTTTTCTTGACACCGGAAAAAATGATTCCGTTTGCTCTCTCAACTGCCCCGTTTGACTGCGGGTGATACACGGAGGCGAAGCACAGTTTAGTTCCGAGGCCTTGGCAGAAATTGCGAAGAGACTCGCTGTCAAATTGTTTGCCATTGTCGACTGTTACTTCCTTGGGTACTCCGAATCGACATACAATGTTCTGCCAGAAAATTTTTTGCACTAAGGCGGATGTGATCTTTTGAACTGGTTTTGCCTCGATCCACTTGGTGAAATATTCTACTGCCACGATTGCATAGGTTAGATTCCTCTGGGCCTTCGGGAGTGGTCCCACAATATCTATTCCCCATCTAGATAACGGCCAAATGGGGGGTATAAGTTATACTTCGTTTGCGGGGTAATGTTTGTATGGTGCATGCATGCGACAGTTGTTGCAGGTTCTGACCACTTCATCTGCGTCTGATACTGCTGATGGCCAGTAGAAACCTTGCTTGAAAGCTTTCTGAACTAGGGCTCTTGTTTTGATGTGTGATGAACACATTCCGCTGTGAATTTCCTGAAGCAATTCCTTGCCTTCTTGGATAGAGATACACTTGAGCAACGGTGCGCAGACTCCTTTTCGGTACAATTTTCCATCCACTATGCAGTAGTTTCTGGCCTTGGCTTCCATCTTCTTTTTTTCAGCCTCATCTTCTGGTTCAAAGTGCCCCCTCATGAAAGCCATCAGCGGGGCTCTCCAGTCTTCGCTCTGAATTGTGTTTATGTATCTGACTGGGGTCTCGTCGCAGAGAACTGATTTCTGTTTGAGCACTTCATAGAATACATCCGAAGGTAGCGGGGATTTGTTTGCTGCTGCTTTTGCTAGATCATCTGCCTCTTTATTTCTGGACCTCGGATAGTTTTTCACTGTGAACCCGAAAAAGTATTTTTCCATTGCCCTCGCAGCTGCTAAGTATTTTATTAGCTCTGGATGCTTGGCTTTGTATGACTTGTCCTTGTGCCCTGCAATCAGCTCAGAATCGGTGTTTATGAAGACTCTGCGTGCCCCTAGTGCTCTTGCTTTCCGAAGCCCCAACAGTAGCCCCTCGTATTCTGCGATGTTATTTGTGCAGTTGTCGTAATCAAGCTGAATGGCGTATCTGAGCTTGATTCCCGACGGGGACAGGATTATTGTGGATGCTCCTGACCCTCTGTCACGGTAAGCTCCGTCACATTGTATTTCCCACAAGGATTCTAGAATCGGTCTGGAAATTGTCTCATTGGAGGGCGTCCAATCTGCTACGAAATCTGCCAGGACTTGTGATTTGATTGCTGTTCATGGTACAAAATCGACAAAATGCTCTTGTAACTCCGTAGCCCATTTTCTGACCCTGCCTGAGGATTCCTTGTTTTCGAACATATCTCAGTGGATATGAGGTTGGCACAAGAATTTTGTGGCTGAGGAAGTAATGACGTAACTTTCTCTTGGCCATGATTACAGTGTACGCCATTTTCTCCATTTCTGAGTAAAATAGCTTAGAACCCGAGAGAGCCTCTGAGACAAAATAGATTGGGACCTGCGTCAGCACCCCTTTGACTTCTTTTTCTTCTACTAAGGCTGCACTCAGCGCTGTATCCGAGGCTGCAATGTAAAGCATCAGCTGGGACCCTGCAGTTCGGCTGGAGAGAATGGCAAGATTCTCTATGTATTGCTTGAGGTCTTCGAAGGCTTTTTGTTGTTCTTGACCCCACTGGAAACTCGCTGTGTTCCGAAGTGCCTTGAAAAAGGGCAGATTTCTTTCTGCTGATTTTGAAATGAACCTGTTTAGTGCCGCAATTTTCCCAGCTAGTTTCTGTACATCTTTCCTAGTCCTCGGCGGCTGCATCCGTCTGATTGCTTCAACTTTCTCTGGATTTGCCTCAATTCCTGTCTTGGAGTTTAAGCAACCTAGAAGTTTTCCTTTGGTGATTCCGAAAACACACTTTGCTGGATTCAGTTTCAGGCCATTCCTTCTCAAGTTTGAGAAAGTTTCCTGAAGGTCTTGGATGTGATCTGCTCTCTGTTTGCTTTTTACAACGACATCATCAACGTAAGCCGAAACATTTCTTTTCAACTGGGACCCCAGAATTTTCTGGATCATTCTGCTGAAAGTGCGCCCTGCATTTCTGAGTCCTTCTGGCATTCTGATGAAACAGTAAGTTCCGAAAGGGGTGGTGAAACTGGTTGCCTCTTCATCTGTCATCTTCATCCAGATCTGATGGTATCCAGAAAAACAATCCAGAAAACTAAGCATTTCACAACAAGCTGCCTGATCGACGAGGACATCTATTCGTGGCAGTGGGAAGTCGTCCTTTGGGTAGGCCTTATTCATACAAGTGAAGTCAATGCACATTCTCCACTTCCATTTTTATTCAGAACCATGACAACGTTAGCCAACCACAAGGAGAACTGGACAGGACGTATGACTCGAGCATCTAACAATTTCTGCACCTCTGCTTGTGCTGCGTTTTTCCGTTCCTCGGACATGACACGGAGTTTCTGTTTTTTCGGATTTGCCTTCGGGTCTAGGCGAAGTTCGTGTTCAATCACACTTCTGCTGACTCCGGTTAAGTCATTTGACGACCAAGCAAAGACGTCTGATTTCTTCCTCACTGTCAAGTTCGTTGCCTATGATGACGGTTTTGTCCGGCACATCTTCACATAATGGAATTTTCTTTGTGTGCTCAAAAGGGGCTACCCATTCTGCGTTTTGCTTTCTCTTTTGTTCCTCCGGAATTTCCTCTGGGTCTTCGTTTTCTTCTTCGGGTTCATCATTGATTGCATGGACGTGTTGGACACCAAAAGTTGTGTTTCTTTCAGCTCTTCGGGCTTCGTCCTGACTGCCATACACGGAAATTATGCCTTGACCTGTTGGGATCTTCATGTAGAGGTAATCCTGGTGGATCACTGCCGAAAACCTATTTATGGTTGTTCTTCCGAAGATGGCATTGTATGGGTAGTCGATTTCGACAATGTCGAATGTGATTGTTTCGACACGTCTTTAGGAACCAGAACCGAAGGTGACATCAATGTCACGTTTTCCTTTTGCATTTATTCTCTTGCCTCCGAAACCATATAGCGGATTTTTTGCATCCCTCAAGTCTTCAGATTTAAAACCCATCTCTAGAAAGTATTTCCAGGTGATGATGTCTGCAGAACTGCCATTGTTCACAAGAATTTTGCCGACGTCATTACCGTACGGTCTGTGCTGAGAGTTACGCCCAATGTTAGCTCGGATCACAAGCGGGTCATTATGTGGGTATTTCATGAGTCTCACATCAGCCTGACTGAAAGTTATGGGGATATGGGACCATGGGGTTCGGAAAACTTGCCCAAAGCAGATTTGGTTCACACTTCGTGCCTCGTCTTTCCTCTGCCTCTTCGTCATGTGTTCGGGCTCGTTGGAGCCCCCAGAAATTGCATTTATGGTATGGACCATTCCTGGCGGGTCGTCTCCGACGTCCCCCGCAGAGCTGCTTTGCCCAGCATTTTCTGTTTTCGGCTTTATCTCCGTGTGGTAACCCAGTGAGTCATATCTTGGGATTGGTGGTGGTGGTGGTAGTTGTGGCATTTGAGGAGCTGAAGGGTATGCGTATTGCTGAGGTGGAAAATAATAGGAGTGATGTGGTGGGACAAAATTTGGTGACACATACGACACCGAGCGGTTGATTGGCTGGGGGGGGTTGTGGTATTGACGATGCGTCAAGCGAGTGACCCTTCGGGTTTTTCAGCTGCTCTTCGAATTCTTTCTTCATCTGGAGAGCGTGAGGACATTCATGAGTGTTGTGGCCGATATCTTTGCCATGAAAGAAACACCATGGGGTTTTTCCCCCTCGACCTCCTCTTCCCCCTCTTCCTCTGTTGCTTCTTCCCCCTCTGGAGTTTGAGGGCTGACTGTCGTTGTGACCACTGCTCTGTGCAGATTGCTAACAGGGTGGCTGATTTGTGACGTTGTTTATTGGTCTGGAGTTCTGCCTCGTACCTGATTCTGACTGCCACTGCCTTTGCTGATAATTATTCCCCCTCTGTTTCTTCTGCGAATTCATTTGTTCGATTCTTCTCCTGCGCCCCTCATCTGACTTGCAGTATTCTTGCATGACCTCGAATAGTTCTCTCACAGTGTCAGGTCTTGCTCTTTCTAGATAGTCTTGGCATGGGCCAATGCGAAGGCCAGCGATAGTGTAGTCAATGATGCTATCTTCTTTCACCCTCGGGGCTCTTGCTGCTAGCTTCACGATTCGCTGCATGTATTGCTGCAAAGATTCCTTGTCACCCTGGACACATGATATCATGAAGTCTGTGGGGGATATAGTACCCGGGTACCTCACGAGCAAGCTTGGCAGCCCACCAAAAGGGGGCAGCCCAATCCATCGTTCTGGACCTGAAGACGTGCGGGACAAGTCGGCGCACGGAGGAAGGATCTGGAAGGAAAAGTCCTAGTTGGAATAGGAATTATTGTAAAGAAGGAAAGGATTCTTAGAGATAGGATCGAATACAAACCGACTTGTAACCCTGCCCCCCAATATATAAGGCGGGCAGGGACCCCCTCCAGCTCAACACGAACCACAACGGAACACACATCAAGTCTCAAGACAACACCTCAACACGCAATACAACACCCCAAAACAGGACGTAGGGTATTACGTCGAGTCGACGGCCCGAACCTGTATAAACCCCTGTGTCTGTCCATCCTAACCATCTTGCTTCCGATCTTTGCGATCTTCCCTACATTACAAATCACTTCCGTGGGCTACCCCGTGGAAGACTGCCGGAGATAATATCACCGACAGTGGCGTGCCAGGTAGGGGATATCGCCGAGATCAATCTGGTAAGCTCGATGGATCGCGTCAAGATCTTGGACAGCTGCAACCTCCCGGACGTCGACGAAGTCGAGATCCAGTTCGGGGATGTCATCACCGCCGCCTTGGATACCCAAGCGGCAGGAGCTACGGTCGCCACGGAGGTTTCCTCTCTGGCGTCGACTTCGGCCATCACGGCCCAGTCCGGTCCGATCGCATCTGATCGTGCCGGATCTACCCCGCTGAGTCCATCGCAAAGCGCGAGGCCAGACCAGTCGGGAACAGATCTACAATCACTCGGTTCCGATCCGGCTCCTGAGAGTCGCGTCGCCGAGTCATCACAGAGCGTAAACGCTCAACCCACACGCGTCCAGAGCCCTGAGGTCATTACTATCCAGACCCCTAGCTTTTGCGCGCTTGCTCAGAAGCAGAAGATGAAGGACATCGTCCAGGAGGATGATTACTTCTCTGGGAGCGACTCCTACGGGTTAGATCTACTGGGACCCTCAATCCTGGACGATCTGCCGGAAGGATACACAGTGTCCGATGCCTCTATAGAGCCGGAACTACTAGGATTACTCGGAGAATTGACTCCGAGTAGTTTGGAGTGTTATACGCCCACATCCGACTTCTTCGTGTCCGAGGAAGACTACCTCGCGCAAGAAGGAGTCGGATCATATTGCTACATGGTGGCGCCAGCAACGCCAACCAATCCTGTCTCACAAGATGAGGTCACTCCCGCTGAGGAGACGACTGAAGCCAGGAACCAGCGTCGAGGACGCAACGCCAGTCGGGCGACTCGCAGAGCCGCACTGACCGCACGGAGCCACCGCGTCAGGATCTGGCACTGCTCGACTCCAGGAGCCTCACTCTGAAGATCATCGTCGCCAACGGGATCAACACGACCGGAGGAGCACCCGGAACCTGATGCGTGACGGCATGTTCGAGTTCAACGGATACGACGTCTACGAGACACCGGTCCAGAACCTCGTTACTATCAACGAGGAAATCAATCGGCTGCCACCTAACACTCCGGGCCTGGAAAAGGTAAGGGCTCTC
Source organism: Urochloa ruziziensis (assembly GCA_015476505.1). Taxonomy (NCBI): domain Eukaryota; kingdom Viridiplantae; phylum Streptophyta; class Magnoliopsida; order Poales; family Poaceae; genus Urochloa; species Urochloa ruziziensis. The sequence continues at coordinate 29,482,639 of CM027119.1, forward strand.
GTGCATGCCGCCTCCGTCCAGGTTCACCAGATGCAAGGCAGAACGACCACGGACGCTCCTGAGCCCGGTCCATCTCGACACCGGGCCGGCGGCGGATCGGGTCGTGATGAAGACCTCCGCACCACGATCAACAGAGATCGAGATGCGAGGGTCGTCATCACCAACAGCACCGAAGAGCGCCACCGTGAGGAAATCCGACGGCGCGAAGAGTACGATCGGGATCATGGAAATCCCCGTCGTAACCCCAACAGGAGCGGCTACTCGACGGAGTCAGACTACTCTGACCTCTCCGGTAGCCCAAGGCGCGGCAACAATGGCGGTCGCACTCCGCCACGAGGACGAGTGCTTCCACCACCCAGGCGACCGACTCCGCCGAGAGATCGAACTCCACCGCGCAGCAGGACCTACCGACGGGACCGAACTCCACCCAGGACTCGGAACTATTGGAGGACCCGTTCCCCGCCCAGGGACCGGGATCGCAGGAGGGACAGCACACCCCCAAGAGCAGCTGACGGATCGGGTCCGAGCGATTCCCGCCCTAGAGGTCGGATCGGCGGATTCCAGTCGTTCACCGAGCGCTTAAGAAGCGTGACATGGCCCAGAGGCTTCAAACTGTCGGATATCGACAAGTACGACGGGAAATCTGACCCATCTCAATGGCTTCAGATCTACTACACCGCCGTACCAGCGGCCGGCGGCGACGAGGACGTGATGGCAAACTATCTCCCCATCATGCTCACTAAGGACTGCCGCAACTGGCTGGCAGGACTCCCGCAGGACGCCATCGACAACTGGGAGCAGCTTACCGAACTCTTCATCGGTAACTATCTCGGTACCTGGGAAAGGCCCGGGAGCAAGCGGCTCCTCGGTCAGATCAGGCAGCGCAAGAACGAGACCCTGCACGACTTCGTGCGCAGGTTTTCAGAAAAGCGTAACTCCATCACGGACGTCACGGATCAGGAGGTGATGTCAGCTTTCCAGCGCGGCATCTCCGACGGGAGACTGATTCACAAGTGGACTCGGAAGCCACCCGCGACTGTCAATGACATGTTCCACGTCGCTAGCACGTGGGCTGACGCGGAGATCGCGGAAAAAGAACAACTCAGCGAGATCAGAAGTCGCTGGGAAGAAGAGAACAAGACGACTCGCAAACGCGACCGCCGCGAGGACGAAGACCGACACGACGACCATCGACGCAATGACAGCCAACCTCGCAAGAAGAAGAGCGAGGGAGACATGGTCGCCGCCCTGGACCGGTCCAGAGGCCGGGTAACTCCAGAGGACTTCCAGCGCATGCTCGATGAGCAATGCCCTTACCACAAACACAAGCACTCGGCGCGAGAGTGCTACGGGCTCAAGCGAGCCTTCACCGGAGGCAACAGAGGCCCTCCATACAGAAAGAGGAACGATGGTTCCCCGTGAGACGACAGGCGGAACGACGAGCTCGGTGACGACTTCCAGGAAGCCGACCGAGTCGTGCGCATGATCTATGGCGGACCAGAGTTCGAGTCGAAGCGCCAGCAGAAGCTCACCCATTGCCAGGTCATGCACGCGAGGGAGCCACCGGTACCTGAGTACCTCAAGTGGTCGGAAGTTCCGATCACATTCACCCGGGAGGATCACCGAAACTTCATACCGAAGCCCGGGTCCCATGCCTTGGTAGTAGCCCCGACGATTCGCAACGTTCGGCTCACCAAGGTACTAGTCGACGGTGGCAGTGGCCTGAACATCCTTTTTGCTAACACATTGAAGGAGCTCGGCCTGACTACTCTCGACCTGAGTCCCCCCCAATCCGCGTTCTACGGTTTGATACCGGGGGAGGGGGCAGAACCACTCGGGCACATCACACTGCCCGTTACCTTCGGAGACCGGAACAATTACCGGACCGAGCACATGCAGTTCACGGTGGCGAACTTTGAAACTGCATACCACGCCATCCTCGGGAGGCCGGCGCTCGCCAAGTTCATGGCGATTCCTCATTACGTCTACTTGCAGGTCAAAATGCCAGGACCTAAAGGCGTAATTACCGTCTTGGGAGACGTCCGAGTCGCATACACATGCGAGCAGGAAACTCTCAACGCGGCAGCCGCCCTGGACATGTCCAAGCGCATGGAACAAGTACTGGCTGCATCACAGGAGGTGGACAAGGACGCTCTAGAGATCCCCACCAAGAAGCCAGCGAGAGAAGCCATCGCGCCAAGCAAGGAGACGGAGCTGAAGAGGATCTCTCTGGACCCGGACGACCCGAAGAGGACGGCCATCATCGGGGCAGAGTTAGACTCCACGGCAGGCTCAACCCTGCTCTGCTTTCTCGATAGTTATCCAAGCTATTACCAGACAGGCCTAGAGCCTAAGGATCAGATAAAGACCTCGTTTATTACGCCGTTCGGTGCTTCTTTAGCCTTCGGTCTGAAAAACGCCGGCGCGATCTACCAGAGGACAATTCAAGCGCGTATGGATCAATTGACCCTGGACACAGTAGAACGCCTGCATCGATAAATCCATGGAACATCGAGCACTTACAGCGTTTCTACGCCTGAATCAGTTATGTATTTATCTTTTTATTTTAGATTAATTTTTCCGAGTGATTTTGGAGGGTAGTCACCCCCAGTTACGACTCGGCAGATTTATAATGAGTTATCAATAAAGTTGATTTCATCTTTCATCTATTTCTACTACTCGCATTTCCTCTTTCGCGTCACGCACATAAAGTATGAGTGGAACAAACCTTAAATCGAGAGGGAAAGTACTCGCCAAGTCAAAGCTCTAAACGTACGACAAAGACTCTGCGGCATGAGACTGAGACCAACGAGGCTAATCTACTCCGTAACAGGTCAACCACTCAGAAATTAAGGCCAGCGTAGAAAGAAAGGGAGTTGTAGACCAATAAAAACTTATATACAATAATGACAATTCAAACATTGTTCAAACAGTACTAGTTCGACCAAATACTACAAATATTTTATTTACATTGCAGGGTCACCAGCACCAGACGGGGCCGCTTCATCCGAGTCATCAACAACATCCTTGGACAGGACATTGGCGATGGGCTCGACTTCATGGAGCAGTCTGCCCACGTCATCTTCGGAGGTGCCGACAGCATACCCGCGGCCGAGTGGCTCCAGGTCTGACGCCGGGAACAGCGACTTGAGCACCGCCAGGACATGGCCACAGCTGGCCTGGCTGATGGAAGCAGAGCTGCCGCCGGAAGTAGCGTGGGAGCGCCCGAACGCGGTCGAGGATGGAAGCCGAAGACGATGACGCCTCCGGCTCGATCTCCTCCGCCACCACTCGGATAGCATCCTCCAGCGCTGTCTTCTCGGTGCGCAGCGCCTCAGCTTCACCTTGCAGCCGGGCCACCTTGGCAGTGAGCTCTGCGAATTGGGATATAATCCGATTCGATAATCTACAAAAGTTAGATCTGAATAATATATTCACGTCTGACAGAAAAAAACAAGGATGAACATACCTCTGAGCTCGTGCACGGCCTGGGCCTCGTTGAGCTTAGCCTGCTCTACCTCCCCGCGTAAATCGCGAGTGGTACGCTGGGCTTCCTCCAACTCAGCCTGGCGCTGGACCGCAGCAGCCTCGAGCTCAGCCACTCGGGCCACCAAGGAGTCGGCCTTAGCAACTGCAGAAGATAGTTCTTGAATAACCGAGGCTTTGGCCTCGGCATCAGCAGCTAAGTCCTGCAAAAACAAGTCAGATGACAATATGAATTGATGTACCACTCGGTACTTGATATAAACAAGATAAGTAGCTCAGGAAATACCTTGGCTATGTGGCCCATGCGAAGATGGAGTGACATGAACTCCTCCAGAGGAGTCATGGGAGTACCACCACTCATAGCGCCGACCACCGCAGAAAGCAATCTCGACCGCCGCAGTCTGGGGCTCCTCCACTGCTGCAGTCGGTTCAACCACAGGAGCAGGCTGGGGGCTGCCTTGAGGAACTGGCGGTGGGGTCGGCGACGCCGGTGTAGGACTCGGTGGAGGCGGGGTTGGCTCTCGCAGCGACTCTGGTGGCGGACCCACAGGCTGATCGCTGAGAAGATCAGCCGAATGGATCGGCACCTCTGGAGTTTGGATTGATGGGGCTTCGGTCTCAACCGCCGACTGAGGCCCAGGACCCGCAAAAGGGACCTCAGATGGCGTGCTACAGGATAAAGCATATATGGATCACTAATAGAAGAACATAAAGGAAATCAAGAGATGATAAGGATACTTACAGAGTAGAAATGCGCATTCTCGGGCGCTTTCCTTTCCGAGTAGGGGAAGGGAGGTCCCTCGGACTTGCAGCACTCAGAGGCATTACTGCAAGGGGAGACTGCTCCGAGCTTGTGATTGGCGGTAGGATTGACGACTCGGCGACACCAGCTTCATCTTCTTCCGAGTCAGACGACTCAGAGATAAGGAGTTGGCGGCGGCTTGGCGCATCCCTAAACACGATCCCCGTGGAGATCTTCCGCTTCTTCAGAGCAGGGGCAGCCTTCCCACCACTCGGAGATAGCACGTCGGGAGAAGGAGAGGATGACAGAGTGATATCCGAGTCGCGCAGATCACTCTCACTTCCCCCGACTGCTTCTTCAGATCCAACGGCCCTGCGCCGAGCCGGTTGATCCACTCCCTTTGGCATCTCAGGCAAAGGAGGGAGGGATACAAAGGCAGCTCGACCCTGCAAAAATTGGGTTCAGTTCTGAGATTACACCCAATGGGTGGAATTGAAATAAAAACAACAACAGATTGACTAAATACCTCAGGGCGTGGATTTCCCAAGTTGAACGCCGGAGGACAGTCAGTGGTCCTCAGGGAGGTTCCGGTCGCGAAGAATTTGCCAAGCCGAGCGGCGGCTTGGACTTTGCCGACGCGCTCGGGGGCTTCGCGCGTGTTGTCCCCCTCGGCGTAATACTCAACGCCGGGTGAGCCCGCTGCTTGAGGGGCTGGACCCGGCGCAGAACGAAGTTGGCTGCCACTCCGACGGCAGACAACCCATTGTCCTTCAACTGGGTAATGAGACCCAGGAGTTCCCGAACCTGATCCATTTCACTCTCCTTGGGAAGAGCGGTCCAGGATTGGGAGGGAACAGGACGAGAATCAATTTCTGGAGAGATGGCAGGCGAGTGGTTTCCTACGTAAAACCACTCGGTTTGCCACCCCTTATTAGAGGTAAGGAAAGGGATGTCAAAATACTCCCGAGTTCGACCCTCGCGGAGTTGGAATCCGGCGCCCCGGACTACTTGTGGGTAGTCGGTTCGGGGATAAGGTTTAAGAAGAAAAAGATGAAGAAAAAGATTGAAGTGAGGCTCTATCCCAAGATAGGCCTCACAGAGATTGATGAAGATGGCGATATGAAGAATGGAGTTGGGATTCAGCGCGCAGAGACTGATCCCATAAAAGTGCAGCAGCCCGCGGAGGAAAGGATGCGCGGGCACGCCAAAACCACGAAGAAAGAAAGATTCGAACACCACCAAATCAGAGGAGTTTGGGGTGGGGAAAGACTCACCGGCGGCGGCGCGCCACTCGGCGGTTTGCTGGTCGGGGAGGATGCCGTCGATGACGTGTTGCTCGAGGCGCCTGGTGGTGGTGATGGACTCCCTCCACTCGGCGGCGCGATCCACGGCGACCTCGGCGGTGGCCTTGGCCTTGGACGACCGGGCCCTTGCCGGCGACCTCTCCTTCCGCTTCGGGCCTTCCTTCCTCTTGGGCGCCATGGCGATGAGCGGAGCTGAAGAGCGAGGAGGAAAGCTGCCGGAGCGGATCTAGGGTTTGCTCTTGCGCGAGGAGGAGAACTGGAGCGTCGGGGAAGGCGAATGGCAAGTAAAGGAAGAAGATTGCGGCGGGGATGGCTTATAAAGGAGTGAACCGTTCCTCCCGCGCGCGGCGCGATGCGTGTCTCGGGAACTCAACCGACGCAGGCACGTCCCGTCGCTTTGAATTCAAAGATGCGGTAAGAAGTCGCGATATCTCGCGATATTTTGCCTTCCGTAAGGCAACCGTTGGGAGGCAACGGACTTTGCGGAGTAGTGGGCCTAAATGGGCTGAAATATAGCACGACCCTTCGGTTCTGTTACGCTAACAAATTTTTGGGTTCCTGAGCTAGTGCTCAGGGGCAGAAACCACTCGGTCGTGAGGCTAAAATTAGTCGACGGCCAGACTTGATTTTGCAATTAATATTGCATCCTTGCAATTGATTTTTACGTAAGGCATGCGGTACTATCGCTAAATTGACTCAGAAATCTGGGTCAAATGCTGACAAGTATAAATCTTGTGAGAAGATGGCTTACCATATGGTCAAGCTGAGTCGTGGGACACGACTCGGAAGTCATGCCGAGTTCAAAGAACTTGAGGACAAAATCCTTATAAAGGGGAAATAAAAAAGCCCCTGAAGGAAAAGATTATCTAAAATCCATGTCTAGAGGCATGGGGGCTGAAAAAATCAGTCGGAATTCATGGCTTTCAGAGTCTTGACACGATCATGCTGAGTCGTAACAAGACTCGGGGGCTACAGCCAATGGGTGCACCTGGAGGTGCACACCATTGATGGATTAAGTTTAAAAAGAGATTCATAATATTTATTTTTGACCCTCGACCAGAATATTCTATTCTGCTCAAGGCTCGGGGGCTACACCCAATGGGTGCACCTGGAGGTGCACACCATTGAAGATCAAGATACAGATGGGTAAAAGTTGAAGACCTTTGGCCAATTTCATACTAAAATTGCCCAAAGCCCGGGGGCTAAGTGTATTCACTTCGCTATCGCGTCGTGAAGAAGAGCACTCCTTCCCCTCACTATGACTATAATTGAAGAATTGTTTTCAGGGACGTCTGAGCATGTACTCGGATCTTCCTCGAAACCACTCGGATCTTCTTCGAAACCACTCGGAAGAGGTCCTAGACAACTTGGGAGCACTCGGATCGTGCAAGAAGAGACAGATTAATTACAGCCATCGATCGGTCAAGAAGTGCTCGGGGGCTACTGTGGGGGATATAGTACCCGGGTACCTCACGAGCAAGCTTGGCAGCCCACCAAAAGGGGGCGGCCCAATCCATCGTTCTGGACCTGAAGACGTGCGGGACAAGTCGGCGCACGGAGGAAGGATCTGGAAGGAAAAGTCCTAGTTGGAATAGGAATTATTGTAAAGAAGGAAAGGATTCTTAGAGATAGGATCGGATACAAACCGACTTGTAACCCTGCCCCCCAATATATAAGGCGGGCAGGGACCCCCTCCAGCTCAACACGAACCACAACGGAACACACATCAAGTCTCAAGACAACAGCTCAACACGCAATACAACACCCCAAAACAGGACGTAGGGTATTACGTCGAGTCGACGGCCCGAACCTGTATAAACCCCTGTGTCTGTCCATCCTAACCATCTTGCTTCCGATCTTTGCGATCTTCCCTACATTACAAATCACTTCCGTGGGCTACCCCGTGGAAGACTGCCGGAGATAATATCACCGACAAAGTCGTTTGAGGACAGGCCCTCAGCCTGCATTCCCCGAAAGCTTGATATCAGTCGGCCTCTGAGTTCATGCCAAGTTGCTATCTGCCCCTTTGGGAGGTTGGTGTACCAAAATTGGGCTGCCCCCTTGAGTGACAAGACCAGAGCTTTTGCCTTTGTCGAAGAATCTCCTCCGTTTGATTCCACTACTGCCTCGTATTTCATGAGGAATTCTTTGGGGTCGGATTCGCCATCGTACTGTGGCAAGGTTGTGGCATTGAACCGAGGTGGCCAAGGGGCTGTCTCCAATTCTACGGATAGTGGTCCTGCCTCAAGAAATGTGTTTCTGTAGCCTGTGTGGAAATGTGAATTGTGTGGGGCTCTTTCTGGCTGCTCCAACAATCTATTCTGCAACTCATCAATGCGACGCTGCATGTTTTGAATGGTCTGCCACATCTGGTTTTCAGGGACGCCTTCATATTGTTCATCTTCCCTGTTGCCTGCCTGGGTGGATGTTACATTCCTCCTTGTCATTTCTTCTTACAAGGCTTCGTATCTAAGCATCTGTTCTCTTAAAGCTTCAGCTCCGTTTTGAGCGTTAAACTGGTCTGCGGTCAGCTGACCCTTGTCCTTGGTCATGCCCCTTGATCTCGTCTGTATTGTTGGGTCTGCTTGTGCCGAAGTAGTCGCTGCTCTTCGTGCTTCTTCAGATGCTCTTCGTATTGTTGCTTGTACCCTTCGGAGAGCTGCTATGTCTTCTGCTGTCACTCCAATCTCCTCGAGGCCTACCTCGAATTCTCCGTTGGCTGAGTCCTCGATGGCGATCTCTGGGTCTTCGGAGCGTGGCACTGTCTATGGTTGTGCCACCTGCTCGCCATTGTTCGTGACACCTTTGGGGTTTGCCTATGTGACTGGTATCGAAGCGCCCGCTCCGTTGGCTGCGCCCGACGGTTTCTTCTTGGTTTGAGCCATTTGTGGTCTTGGATTACTACCACGAGGTGGGCGCCAAAAACTGTTGGGTGTAAGACGGCCCCGGAGTAGACTCCGTCACCAACAGCCTGAGAAACGAACCGAGGGGAGGGGGGAAAATGAGAGACGCGGCCCCCCTCGGAAATGGACTCGACTCCGACTCTCGGAACTCCGATGCTATGTAATTAAATCATATATTCCAACTAAAAATGATCATCCCCCTTTAGTTACAAAACCTCCTCTATTTATAGGAAGGCGAACCAACATCAAGTACAATTACAATCCTGCCCCAAGCAACTGCTTGATTCCCGGAATATTCTTGGACATTACAGACTTTACACTTCACGGGGACGCTTCCGTCAGCCGGGTCCACTTGGAAACTCGAGGGTGTCTTCGGTTTCTCGTATTCGCCTCGCCTTTCGTTGCGATCTTCAGTCTTAGGTCGAGGTGGAACTCGGCCCGCTCTTCCGCAGGTGTCTTCGGGTTCCTCCAACACGACTTGCCGGACGCCATCTCTGGTTCCGAATCTGAGGGTGCCCTCGGGTTCGCCTTCGGGAATCCAGCGCCCGTCTTTCGGACCGCGCCTGACCCTGAAACTTCATCAGACATAAAGACAAAGCTGAAAACACGGCCAAAAATTCTCCCAAGGTAGGGAGGGGGTACTTTCCGAAGTCTACCCCCCAACAATGATATAGACCTCCAGTGGAGTGTTTTCCCAAAAGATCTCGGCCTCTAACTCGCTAGAACTCCCGGAATCTCAAATCTAAGGAAGAACACCATGACCTCGAGTTCAACCCGAAAACTTCAAATCCAAAGCGATTTCCTGCGTTTGGGGGCAAGAGATCACCAACAAAAGAGGCACAAGGCACTCATACGTGAATCCCCCAAAGAAATCCGAGAGAAAACGCCCTAGGAAGTGAAGAACAAAAATCCCCCAAAAATAGCTCCGAAAATACATCCAAAAATAGAAAAAGAAAAAGGAGCTCGTAGATTCAAATCATGGCACAAAGATGAGCAGCACAAACTCAGTCACTAAACCATGAATTCACCTATACAAACTAGGAATGATTCGAAATAGTTCTAGGTGGAGGGGATGAAGGGGAAACTTGTTCAAAGGAGAAAACCAAAGAGAACTAAAGAGATAACTAAGAGAGATATCAGCCACCATGCCCTAGGGGGCCTATTAGTAGTCCAAGTGGTGGTGCTCTAAAGACTAAACTACCCCTAAGTGATACATACCCCTCAGGGGCAAATTTGACATTTGATTTAAGATATTTTCCGGCTGGGACACCTTCCACCGCAAGCTAGCTTTCCTCCGACGCAAGCCTTGCAGTCACGCCGCGTGTCCTCCGGATCGAAGATCCTCGACGCCGTTTTTGGGCGACCCAGGGGGAGGCAGTTAAACCGCCCCTGGGGGGCGGTTAAGCCGCCCCTGGCTGATGCCACAGCGCAGTGGCCCATCTTCGCCACGTCGAGTCCTCGGCCTTGGTTTTGAGGCCCAAACCAAGGGAAACCGTCCACCGATGATTTTGTGGCCAAATCACCAAACCCCGCGCGCAAGCTTCGGTCGTTAGCCGCCACCTTGCACCAGCTTCTCGTCCTCGTACGAGCTTCGGTTGTGAGCTGCTACCTCGCACCAGAACCGCGTCCCCTTGCTCGTTCTTGCCAGCATGTGAACCGCACTTGATCCATCCGGCCACCGGGTCCCTCGAACCAAGCCTACTTGTCTCTCCGCTCCTAAGAGGCCGCCATGGCTAAGACCTTTCGTGCCTGTTCTTCACCTGCACCAATGCAACCAAGCCACATTCTACACCTGCAATACTTGAGCCAAGGGAAACGTCAATCCACACCACATTGTCAATCACTCATCACACCAGGAAGCGACCATCCACCGGTCCTCGGACACACCGGGTCCTCATCTTCCTCCAGCAAAACACCTCTAGGTGACCATCCCTTCCACAATGATCACAATGGAAGCGGACTGGCTTTGGCTTTGGGGTTTCTCTCGGCTGTGGCTTCTCTCTCGACTGGTAAACCCCACTCTTCACAAAGGTCACTCTCTTTTGGAAGTCGCTTGTCTTTGGGGGAAACTTGGGAGGATCTGGAGTGGTGTCAAGCTTGTTCAACAGGTGGTTGGGTTTAGGTGTGAAGCTGTTCTTTGGTGGAGTTTTCTCTGGTGGTGTTGAGGTGTTTGTGGTGGAACTGGTTTGCTCTCTCCCTTTCTCACCACTACACTCACCAGCTTTCTCAGAACTCAGACCACGACCATCAGCTCTCTTGAACCCAGCAATCAACATCTTAAGCTTTGGCTCGCGACCCGACAACCAACCCAAACATTGTCGCAACTCATCATTCTCATCTTGCAAACGATCAATACATTGTTCTAGCTCAACACTCTTCAAAGCAACAATATCACAAGCAGAACAAGAATTTGCAATGGGAGATTTCAATTGAGCTTCAAGCGAACTAATCATGGTACGAGATTCAAGCAACTGAGCATGTAAAGCAGGACAAGAAGTACAAGCACCTAACAAAGATGATCTAGACTTCAACTCAGCAATCTCAACCCTAGCATCTTCTAGATCATCTAAGCATGTCATGTGTTTCTCCTTAAGAACAACCAGATCAGCAAGATGCACATCATAGAACGAGCATTCAATTTCATCAGACACAAGAGGAGCATCTTTCAACACAGCAATCTCCGACTCAAGCTTAGCTGCTCTCTCCCTAGACTCGCAAAGCAAAGACTCAAAGTCCATCGCCTTCTTTCCAGTCTCAGAAAGTAAGGCCTCAAGCTCAGCTATTCTTTCCTTTGACTCTCCTAGCAAGGACCTAAACTCTCTCTTCTCCTTGTTGGTCTTCCTAAGCACAAAATCATGATTATCGACCAACTGCTCTAATCTAGCAATCTCCTTATGCAAAGAGGTGGGATCGGTCAATACCTCATCCTCGGAGTCAGAGTCGGAGTCGTAGTCAGAGACGTTCTTGTTGTTGGAGTCATGCGCCATGGTGCAGAAGTTCATAGCGACCCCAGAAAGCCTGTTGAAGTTGCGGTACTTGTGCTTCTTCTCCTTGCGGTGGCCACGGTCTTCTCCTCCTTGTCGAGGTGTCGGTGTTCTCCTCCTTGTTCTTGTGCTTGGAGTGGTGCTTGTCCTTGGAGCGGTGCTTGTGCTCATCTCGCGGGCGGTGCTTGTGTTTCTTGATTTCCTCGGGGCACTTGGCGATGAAGTGGCCCATCTTCCCGCATCTGTAGCACGTACTCCCGGCATGCCTCGAACCCTTCCGATTCTGGTACATCCGCTCGAACCTCCTCGTGAGCAACGCGAGATCCTCCTCGCTCAGCATCTCATATTCCTCATCTGGAAGAGACACAAGAGAAGACAAAGCAAAGTGTCTGGGAGTGTTAGCATGTCCATAACCAGAGCCACCGACTAGAGCCAGACTATGGGGATCAGTCGGACTCTTAGCCTTGGCAAGCAGCTGTCTGTCAACCTCAGAAGACTTCAACTTCGAGAAAAGCTCATCAGTAGACAAAGTTTCATAGTTAGCCGACTCCATGATCGCCTCAACCTTGGCACCACAGACGGATCTATCAAGTGCTTGCAAGAGCTTGATAGCTCTGTCATAATCTGAGCATGGGAGTACGGTAATGTTGGCTTTCATGTTGTTGACTATGGAAGTGAAACGCTGAAAAAAAGCATCAACAGACTCTCTAGGCAAATGAGCAAAATTCTCATACTCTCTCCGATACATCGAGAAAAGCCTAGCCTTCACATGGCTATCACCACCGTGGGCTACCTTGAGCTTCTGCCAGATCTGGCTAGCTAGGTCCTCGCCCAAAACTCGCTCAAACTCCTCGGCAGACAAAGCACGGAACAAGTAATTGACAGCTCTAGCGTTTGCCTCGAACTTATCTTTTGCATCCTGGGTATCTAAGTTGGTGGGATTGACATAGTGTTCATCTTTGGTCACATCCCACAACAACTTTCCTTTGCCTCGTAAGAAAGCGCCCATACGCGCGACCCAGTTCGGATAGTTCTTCCCATTGAAGTGCAGAGGCCCGGAACCCCGATCTTGGTACGCCATCTTTGGATCTTAGACTGGTTAGAGTCGCAAAGACCTGTAACCGGCTCTGATACCAATTGAAGAACCGGAACAGCGACCAGAGAGGGGGGAGTGAATGGGAGCCGATAAAAATTCTTTCCAACCAATCCGGCTATTCTCCCAAATCAACTACGATGCCTCCGAAAGCGATCTTTCCAAGATCACGTAGCCACTGTCAAGCTACTGACCCTAGGAACAAGATCACAGCAGCGGAAAACAACTCTAGCAAATCGAATCGAAATCGAACCAAAATGAGGCAAAACCTTCTCTACCCAGCCAGGGGCGGTTTAACCTCCCTAGGGGCGGTTTAACCACCTAGGGGGCAGTTTAACCGGCCTAGCCTGGGAGCTCTCGGGAAAAAGTCAACTCGTGAATCGATCTCCCAAACGGCTTGAGCTCTTGAGATGAAACTTTGGAGAGATGATGTACACCTTCAGTAGAGTATATTCCCTAAAAATCTCGGCCTCAAACACACTAGAACTCCCGGAATCTCAGATCTCGAGAAGAACACATCCACCCCAAGTTCATCCCGAAAACTTCAAATCCAAAGCGATTCCCAGCGTTTGGGGGCAAGAGATCACCAGCAAAAGAGGCACAAGGCACTCATACGTGAATCCCCCAAAGAAATCCGAGAGAAATCAACCAAGGAAGTGAAGAACGAAAATCCCCCAAAAATAGCTCTGAAAGTACCTCCGAAAATAAGAAAAGAAAAGGGAGCTCGTGGATTCAAATCATGGCACAAGGATGAACAGAACAAGCTCAATCAACAGACCATGAATTCACCTATACAAACTACGAATGATTCCAAATAGTTCTAGGTGGAGGGGATGAAGGGGAAAACTAGTTCAAGGGAGAAAATCAAAGAGAACTCAAGAGATAACTAAAAGAGATAGCAGCCACCAAGCCCTAGGGGGCCTATTAGTAGTCCAAGTGGTGGTGCTCTAAAGACTAAACTACCCCTAAGTGATACATACCCCTCAGGGGCAGATTTGACATGACATTTGACTCGTAGATTTTTCCGGCTGGGACACCTTCCACCGCAAGCTAGCTTCCCTCCGACGCAAGCCTTGCGGTCACGCTGCGTGTCCTCCAGATCGAAGCTCCTCGACGCCGATTTTGGGCCGGCCCAGGGGGAGGCGGTTAAACCGCCCCTGGGGGCGGTTAAATCGCCCCTGGCTGGTCACCTCAGCCCAGCTGCCCAAACTTCACCTCATCGAGTCCTCGGCCTTGGTTTTGAGGCCCAAACCAACCGAAACCGTCCACCGATGATTTTCTGGCCAAATCACCAAACCCCGCGTACAAGCTTCGGTCGTTAGCCGCCACCTTGCACCGGCTTCACGTTCGCGTACGAGCTTTGGTTGTGAGCTGCTACCTTGCACCGGAACCACGTCCCCTTGCTCGTTCTTGCCAGCATGTGAACCGCACTTGATCCATCTGGCCACCGAGTCCCTCGAACCAAGCCTACTTGTCTCTCCGCTCCTCAGAGGCCGCCATGGCTAAGACCTTTCGCACCTGTTCTTCACCTGCACCAATGCGACCAAGCCGCATTCTACACTTGCAATACTTGAGCCAAGGGAAACGTCAATCCACACCACATTGTCAGTCACTCATCACACCAGGAAGCGACCATCCACCGGTCCTCGGACACACCGGGTCCTCAGTTGGAAAGAATTTTTATCGGCTCCCATTCACTCCCCCCTCTCTGGTCACCGTTTCGGTCCTTCAATTGGCATCAGAGCTGGTTACGGGTCTTTGCGACTCTAACCAGTCTAAGATCCAAATATGGCGTACCAAGATCGGGGTTCCGGGCCTCCGCACTTTGATGGGAAAAATTATCCGAACTGGGTTGCGCGTATGGGCGCTTTCTTGCAAGGCAAAGGAAAGTTGTTGTGGGATGTGACCAAAGATGAAAACTATGTCAATCCCACCAACTTAGATAAGTTTGAGGCAAACGCTAGAGCTATGGATTACTTGTTCCGTGCTTTGTCTGCTGAAGAGTTTGAGCGAGTTTTGGGCGAGGACCTAGCTAGCCAGATCTGGCAGAAGCTCAAGGTAGCCCACGGTGGTGATAGCCATGTGAAGGCTAGGCTTTTCTCGATGTATCGGAGAGAGTTTGAAAATTTTGCTCATTTGCCTGGAGAGTCTGTTGATGCTTTGTTTCAGCGTTTCACTTCCATAGTCAACAACATGAAAGCCAACATTACCGTACTCCCATACTCGGATCATGACAGAGCTATCAAGCTCTTGCAAGCACTTGATAGATCCGTGTGGGGTGCCAAGGTTGAGGCGATCATGGAGTCGGCTAACTATGAAGCTTTGTCTGTTGATGAGCTTTTCTCGAAGTTGAAGTCTTCTGAGGTTGATAGACAGCTGCTTGCCAAGGCTAAGAGTCCGACTGATCCCCATAGTATGGCTCTAGTCGGTGGCTTTGGTTATGGACATGCTAACACTCCCAGACACTTTGCTTTGTCTTCTCTTGTGTGTCTTCCAGATGAGGAATATGAGGTGCTGAGCGAGGAGGATCTCACGTTGCTCACGAGGAGGTTCGAGCGGATGTACCAGAACCGGAAGGGTTCGAGGCGTGCCGAGAGTACGTGCTACAGATGCGGGATGATGGGCCACTTCATCGCCGAGTACCCTGAGGAGATCAAGAACGACTACAACCGCAAGCACCGCCCGCGAGATGACCACAAGCACAGTCCCAAGGACGAGTACCGCTCCAAGCACAAGAACAAGGAAGAGAGAAGGTCGAAGAACAAGCACGGTGGACACAAGAAGAACCGATCTCGAGCGATGGTGGCAGATGCGAGCGACATCGACACAAGCTCCACCAACACGTCGTCGAGCTCGAGCAGCGAAGATGAAGACCGCGGCAACTGCAAGGAGAAGAAGAACGTGAACCGCAACTTCAACGGCATCTCCTTCGCCGCCGTCGACTACTGCACCATGGCGCACGACTCCGTGAAGAGCAAGGACGACTCCGACTCTGACTCCGAGGATGAGGTATTGATTGATCCCATCACTTTGCCTAAGGAAATTGCTAGATTAGAGGAGTTGGTCGATAACCGTGATGATGTGCTTAGGAAGACCAACAAGGAGAAGAGAGAGTTTAGGTCTTTGCTAGGAGAGTCGAAGGAGAGAGTAGCTGAGCTTGAGGCCTTGCTTTCTGAGACTGGAAAGAAGGCGATGGAGTTTGAGTCTTTGCTTTGCGAGTCTAGGGAGAGAGCAGCTAAGCTTGAGTCGGAGATTGCTATGTTGAAAGATGCTCCTCTTATGTCTGATGAAATTGAATGCTCGTTCTGTGATGTGCATCTTGCTGATCTGGTTGTTCTTAAGGAGAAACACATGACATGCTTAGATGAACTAGAAAGTGCTAGGGTTGAGATTGCTGACTTGAACTCTAGACCTTCTTTGCTAGGTGCTCGTACCATGATCAGTTCGCTTGAAGCTCAATTGAAATCTCCTATTGCAAATTCTTGTTCTGCTTGTGATGTTGTCGCTTTGAAGAATGTTGAGCTAGAACAATGTGTTGATCGCTTGCAAGATGAGAATGATGAGTTGCGACAGTGTTTGGGTTGGTTGTCGGGTCGCGAGCCTCAGCTTAAGATGTTGATTGCTGGTTTTAAGAGAGCTGATGGTCGTGGTCTGGGTTCTGAGATAGTTGGTGAGTGTAGTGGTGAGAAAGAGAGAGAACCTGAAAACTCCACCACAAACATTCTCACAAACCCACCGAAAGCCATTCTCAAGAACACCTTCACACCCAAACCCAACCACATGCTAAACAAGCTTGACACCACTCCTGATCCTCCCATGTTTCCCCCAAAGACAAACAACTTCCAGAAGAGGGTAGCCTTTGTGAGGAGTGGGGTTTACCAGAAGAGAGAGCCGAGAGAAACCCCAAAGCCAAAGCCAGTCCGCTTCCATTGTGAGCATTGTGGAAGGGATGGACACCTTGAGGAGTTTTGTTGGAGGAAGAAGAGGGAGGTGAGACGAGAGAAGGAGATGGGGAACAGGGACAGGTACTACTCTTCCCGTAGTGTGCCTGTGTCTAGTTCACCCTTGCCTAGAGGAGAGGCCTTTGTGCGCACAGTTCCTTCGTTTGGCAGTCGTGGTGTTCCAGCTAGTCGTGAGTTTGCTAGGCGGCCTCCGCGTCGTGGTCAGTTTGGTTCAGGGAGGTTCGACCGTAGCTTCGAGGCGAGGAGAGAGTCTATGCCACGTTTTCCCCCGCGTGGTGCTAGAGGTCCGATGGTGAGAGACGAGTGGGTTTCACGTGGTAGAGTAGATTTTGCTAACCCCTCTTTTGAGCCGATGGCCCGACACTGGTTTGACTCTTTTTGTGCTAACCCCGGTGTCGAGTCATTCGCTCATTCTCATTCTCACTTTTGATTGTGCAGGTGGGAGGCTTGGAGAACTTTTGGTTGATGGATTCTGGCTGTTCGAGACATATGACAGGTAATAGGAAGTGGTTCTCCAGTCTCACCCCGATGGTGTCCAGGCAGTACATCACTTTCGGGGATAAGGGTAGAGCTCGAGTGTTGTCTGAGGGTGCTATTCAGGTGAGTGACAATTTTATGTTGAAGCGGGTTGCTCTTGTCAAGAATCTTGGTTTTAATTTGCTTTCAGTTTCTCAGCTTCTTGATGAGGGTTATGAGGTTCGGTTTAAGAGTGGTGATTCTCGAATTCTTGATTCTCGAGATGACCTTGTGTGTATGATCATTCCCGAGGGACAGATTTTTCGTGCTGATTTTTCTCGATCTTTTGGTCCTTCACAGTGTTTGATCGCTGGTACTTCTTCTGAGCTTTGGAAGTGGCATAAGAGATTGGGTCATGTGAGCTTTGATTTACTCACACGCTTGAGTGCTCTTGACCTTATCCGAGGATTGTCTAAGCTCAAGTTCGAGAAAGATTTGGTTTGTGCACCTTGCAGGCATGGTAAAATGGTTGCTGCTTCCCATCCACCTTTGACAGATGTTATGACTGAGCGTCCAGGGGAGCTTTTGCATATGGACTTGGTTGGTCCCGCTCACGTTCGTTCAGTTGGTGGGAAGTGGTATGTTCTTGTGGTTGTGGATGACTTTTCTCGGTATGCTTGGGTGTTCTTTTTGGCGACGAAGGATGAGACATTTGATTTTGTTCGAGATCTGATTTTGAGGTTGAAAAACGAGAGTAATGGTGGTGCCATGAGAGCTATACGCAGTGACAATGGTACATAATTTAAGAACACTCGTTTTGATGCCTTTGTCGTGATCTTGGTCTCGAACATCAATTTTCTTCGCCATATGTTGCTTGTCAAAATGGAGTTGTTGAAAGGAAGAATCGAACACTTTCTGAGATGGCTAGGACGATGCTAGATGAGCATAGGACTCCTAGGAAGTATTGGGCAGAAGCGTTGAATACAGCTTGTCGTGTTTCGAATCAGATTTTCCTTCGTGCTTTCAAGAAGAAAACTTGCTATGAGCTTTTCCATGGTCGTTCCCCCATGTGAGTCACTTTCGGGTTTTTGGTTGCAAGTGTTTCATTCTGAAGAAAGGAAATTTGGACAAGTTTGAGTCTCGTTCGATGGATGGAATTTTTCTTGGTTATGCTAATCATTCTCGAGCATATCGTGTGCTCAATCTTGAGACTAACCAAATCATGGGGACTTGCGAAGTCACCTTCGACGAGACCATTCCATGTAGCTCTTCTGTCTTTGAGTGTGCAGGTGATGATGAATTGGGACATTTCATCTTTGAGGAAGAACAGCTTGATGAAGAAGATGATGTGGAGAATCATGTACCATGTGGAGATCATGTACCTTCTACTTCCACTACTACCACGACGTTCGACGACGGACCTTCTGCTACACCTTCGTCGAGTCGCGCACATGATCGGGTTCAAGTGGAAGCTGATGTTGAGGGGGAGGCAATCTCGAGGCGAGAAGCTCCCCGGCTGGTACAGAGGGATCATCCACCTTCGAAGATCATCGGGAACTTGGATGAACGTACTACACGGTCGAGGTCACAGAATATCTCACGTTATGCTCATTCTGCTTTTGTCGTGTCTTTTGAGCCCAAAAATGTTGGACACGCTTTATCTGATTCTGATTGGGTCAATGCCATGCATGAAGAGCTTGAAAACTTTGAGAGAAACCAGGTGTGGAAGTTAGTAGAACCACCTCAAACTGCCATCCTATAGGAACCAAGTGGGTGTTCAAAAACAAGAGGGATGAGGGTGGTGAGATAGTTAGAAACAAACCAACATTGGTTGCTCAGGGGTTTTCGCAGCAGGAGGGGATAGATTATGAGGAGACATTTGCTCCTGTTGCCCGTTTGAAGGCAATTCGGATCCTTCTAGCATTTGCAGTTGCTAAAGGGTTCAAATTGTACCAAATGGACCTGAAGAGTGCCTTCTTGAATGGGGTGATCGAGGAAGAAGTGTATGTGAGGCAGCCCCCGGGTTTTGAGAGTGAGAGATACCCACACCGAGTGTACAAACTCCACCGAGCTTTATATGGCCTAAAGCAAGCACCCAGAGCATGGTATGGCAGGTTGAGGGGGTTCTTGCTTAGCAAGGGGTTTGTGATGGGAAAGGTTGATAAGACGCTCTTCTTGTTGAGAAATGGCAATGATCTTTTAATCGTTCAGATTTACGTGGATGGTATCATTTTTGGTGGCTCTTCTCACGATCTTGTTGCCAAGTTTGCAGACAATATGAGCAGGGAATTTGAGATGTCGATGATGGGAGAGTTGCAGTTCTTTCTCGGGCTACAGATCAAGCGAACCAAGGATGGGACATTCGTGCACCAAAGCAAGTACACCAAGGACATTCTCAAGAAATTCGACATGAGCGACTCTAAGCCGATGACTACGCGGATGAGTACGACTATAGCTTTGGATGCGGATGAGGACGGAGAACGAGTGGACCAGAAGGAGTACCGGAGCATGATCGGCTCCCTTCTCTACTTGAGGCGACGAGGCCGGACATACAGTTCAGCGTGTGTCTATGCGCTCGTTTTCAGGCTTCACCGAGGACTTCACATCGTCAGGCCGTCAAGCGGATTTTCAGGTATCTCAAGTTTACTCCTGAGCTGGGTCTTTGGTACTCTGCTGATTCCACACTTGCACTTCATGTTTTTTCTGATGCGGATTTTGCTGGGTGTCGTGTTGATCCCAAGTCTACTTCTGGTCAGTGTCAATTTCTTGGTTCGTCTCTTGTGTCTTAGTCTTCTCGCAAGCAGTCTAGTGTAGCCCAATCCACCACAGAGGCCGAGTATGTTGCTGCTACTAGCTGTTGTTCTCAGTTGCTTTGGATCACCTACACCTTGAGAGACTTTCGCTTAGACATGTCCCATGTTCCACTTCTTTGTGATAGCACCAGTGCCATCAGCGTAGCCAAAAATCCCGTGCTTCACTCCAAAACCAAACACATAGAAGTGAGGTACCACTTTCTGAGAGATCATGTGGAGAAAGGAGATATTGAGCTTGCCCATGTTTCTACCCAAAACCAGCTTGCAGACATTTTCACCAAACCACTTGACCAAGCTACCTTCACCCACTTGCGAGGGGAACTTGGTGTGTGTGCGTTTTTCTGAGCTGAGTTTTGGAGGCTTCTCTTGTAGCATATGTATACTATTGTACCATCTTTGTATCTTGATGTACATTTTTCTGTTTTTGTATCTTGATGTCTAGTTTTTCATCTTTGCATCTTGTGATATATCATGCAGCATTTGTATCATATCTTAGGATGAGCTTCTCCTATATGTAGTGATTGCTACAACTTGCTACATTTTAGAGTCTAGGCAGGCTGGCTAGGGATTGATTGTATGGATGGCTATGCTCTTGATGGTTTTGATATATATTCTATTGAGATAGTCTCTTTTTGAATTAAAATGACAAACTGAACTTAAACTCTTTCACCCACGAGTAAATGCCTTTGCATGTCTTGTCTGAGCCAAAATGGTTATATCTTGCTTAAGATCATGCTAGGATGTGATATTCTTTTCAATTGGGTCAAAGACCTTTGTCATTGTAAATGTTTAGCCCATGCTTTATCTTGTGGAGGAGCATAAGCTTCTTTTTGTCCCAAAGACATTTCATGTACCATGCTTAATTTGAAAAACTTGAAAAATGAGATGTCTATGCATGAAAGAAGAAAGATGAGAAAAAAAATATTTGCAGAAAATTATGCTCATGTCTCTATGCTTTCACCATTGCACACACTTGCACACATGGGTGCTAAGCGGTTGCATGTTGTTTGCCGGAGAAGTCTCCCATGAGAAGTGAACACATGGCTCCGTGCTTTGACATGACATGAGGTAGAACTTGGGCGTTTATGATGATCTTTTGTCAAGAATGCTTTTCCTTTTATGTTTTTGGTGAGATGAGGTTCATTTTTGCTTGAACAATCCATGGTTAGGACTTTGCTCATGTGGTGACATTTTTTTGATAAAACTACACAACTTGCTCATGGCCTTGTCAATTGGATATATGTCTTTACCTTCTTGATGGCAATGCCCGTGTCACGTGATGAACTATCTTGTTTGCCTCTTCTCTAACTTGTAGCATTTTGTATGGCTCATTGTATATTTGAGAAGCTTGTAGTTGCATTTTGTACATCTCTTCCTTGATTTGTGCATTATCAACAAGGGGGAGAATTTCTGGAGCATTTTGCAAGGGGGATAAGTTGCTGAACTTGTGAAAGTCTTTGAGCTTGATTTTGTTGGATTTATGTGAGACTTGATGAGAGCTTTGCCAAAAAGGAAGTTTTTGAAAATTTGTGAAGTTTCTGAGAGTTTGAGCTTTGGAATATCTTGCTGGGCATACTTGGAAGGTTTTCAAGTTGAAACGGCATCGTTGCGGGTTTGTTTGTGTAATTTTGGCACTTTTGGGTTTGGTCATCTGTCAGGGGCGGTTTAACCGCCCCCCCCCCCCTAGGCGGTTTAACCGCCCCTGTGCAGTGAGCACAAGATTTGTGGGATTTTGAGCAATTTCGAGTGTTTTTTGCACGCACAAGTTCACTTGTTCAGGGGGAGTTGCATCTTTGTAGGGGGAGTGCTTTGAGTATTCTGAAAAGTGAATTGGAGATTTGTGATTTGTGCTTTGTGCTTTTGCTCTTTTGCCGATGGTGTTGAGCCCTTTCGCTTCTTATTGAAGGGTTGGCGTTTCTGGAGCTTTCTCTTGCGAAGTGACTTTGTTCTCGGCTTGTTCTTGTTTTTAGTCACTTGCTTGAGTCTTGTTTTCGATTTCTTTTCTTTTTTCTTTTAATCCCTTTGGTTACTATGTGTGTGTTTTCAATGCACTCATCGAGGGGGAGATTGAGGACCCGGTGTGTCCGAGGACCGGTGGATGGTCGCTTCCTGGTGTGATGAGTGATTGACAACGTGGTGTGGATTGACGTTTCCCTTGGCTCAAGTATTGCAGGTGTAGAATGCGGCTTGGTTGCATTGGTGCAGGTGAAGAACAGGCGCGAAAGGTCTTAGCCATGGCGGCCTCCAAGGAGCGGAGAGACAAGTAGGCTTGGATCGAGGGACCCGGTGGCTAGATGGATCAAGTGCGGTTCATATGCTAGCAAGAATGAGCAAGGGGACGTGGTTCCAGTGCGAGGTAGCGGCTCACAACCGAAGCTCGTACACGGACGTGACGTCAGTGCAAGGTGGCGGCTAACGACCGGAGCTTGTATGCGAGGTTTGGTGATTTGGCCACAAAATCATCGGTGGACGGTTTCCCTTGGTTTGGGCCTCAAAACCAAGGCCGAGGACTTGACGAGGCGAGTTTGGGCTGCTAGGCCAAGTGTGGCTGCCAGGGGCGGTTTAACCGCCTCCCCCTGGGCCGGCCCAAAAACGGCGTCGAGGAGCTTCGATCCGGAGGACACGCGGCGTGACTGCAAGGCTTGCGTCGGAGGGAAGCTAGCTTGTGGTGGAATGTATCCCAGCCGGAAAATATCTGAAACCAAATGTCAAATTTGCCCCTGAGGGGTATGTATCACTTAGGGGTAGTTTAGTCTTTAGAGCACCACCACTTGGACTACTAATAGGCCCCCTAGGGCTTGGTGGCTACCATCTCTTCTAGTTATCTCTTTAGTTTTCTTTGGTTTTCTCCTTTGAACTAGTTTTCCCCTTCATCCCCTCCACCTAGAACTATTTCGAATCATTCGTAGTTTGTATAGGTGAATTCATGGTTTGTTGATTGAGCTTGTTCTGTTCATCTTTGTGCCATGGTTTGAATCCACGAGCTCCCTTTTCTTTTCTTATTTTCAGAGGTATTTTCGGAGCTATTTTTGGGGGATTTTCGTTCTTCGCTTCCTTGGGCGATTTCTCTCGGATTTCTTTGGGGGATTCATGTATGAGTGCCTTGTGCCTCTTTTGCTGGTGATCTCTTGCCCCCAAACACTGGGAATCGCTTTGGATTTGAAGTTTTCGGGATGAACTCGAGGTCATGGTGTTCTTCTTTAGATTTGAGATTCTGGGAGTTCTAGCGAGTTAGAGGCCGAGATCTTTTGAGAAAACACTCCACTGGAGGTCTAAATCATCTGACCAAAATCTCGCCTCAAGAGCTCAAGTGGTTTGGGAGATCCACTTTCGATTTGAGTTTTTCCCGAGGTTCCCAGGCCAGGGCGGTTTAACCGCCCCCATGACCCGGTTTAACCGCCCCCCCTGGGTGTGTTGAATCGAGTCTTGTTTCGGTTCGTTTTGTGTTCATTTCGATCGATTCGAGTTCCGCTGCGTGTTTCTTGTTCCTAGGGTCAGTAGCTTGACAGTGGCTACGTGATCTTGGCAAGATCGCTTTCGGAGGCATCGGAGTTGATTTGGGAGAATAGCCGGATTGGTTGGAAAGAATTTTTATCGGCTCCCATTCACTCCCCCCCTCTCTGGTCGCCGTTTCAGTCCTTCATCCAGATTCCACCGGTCGGATTTCTAAATGGGCAGTGGAACTAGGAGCACTCAACATCGAGTTCAAAGCGAAGAAAGCCATTAAATCTCAAGCATTAGTCGACTTCATGGTAGAGTGGTATGAAAACGAAGCTCTGACACCAGCTGGCAAGCCTGGGCATTGGATCATGTACTTCGATGGATCTCTCAAGCTCGAAGGAGCCGGCGCGGTCATCTTGTTCATATGACCAAAGGGCGAACAACTCAAGTACGTCCTACAAATCTTCTGGGAAGTATCAAACAACGAGGCAGAATATGAAGCTATGCTACACGGCTTACGTCTCGCAATATCACTTGAAATCAAACGTCTACTAGTCTACGTTGACTCCTCAGTGGTGATCAACCAAGTCAACAACGAGTGAGACCGTAACAAAGAAAATATGAACGCATATTGCGCAGAAGTTCGTAAATTAGAGAACAAATTCAGCAGACTCGAGTACCATTCGGTAGCATGGGACGACAATGTTGCCACCGATGTATTATCCAAGCTAGGATCCACTCGAGCACAAGTACCCGCCGTAGTATTCGTTCAAGAACTTTACAAAAGAACCATAGACCCAAAGACAAAAGGTAAAGATCTTGAACATAGTTCAGATCGAATGGTTCTGGTCATAGAAAAAGATTGAGGACACCCTTGATCGAGTACATCAAAAACAAGACGGTTCCGGCTAACAAAACTCAATTAGAACAACTCGTCTGAAGATCCAAGGATTACTTACCAATTGGAGATGAATTATATCAACAAGGATTATATTCTGGAGTAGCAATGAAGTGTGGCACCCGACAAGAAGGAAGAGAAATCCTGGAAGAAATACACTCAGGAGTTTACGGGAATCACGCTGCATCAAGAACCCTAGTTGGAAAAGCCTTTAGAGCGGCTTTCTATTGGCCAACAGCTCTAGTAGACGTAGAAGACTTAGTTCGCAAATGCCAAGGTTGCCAATTCTTCAGAAGACAGCAACATGTTCTTGCTCATAACCTTATTGGAACTTCATGGCCTTTCGCTTGCTCGGGGCTAGATATGGTGAGCAAACTAATAACCGCTCCAGGAGGGTTCACGCACATCTTGGTGGCTATCGACAAGTTCACAAAATGGATTGAAGTCAAGCCTATCACCAACATCACAGGTGGAAAAGCAGTCGACTTCATCATCGAACTCCAGCACAGATCCGGCATGCCTAACAGCATCATCACAGACCTAGGACCCAACTTCAACAACCATGAATTCTTGGATTTCTATGATAGAAGCGGGATTGAAATCAAACAAGCATCCGTGGCACACCCAAAGGCCAACGGTCAAGTCGAATGCGCCAATGGGCTGATCCTAGACGGACTCAAAAAGAGACTATTCGAGTACAACAAAAAATATAGAGGAAAATGGATCTGATGAATTCTTGGAATATGGAACACCTACAACGTTTCTACGCTTAAAAGGACATAGGAGATATCTTGTAAATATTGTATATTCAAGGACAAAACAATATCCTCATCTGGCACCTCAGTCCAAGACAAAAATCACGAATAACAAATCTATCCAAAAACTTCCGAGTCCCTACAACACAAGCATGGGGCATGATCAAGCGAGAAGTTCCTATCAAAATATGTGATAGAGCTGAAGTGCCCGATCTTTCGGTGAGTGGAGATAAATTCGATTTGTGGAAGTAGACCCTCATGATCCAACTACGACGAGCAAACCCGAAGCGCCAATGCAATTACTGAATCAACTCCCGGTGGTTACCGACCTTGTTGAAGCAAGATCAGCCTGATCATGAAGATCAATTCCTGTACGCAATCGAAGAACGAACAAGAAAAATGTGCGAGCAATCTTAATGTCACTCGAAGGTGGGGTTCTGAATCACACGAGGACAGCACGTATTTGTGCGTGTTTGGTGTAGCTAAAGCTAGATGTAAAACAAAACCCAATTCTAAAAATAAAAAAAGAGTCTATCTAAATAGGGGGCGCAGCCCCTAGGGTGGACGCCATGTAGTATTTCGACGATTGCGGCGGCCTCGGGACAGATATGGACATGAGGCTGGATCCATATGAAAGTATACTTGATAAGCTTTCCAACAAGTGCTTGAATGCCCCAAATGGAGTCCAGATGAAGTCGTGGCAGCCGTCGAAAGTCAGGACTTTCCTGCAGTCCGAATCCAGCGTTTCCAAACCGTGTTGGATTCAATCTCTTTATTTCCTTAGGCCAAAAGTGACGTGACAGCCTGGTGAAAAACGTGGGAACACTTGGACTTGGTCCCCAATCAACCTCTTTGGTTCTCTATGCCTTCCATGTGTGTTTAACACTCTTCATGTGTGTCATGTCCTCATCATCCTCCCCTTCTTGACGAAAAGCCGTCCTCGGCGTCAATTGTACTTGAAACCGATCCTACACAACACAAAGGAGAATGGGGTTGCGAAAACAAAAGAAACCAAATGTATTGAGAGGAGGATTGTCACCATGCTTCCAATTGTCAAACGTGTCATCTCGCATAGACATTTGAGCAAGAATGTAGACTTCTTGATCGGACGACACACTATGGTTGTCAACACGGTCCTGCACAAGATTAGTACCAACAAAAGACAAAGCAGGCATAGGTAGCAAACAGCAAAACTCCCCTTCTTTGGATTGAACATATTTCTTGAAAACAAAGCTAGAGAAATTGGATGTGACATGATTATTCTTAGTGCAGCTCTCTAACTTATCACATTGTTGTCCAATCAAACAAGACTTCATATTTGAACAAATATAAACTCGATGCACCATATATTCTCCGTTGTGATTATATTTACCAATGAAGTGATATGTATTCCTAGATAAGCATGGCAATTCGGGATATGCAAGAAATCTCTCTGTCGGTGTTTCGTACCATCGGTTAGTGAATTTGTCTGTTTGCGCGTGGGGATCCTGATGGTTAGCGAGTCAAGCACAAGGATGTATACTGGTTCAGGCAATTTGCCCTACGTCCAGTGGGGTGGTCTGCTCGCATTGCTCGCTCTGGTGTTCATAGTAGAGGTTACAAACAGGCGAGAGAGAGAAGAGTTCTCAAGCCTTTGTGGAGTACGTGAGTGTTGTGTTGGAAGTGTTCGAGAGCTAGAAGAAGGAGTTCTGGCCTCCCCGTTTATACTCGAAAGGGAGGCCCCTTTACAAGGGGTCGGATGAAAAAGGGGCAAACCCCCTGAGGGGGTTAAAGAAAAAAAAACTAGCCTAAGCCTAGCCTGGTGTCTAATCTAAGGTTATGCGTGCTTCTGTTCGTCGTCAGCGGCGCGGCCGTCCTTCTGTCATCTCTGTCCGTCAGTCCGTCGTCTGCCCATACCGTGAGAGGAAGCGACGGTGGACAGGGTGCAGGCAGGCCCCCCTTTACCTCCTGGGTAAAGAGGGGGTCCCACGGGTGTAGCCTGCTAATATCCGCTGGTCTTTTACAGGTACCCGACGGTCTCCCGGTCTTTGGCCCCTTGACCAAGCGTCGCGTATTTACAGGCGGTGCCCTTGTCTCACTGCCATGCGGGCAGAAGGGCAGGCCTGTCCGTTACGTGCCCATGCCTCTGTTACTGCAGGCTTATCGTGGCGGACAAGTTGGCTTAGTTTCCTTGGCCTCATGATGGTTTTGGTACAGTATGCCAGTCCTTAGCGCATCTTTTGGTGAATCCCGGTCCGTCCTGGTCGTCTTGGTACCGGGCAAGATGAGGGTCAAAGATTCCCCTTCGGGTCGGGCGACGCGGGCGTGATCTTGACCTGTTTTTATTCTCCCGACCTTGAGGTAGGGCGAGGCAGACAACATCGACCTGGGGGCCTGCTTCCTTACCTTCCTTTCGAGGGTTGGGCGAGGCGGACGCCCTCACTGTTCTTGCAAACTCGTCCAGGGGTTTTTTACTTTTGGCATTTGTTTGGCTGGCTTTTTGGTCATTGGGCGAGCTCATGGCGTTATTTTTGTTCGAGGCCTTGCCCTTTGGCCCTTTTCGTTCGTTGATTTCCTCCTATGCACCCTTTGCCAAGAGAAGGTGAGGAGTCAGGACAGCCTCGTGCTTTTTCATTGTTTTGGTCGTAGCACGACGCCCATTTGAGTTTTTAGCGGGTTACTCGAGTGAAGTCCGGCTGCTCGTTCGCTAGAGCGCCGACGGACCCGCTGGGGGTCAGACTTCAACAAAGTCCGTGTTGTTCTGTCTCATTCTAGTTCTTGGGGTCATTTGCCCGACCCCAAGGGCTAGGTGCCTCCACTTCGAAGAGGTTTCCTCATGAATCACATCAGCCTCGGCTCGAGCACGTCACGTGGGCCCTATGTATTATCGTAAACATGGGAACTTGGCCGCTAGTGGGCCGCCCTTTGCTTCATCCCTCACTCTTTGTTTGCACGGGTGGCCTTTCGAACCCGAAACATTTTTTGGGCCGTCTGGGGGCGCTTGTGGCCCAAGCCGTTTTGCCTTACCTCGATGAGGCCTGAGAAGGCCAACCGTCCGGTTCCGGGCGCGTCTTTCCAGGTGCGTGTGGCAGTCGTGGAGGGTCCTCTTGGGCGACGTGGGCGGAGTCTCCGACGGCGTCCCGTTAGGGGGAGTTAATGCTTCTTCCCATTGTCCTGCGGCGAATAAAAGGGGAGATGAGGCTTAGAGTTTGTTATTCTTTCTCTCTCTCACCTGCCTTCCCTTGAGCTCGCCGCCTTGCGTCTAGCCGCTCCCTCATCCGTTCCGTCGTCCATCGATCCTCTCCGCTCTCTTCCACCTTCTTCGCCATTGGTGGAGTCCTCAAGGCTTCGTGGAAGCGGCTCCTCCCGGTGAGCTTGTTCGTCTCGTCGTCGTGGAGCATCTCCTCGCCTGGCGCAAGGTGCGGCCCCGCCTCCCCTGCGTGAGGCCGTTCCCCCTTTTCCCCTACAGATTGTGAATGGGGGGGCTGGTCAACAAGGGCTTAATTCGCCCTTCGACCGCGGCCAAGGAATGGATCATCCCGCAGACCGAGCGGGAGCCAGCACCTCCGGTTGGGTATGTGGTGGCGTTGGTCCCCTTCTGTGAGCACGGTCTTTTGATTCCTTCGCACTGGATCCTGCGGGGGCTCCTTTTCAAGTATGGGATCGAGCTTCATCACCTTAATCCCAACGGTTTCAGTTACATCTCCGGATTTGTCGCGCTTTGCGAGGGATTTCTAGGGATTGAGCCGAACTGGGACCTTTTCTGTTATTATTTTCGCGTTTCATTGATTCTTCGGGACAGGATGAAGTCTCTGGTGGGGTGTGCTGGGATCTATCTCTGTTCTGGTCGGGGGAAGGATTTTATCGATTTTGCCTTCCCCACATCCAACAAAGGGTGGCACGACCGGTGGGTATATCTTCGCAACTCTCCCGAGATGCCATTCCCTCCGTATACTGGGCGTGTCTTCTTTGAAAAGAAGAACCGTTGGGGAAAGACCTTCAGCTTCCCGATCGGAACCGCCTGTCTGGGATGATTTCTGCCATTCGCCATCTGAAAGCGAGGGGATTGACCGGCGCTGGAGTCATAGCGGTGTTCCAGTCGAGGAGGATCACACCGCTGATGGAGCGGCGCTTGCCGATGTGGGAGATGAGGTTGGGCGTTGACACCTCGGATATCTGCCTTTCCTCGGCTGCCATTAATGGTTCCAAGGTCATGGCGCGCGTCAGGGATGCGCTTGACAGGAAGAAGATTCCCGATGAATTTCCTATCCCTGGTGAACCGGTGGCAATGCCCGACGCTGGGTCAATGCAAATCGTAAGCCCCTGTCTTGCTTGTATTCCTTTTCTTTGGTTTATTGCCTTTCGCTTTCCATGTTGCTTTGCTAATTTAGCTTATCCTCCTTTGGCAGTCGGGTTTGAATTGGTACAAGAGCCGACCTTGGCTTATGGAGGTGGAAGAATGGAAACGATTGACTGCTCGGCGTAGGGCGGCCCGAGAGATGAGGAGAAAGAACTCCCGAATTCGTCGCTCGCAGCAGAAGGCGAAGAAGGAGAAGGCCAGTATTTCTGACTATGCCGACTCCACTGATGTGTCTGATGACACGGACACGGAGATAGAGCTTGAGCTGTTTGCAGAGTTTCGCCGTAGAGGCGATGGTCTCAGCGTTCGCGCGCCTGCCGACCACCCGGAGGATGCCATTAGTGAAGGTGATGATGATGATGATGATGATCCTGACGAGCGGGACGACGATGGCGACGTTACGTGGGATGAATTGGAGAAGGAAGGGTCACCCGGCCCTCGTCAAACTCCCGTCTCTCTCTCCGTCCCAGAAGCTTCAGGGTCGGGAGAGACGGTGGGTCCTCTTCCTCCACCTCCTCCGTCGTGGCAGTCTGTTCCTGCTTCGGGCGACTCCCGTTCAGGGTCCACCCTGCCCCACGCTGGCACCTCATCACAGATGCCCGTGCTGCCGACGGCAAAGAGGTAAATCTCCTTTGATCTACTCCCTAGTTCAAACCTTTATCTCTTGCTGCACGTTTATATTTGTAAACTTGATGGAATTCAGGAGCTTTGTGAGGGATACACTGGAGCTACAGCCGCACAAGCGGCTTCGCTCAACCACTCCTCCGTCCCGTGCGGAGGCCATGGCTGAGGACTCTTCCAGCGACCGCGTGCCGCCTCTCCCCCGTCCAAACATAGAAGGGGAGGAAACTCCTAGGCCCTCGGGGGACGCTGTACCTCCGGCCGAGCTATTGTCGCCGAGAGGTGTCGAGGAGTTGCCGTCTCCGATCGTGATCGAGAGCAGCCCTGATTCGTCTCACCAGATGGCTGCGCTCTCTCTAGGGGTGCCACCCTCATCTCTTCTAGAGCCGGAGGCTAGGACAATTGCGGTGGATGAGCGCTCGCTTGATCCCGTGGATGCTATTGTGATTGGGTCAGGATTCAACCGCGATGCGCTGGATCAGGAGATTGTTGCTTCGGACGGGACGGTAGGCATTGACTCTCTTCAAGAAGATGATGTTCCTGCGTCGGTCACTATCGAGCCAGAAATCGCTTCTATCAGGGTTGGGCCATAACTCTACCGTCGAGTGCTTCTGTCGTTGACCCGACCCCTGTTGGTGGAGCGGATCATTCCTTGGCTGATCTTGGCCCGGAGCTCATTCCCTTGATGACCACGGCGGCAGACGTTGGCGTTTCGACCTCTCCTTCCCCATCTATGCTGGCCTCGACCTCGATCCCACTTGAGTTTGGCGAGCTTGGCCCTCGGGGCCCATCCACGGAGGCCGAACTTGAGGAAGGCTAGGGTTGGATGGAGGCAGAAGCTGGTGAGATGCTACGATCCCTGTCTTCTTTGGCCGGGTCAGCGCGGGTGGCTGAAGCCTTATTAAGAGATGTGTTTATCCCTGGCGGTCGGGTTAGTTTTCTCTTTGAACTTGCGTCTTTGTCTTCCTGGTGCAGTTCTGATTTTATTCCCTCTTTTTCCTTGTATAGTCATTGATGCGGCCGGGCCGCCAGGCACGGGATGCCTTGCTTCACGAGAGGGAGTCCCGAGAAGACGCGGGTCGGCTGCTTGTTGCATTGCATGCCCAGGCGGAGGAAACAGCCTGTTGCCTCTCCGTAGAGCGAGATGCCCTTGCCACGGAGGTGGCCTGCCTACGGGCTGATCTTCAGGATGAAAAGCAGCACGGTGACGACCGTCAAGTCTGGCTTGGTGAGGAGAAGAAATTGCGAGAAGGAGCTGAGAGGCTAGCATCTTCTGAGAGATCGGCCAAGGAGGAGGTGAGTGCTCTTGTTGAGCGCGCTAAGTATTGGCGGTCGATATCCATGACTTTTACCGCCAACATTTCTCCGGATTTCATGCTCATATAGTGATAATCATACTAATATCATTTATACTAATGAGTTCCACAAGTTCTGTACAATTTGTGATTGAAGGAGCAAAAAAGAAAAACTGGAGGCCATTTGGGCTCAGGGCCAGGCCGGCCCACTTTTTCCTCTTCTGGCCACGGCATTGATCCACAAGTTTACTAATGTATCAAGGATGAACATGAGCCGTGGATTTGATGTCGGTTTGATCAAAAGACCCAGAAGGCCTAGAGTGGAATTAACATGGATTGAAGGGCCCACAACCTAGGATTCTTGGACAGCTTTAACCGAACGCAACAACTACCGACTTGAGGACATCATCCAGGTTGTCCCTGCAAAAGTCGGTGCCATTTCGCACCAGGGCCAGGCCAGCCGGCCTCCCACCGTGGCTTCCACGCTTCCTCTTTCGCGTGGATGCTAAGCAGGAGGTGTGCGTGACAACTACGCAGGCTTCTACCCTTAGAGGGCTATAAAAGGCACCCTTCACCCCCATTCAAGAGACACCATGCATTGGAGATAAGAGAAGGCTCAAGATGTAGTCCATTATTATCTTAGAGTAGAGTAGAGAGAGTAGTGGGTGAGTGTTTGGGTGACAGCCAAGCGTGTAGAGGGAGTTCGGTAGTCATCTCAGCCTTCCCTCAACATTGTTCCGCCCCCGAGGAATAAAGCTTCAGAGATATCTTCAGTAAGTTCCTCGGTCCCTTGCCTTAGTACCTCGCTAGTTTACTCTTTACTTACAGCAATTTATCTTGTCTATCTATGATCTGCGGGTACCTGAGTCTGCGCGAGTGACAGCGACTCTTGTTTGGGGTTTCCTCTATAGCCCTTCGCGTTAGGTCGAGGTCACTGGCTGAAAGCTTAGGCATGGTGCCTGTGCTGGCTAGTCACTTCAAGTTGTGTTGCACCCCATGGAACTGCTGTGGGCCCCGCCACCCGGCGGGCCCACCTAGCATGAAATAATGTCATTTCCTGGTAAAGGAAAACATTAATTGCATAAGAGTTGGCAGCGGCTAATCAGAATTGAAAAGTAAAGATCAGAACTAGGACCTGATCAAGACGACTTGCAGAGCCGGTGAAGGGAGGGAAGACCTTCCGATGGAGCTGCAAGATTAAGCAAGCCTGAGTACCACCGCACTCAGCAAGTACAGAACAATTGAAGGTATAAACATGCATTATTAGTTGATTAGTGATTAATAAATCGGTGTTGGGTCCTGGAGGGGCAAGAACCTCCCTACCATTCCCCCGGGTGATTCTGGCCCGGATCCTTCTATCGATCCCGCAATCACCTTCATCTCGTTATTGTCACTCCTATGGGCTATTCTTGGCTAATCTGTGGGAGCTTTAACCAGACGGGCTCATATCCGAGAGCCACGGCTATCGATAGATTAGATCACTCTGCAGAGGTTTGTACTCTTGAAACTATACGGTCAGGCGACCTTCTCGTGGCCAACGGTAGGGCCACCCTACGGGACTCATATCCACTGGCGTCCATCTCTGGACAGCTTCCATCTGGGTCTACCCATGGATGCTACTGGGGTCTAAACAGGGATCGCATAAACGTCCACTCAGGGACATCAACCCGGGTATGGATGCATCATATAAGTTAGGGCATGCATCGCCCGTGGGCCCTACCAGCCCTGTCACACGCGACCCGTGCCGACCAGTCCCAGCCCTCTGTCTGGGGCTGTCTCCAGCATTTCCGTTGCCCACCGTGGCCCCTGGGGTAGCTTGACCAGAGGTAGCTGGTGGAGTGTGAGTCGAGGCCTCACATTACAGGGCATTCCCGAAGGCTATGTCCTTTTTGGCCGGTATAGCCGTACATGGCGTTGGAAAGACTTTCCCAAGAACCGGTCCTTAATCGACCAAGGTAGGCCTCTGGACAGGAGCTCCTCCGAGACTATCCACCCTACCTCGCATCTTCTTCCCCCTCGGTGCCTCTCACAACCAGGGTTTCTGGCTCTGGGTAGTGTCTTAGTAGCTGGGGTATTTGAGTAGCTATCTCTCCATGCAGCTACAGACATTTAGCTAAGAGAAGAGCATGATGCAATTGATTATTATGAGCAAGGAAATTGCTAAGACTTGCGTGATACGGTGGTAGTCTCCGCCGGAGTTACAGTCCCGAGATTTCCTGGCGGAGTATCTATACAAATACAAGTATATGACTAATCATTCATCACAGCAAATGAATTACTTGTAAGGGGAGAAGCTAGAGAGAGGATGGCCATAGGGGTGGTTTCTAAGTTGAGCAGTGGATTGCCGGGGTTTCGCGGGGTGTCTCAGGGTCTATGCGAGGTTTGGCGGGGTTTGGAAATGTCGGTGGAAGGAAATAAACTATTTCTAAGTTTAGGGAAGGCTTCTAGGAAATCTAACCTTATGAAAAACCTTAGAATATATTATATAAATTTTAGGAATTTATTGGCTATTTATGGGGCTCTATTTTGAATTAGGCATACACCGGGGTACGTTAACGGAGGCTTCTTATGGGCTGAAAAAGAATCCTTCTAATTCTAAGTCCTAGAAATAGGTATAAATAATTTGGATGGTGCTAAATGGCTTATTATTTTCCCTGGTATTTTAGGTATTTTCTGGGAATTTTTGGGAATTTCTAAAGTAGAGAAATAACTCTTTGGGTGCACTAAGCCGGGTGTACCTAGCATTTTTTCCTAGGGCTGTGCGGCTGACGAGTGGGGCCAGCTGACGCCAGCACTGGCGCCAGCCCGCAGGCTACTGTGCTGTGGACCAGTGCTCGTGGGCGTGTGGACCACGCGGCCCATGAGCCTGCGGTCCACTGGACCAGGTGCACGAAGGCGGGGAAGGGGAGGTGGCGGCTGACGCGGGCGATGCGGGTGGCTGGCAGGCGGGCCCTGCGCTGGCGTGGCTGCCACGCGGGCGCCAGCGCAGCTGCCGCGCTTCGCGGCGGCGCGGAGGGGCGGCAGGGGAGGCTCACCGGAGTTCTCACCGCCGGCGACGCCAGGGCGTCTCTCGCGGCGGTGAAGGTATCTACAAACTCAGGGGAGCACGGCGGACCCGGCGAGGATGTTCTCGTCGAGGTTTGGGAGCTGGTGCGCAGTGCGGGCTCACCGGAGCTCGAGCGGCGGTCGGTGGAGAGGGGAGTCTGGGGTTGGGAGGTTTCTAAGCCGCTAAGGGTAGGTGGTTTGCGTCTGCGGGGCATTGGGGAGCACGCTAGGGTGTAGAGGTGCTAGGGAGGGGCACCAAGGCCGACCGGCGGCTCGCCGGGGCACGGCGGCACACACGGCAACCGGCCGTGGCTCGGCTAGCATTGGGGGAGGGGAGAAGGAATGGGGAAAGGGCCGTGGTGGCGCTAGGGTGCTCACCGTGGTGTGGCAAAGAGGAGGAACGGCCGGAGCAGCGACGGGGTCGACCGGCGGCGGCCTCTTGTCGTGGCGGAGCTCGGGCGGCGCTCCTCAAGGCGCGAGCGTCCTCTGGGTGGCGCGCGGCGGCCGAAGGGAACTCTAGGGCTTGGCGGCGACGAGGATGCCGGAGCAGCGCGGTGGCGCTTTCGCGTTCACGGTGGCGGCAGGGGGTTTGGCGTGGTTTAGTGTGGTGTGGTGCTGTTGAACTCCCTCCAGGGTGCGCGCGGGGCTATTTATAGCCCGGCGATGCTCCCTGGGGGCTCACCTGGGCAGCGAAGCGACGACACGCGGCGCGGCAAGCTCGCCGGCGTGCGACGTGTGCCGCCGCGGCAATTCGTGCAAGAGGCCGGGGAAGGAGTGTCGGTGCCGCACTTCATGTGCGGTGGCCTCGCGTGATGCTGCCATATGCACTGCGCGTATTAGTCGGGGCTATCCTGGCCGGAGGAGGGGGATCGAGCGGCGACGGCGGTGGCAGGGGCGCGGCGAGATGGAGGAGGAGGGGCCTCCCGTGCCGGGATGGCCTCCCTGACGCAAGCAGGGAGCGGCAGGGGTGGCGTGGAGTTGATCTTGGGGCGCCACATGGGCTGAGGGTGTCGCGGTGGTGAGATGGGCGCGCGGCGGCGTCGGCGCCTGAGAAATGAGGGAGGGGGGAAGAACCAGAGGAAGGGGAGAGGAGGAAGACGACGGAGGTGCGGGCTGGGCCGGGCCGCGCGGGAATGCACCGCGGAAAGAAGTTGAAGGGGGTTTTGCGGACTTCGCGGGGAAGGCTTAAGGGGAAGTGGCGCGCTGGGCTGGGCCGCGCGGGGGTGAGCCGGGGGAAGAAGTTGGAGGGCCTAGGGCGGACTTTGGAAGGGCTGGGCCGTGGCTGGCCGGCCCACCAAGCTTGGAATTTCTTTTCCTTTTCCTAAGGGATTTTGAAATGAGTTTTTGAATTCAAATTTGAGCTAGGTTCTTTTTAATTTGAGTTTAGGGCTTCCAATACTATTTCAATCCTTATGAAGCACCCAAGTTGTAGAACTTTATTTTATTTTTCTATTATTATTTTATATTCTATAATTCCTAATATTTCTCATTCTGGCTTATAATAGTCCTTATAAATCTAATAGTTTATCTATTAATTAATTAAATAATCTTTATTAATTTTGAGGGTGTCACAGATCTACCCCACATAAAGAAATCTCGTCCTCGAGATTGGAGGATGGTTATTGGTTAAGGGTTGAGTTTTCTGGGCGAGGTATTTTTAGGAAAATCACTTCTCATTTTTATTTTAGTATGGTGATTCTCTTTGAAGTTTTGAGAAGTGTTCCTGTAGGTATTCAATGGTTATTCTTTTCTGGATTGGGGTGGAGTGAATGGGGCTTGATGTGGGTCAGGAAATAATTTGGTGGAGGGGAGGGGGGGGGGGTAAGGGTGGTCAAGGTTTTCTTTTGATTGGTTTTGGGGTTATGTCTACCCCACTTAACGTAACTGGGCTAGGGTATATTTTCAAAAGGTAGGTATGAATAGGAGAATCAAGGTTTCAAGGTGTTTCGAGGGGTGGATATATTCGTATGGGGTTGGTCCTTAGTTCAAACATCAAACAATTTTTATCGAAGGAAATTTTTACATTTTGCACAATTTCCTTCCACACAGATTTCTAGCTGTCGGTATATACATCCGGGATATACCCAGGCCTGTACATTATTCTAGCGTCTTAGAGTTCGCACTTCCTATTTACATTTTTACATATTATCTTGTTTATTACCCTAGATGGAGTAGAAGACGTCTTCATCTGGTAGCGGGTCCTCGTCATCGGGAGTCTCAGCTCTTTCTCCTAGATACTCTTCCTCAGCTGGGTCGCGGTAAATCTCTTGGATGATTCGATCTTTCTCGGATGTAGTCTTTGATCCTGGAATCATTCGAAGAGCGATGGTAGCTGCCATTTGTGCCTCCGTTGTTAGAGGAGGTGCAGGGTGAATTTCATCATCGCATGCTCCTAAATCCAGGGTGGTGATAGGGATGGCGTAAGTGGTCGGCTTGATCTCCTTCCTGAATTTCATAGGTACTTGGTAGAGCATTTGCTCTATCTCTTGAAGTCTTCCGGTATCTGATTGTTGCCATCCCATCTTCATTCTTCTGACTTTATCATGCAGGTATATCACCTTTTGAGTCAGGGTGGTCAGATGGATTTGGTTGTCGGCCAGATGGCTACGCTAGCGACCTAAGCGATATCTCAACTCCTTGTTTCTTTTGGCTTGATTTCCAGTGTCGGTCTTGGTTAGAGATTCTACTTGGCTTTGTAGAGCACCAATCTGCTCATGGAAGGAGTTTTGTAGCTGCTTGTATTCCGTCTGCAAAGCTTGTAATCTTTCCTTTAGGCTGTCTCGCTCTTGCTGGTAACGTCGGCATTGTTCTCCTTGATGCTCTAGCATTCTTTCATAAGTCTCGGTCTGTCCTTTCAATACCATCTGCCTAAATTCTCCTTTTCCAATGTCTTCCCTTAACTCCTTTAGAATCCTGGCACTAGTTTCGAGTTGCAGATTATAGCCTCTTCGCTGTCCTTCTAGAGCCAGGATATACTTGTGTTGAGCTAGGACATATTGCCCTGTGACTTTACAACACGAGTCATCTTCGTTGCCGGGTGCTTCTTCCATTTCTTCGGCTATCCGTGTGATGTTCTCCGGTCCTTGCCCATGTAGCATTCTGGGCAGTAATCGGTACGGAGAGTCTGCGAAGCGGTCAAGGTTTTCAGTGTGTAGTTGACACAACATTTTCTGAGCGGCTGACTGCACAGCTAGATCAAGTGAGTTCTCTACTACCATTACATTGGTAGGGTGACGATCCGGATTCTCAGGTGCAGCCGGCACAGTAAGGGTAATCATGGCAGTTCCTTGCTCATGATTTAACCCATACATACTTCCATAGAACTGGGTATGTTGTGAGTCGAATCGAAGATCCTGAAGACATTGGCATAGCAAGGCTGGGAATCCCTGGTGGTGGTCACCGCAGAACCGAACCTCGTTCCAACGGTCCATCTTTCCTGCACAAACATTCCTTTATTTAAGCATACCGTATGATTTGGAACATCCCCTATTACACAAACTATTTTACAACTCTTATTTCCTGTACATAAGTACATATTTCCACTCGTTTCCTCTTCATTTTCCTGTACAAGCACTACCCTCAAAGCTATGGGGAAGACGATCCCAGGCGAGAAGGGCCCACATCCTCTTCTGTTAGTCCATGTCGATGGAGAACTTCCAGCATCTTATCCCGAGGTCCGACTACTAGGTAGGTTTTGCCTAGATTTGGGTAGGGTTTTGAGGTAACTGCTTGGTCAGGGGTGTCGGGGTCAGGGGATCGATTATCAGAATTTTCTCCCGCTGATTCGAAACGCAGTGGGGAATGAGCGGAGGGGATGGTGGAGGTAGAGTCTAGTCCTGACACTTCCTCTTCCGTGGGTTCTTCCTCCGAAGATTCCTCTTCGTCAATTATTTCCACTTCTTCTTCTTCAATCAGGTTTTGCTGATTTTGAGCGTCGTGCTGAGCCTGATTTAATGCCTCAGTAAGTGCCTCAATTTCCTCCTGTCGTTGAGCTAAGGTCTGGGTAAGGTTTTCAACGGTTAGTTGGAGCTCGTCTATGGTAGAGTTCATATTCCTCATAGCGGTTTCAGTCTGATATTCCGATAAAGCGGCTTGATCTTTGGTCTTCATTAATCGAAATCGGGCACTTCTTTCTCGGTGACGTGCTTCTTCCGCCTCTTGGCGATAAGTTTGTGCATCCATTTCTTTCTGGGTATGAAGGTTATACAGGGAGACTGCGTATTGGGTTGTGGTGGCTAGAACGTGGTGGAGTTCTGTGGGTTGGACCAGCTGTAGGTGTTCAATTCGTTGTAGCCAACGATGATCTGTGAGGTCTACTATGGGAAGGTATTTGGCTGGGGTATGTTCGGTTTCGGTCACATGTCGGGAGAGGATTTTGGTAAGGGTTTGTAAGGCTATAATCTGGAGCGTATCCGAAAATTCGGTTCCCTCGGCATGCTCTACCCATGGTACCCACTCCGGATGTTCTTGGATGCCGGGCATTCGAAGGTACATCTCGCAACTCCTTACTCCACTTCTTTTTGTCTCTTTCCCCGAATACTCTGGGTATTGGCCGTATCCCAATCTTTGGAGAGTATCCCACAGAATTCGAGGAAATCCATGCTTCGTGATGTAGTGCCCGTGGGTCCATCCTTCTTCATCGACCCAATTGTCCCAACTATCCCAGCGCTGATCTTCTGCCATTTACCTGTAGTATAGAAAGGAAGGTTAGAGAATTCCCTTCCTTTGCAGAATAAGATAGAAGAGAGCCATATTCGGGTGAGAAGTAGATTAATTCTACTTGTTCGCGTATTCTAGCCCTCAGGGTGTTTAAAATAGGAATTAAAGATGTATTTTACGGCTTAACGCGGCTCTGATACCAACCCTGTGGGCCCCGCCACCCGGCGGGCCCACCTAGCATGAAATAATGTCATTTCCTGGTAAAGGAAAACATTAATTGCATAAGAGTTGGCAGCAGCTAATCAGAATTGAAAAGTAAAGATCGGAACTAGGACCTGATCAAGACGACTTGCAGAGCCGGTGAAGGGAGGGAAGACCTTCCGATGGAGCTGCAAGATTAAGCAAGCCTGAGTACCACCGCACTCAGCAAGTACAGAACAATTGAAGGTATAAACATGCATTATTAGTTGACTGGTGATTAATAAATCGGTGTTGGGTCCTGGAGGGGCAAGAACCTCCCTACCAGTCCCCCCGGGTGATTCTGGCCCGGATCCTTCTGTCGATCCTGCAATCACCTTCATCTCATTATTGTCACTCCTATGGGCTATTCTTGGCTAATCTGTGGGAGCTTTAACCAGCCGGGCTCATATCCGAGAGCCACGGCTATCGATAGATTAGATCACTCTGCAGAGGTTTGTACTCTTGAAACTATACGGTCAGGCGACCTTCCCGTGGCCAACGGTAGGGCCACCCTACGGGACTCATATCCACTGGCGTCCATCTCTGGACAGCTTCCATCTGGGTCTACCCACGGATGCTACTGGGGTCTAAACAGGGATCGCATAAACGTCCACTCAGGGACATCAACCCGGGTATGGATGCATCATATAAGTTAGGGCATGCATCGCCCGTGGGCCCTACCAGCCTTGTCACACGCGACCCGTGCCGACCAGTCCCAGCCCTCTGTCTGGGGCTGTCTCCAGCATTTCCGTTGCCCACCGTGGCTCCTGGGGTAGCTTGACCAGAGGTAGCTGGTGGAGTGTGAGTCGAGGCCTCACATTACAGGGCATTCCCGAAGGCTATGTCCTTTTTGGCCCGTATAGCCGTACATGGCGTTGGAAAGACTTTCCCAAGAACCGGTCCTTAATCGACCAAGGTAGGCCTCTGGACAGGAGCTCCTCCGAGACTATCCACCCTACCTCGCATCTTCTTCCCCCTGGGTGCCTCTCACAACCAGGGTTTCTAGCTCTGGGTAGTGTCTTAGTAGCTGGGGTATTTGAGTAGCTATCTCTCCATGCAGCTACAGACATTTAGCTAAGAGAAGAGCATGTTAATGCAATTGATTATTATGAGCAAGGAAATTGCTAAGACTTGCCTGATACGGTGGTAGTCTCCGCCGGAGTTACAGTCCCGAGATTTCCTGGCGGAGTATCTATACAAATACAAGTATATGACTAATCATTCATCACAGCGAATGAATTACTTGTAAGGGGAGAAGCTAGAGAGAGGATGGCCATAGGGGTGGTTTCTAAGTTGAGCAGTGGATTGCCGGGGTTTCGCGGGGTGTCTCAGGGTCTATGCGAGGTTTGGCGGGGTTTGGAAATGTCGGTGGAAGGCAATAAACTATTTCTAAGTTTAGGGAAGGCTTCTAGGAAATCTAACCTTATGAAAAACCTTAGAATATATTATATAAATTTTAGGAATTTATTGGCTATTTATGGGGCTCTATTTTGAATTAGGCATACACCGGGGTACGTTAACGGAGTCTTCCTATGGGCTGAAAAAGAATCCTTCTAATTCTAAGTCCTAGAAATAGGTATAAATAATTTGGATGGTGCTAAATGGCTTATTATTTTCCCTAGTATTTTTAGGTATTTTTTGGGAATTTTTTGGAATTTCTAAAGTAGAGAAATAACTCTTTGGGTGCACTAAGCCGGGTGTACCTAGCATTTTTTCCTAGGGCTGTGCGGCTGACGAGTGGGGCCAGCTGACGCCAGCACTGGCGCCAGCCCGCAGGCTACTGTGCTGTGGACCAGTGCTCGTGGGCGTGTGGACCACGCGGCCCATGAGCCTGCGGTCCACTGGACCAGGTGCACGCAAGGCGGGGAAGGGGAGGTGGCGGCTGACGCGGGCGATGCGGGTGGCTGGCAGGCGGGTCCTGCGCTGGCGTGGCTGCCACGCGGGCGCCAGCGCAGCTGCCGCGCTTCACGGTGGCGCGGAGGGGCCGCAGGGGAGGCTCGCCGGAGTTCTCACCGCCGGCGACGCCAGGGCGTCTCTCGCGGCGGTGAAGGTATCTACAAACTCAGGGGAGCACGGCGGACCCGGCGAGGATGTTCTCGTCGAGGTTTGGGAGCTGGTGCGGCGGTACGGGCTTGCCGGAGCTCGAGCGGCGGCCGGTGGAGAGGGGAGTCTGGGGTTGGGAGGTTTCTAAGCCGCTAAGGGCAGGTGGTTTGCGTTTGCGGGGCCTTGGGGAGCACGCTTGGGAAGGGCACCAAGGCCGACCGGCGGCTCGCCGGGGCACGGCGGCGCGCACGGCAACCGGCCGTGGCTCGGCTAGCATTGGGGGAGGGGAGAAGGAATGGGGAAAGGGCCGTGGTGGCGCTAGGGTGC
The DNA here is from genome assembly GCA_015476505.1 of Urochloa ruziziensis. NCBI lineage: Eukaryota > Viridiplantae > Streptophyta > Magnoliopsida > Poales > Poaceae > Urochloa > Urochloa ruziziensis. The sequence continues at coordinate 29,524,045 of CM027119.1, forward strand.
TCACCGTGGTGTGGCAGAGAGGAGGAACGGCCGGAGCAGCGACGGGGTCGACCGGCGGCGGTCTCTTGTCGCGGCTGAGCTCGGGCGGCGCTCCTCAAGGCGCGAGCATCCTCTGGGGCATCTCGCTTCACGTCTTGGGCACCACAGGGTGCTCTGGGTGGCGTCGCGGCGGCCGGAGGGAACTCTAGGGCTTAACGGTGACGAGGATGCCGGAGCAGCGCGGTGGCGCTCTCGCGTTCACAGTGGCGGCAGGGGGTTTGGCGTGGTGTAGTGTGGTGTGGTGCTGTTGAACTCCCTCCGGGGTGCGCGCGGGGCTATTTATAGCCCGGCGATGCTCCCTGGGGGCTCACCGGGGCAGCGAAGCGACGACACGCGGCGCGGCAAGCTCGCCGGCATGCGACGTGTGCCGTCGCGGCAATTCGTGCAAGAGGCCGGGGAAGGAGTGTCGGCGCCGCACTTCATGTGCGGTGGCCTCGCGTGATGCTGCCACTTGCACTGCGCGTCTTTGTCGGGGCTATCCTGGCCGGAGGAGGGGGATCGAGCGGCGACGGCGGTGGCAGGGGCGCGGCGAGATGGAGGAGGAGGGGGCTCCCGTGCCGGGATGGCCTCCCTGACGCAAGCAGGGAGCGGCAGGGGTGGCGTGGAGTTGATCTTGGGGCGCCACGTGGGCTGAGGGTGTCGCGGTGGCGAGATGGGCGCGCGGCGGCGTCGGCGCTGGAGAAATGAGGGAGGGGGAAAGAACCAGAGGAAGGGGAGAGCAGGAAGACGACGGAGGTGCGGGCTGGGCCGGGCCGCGCGGGAATGCACCGCGGAAAGAAGTTGAAGGGGGTTTTGCGGACTTCGCGGGGAAGGCTTAAGGGGAAGTGGCGCGCTGGGCTGGGCCGCGCGGGGGTGAGCCGGGGGAAGAAGTTGGAGGGCCTAGGGCGGACTTTGGAAGGGCTGGGCCGTGGCTGGCCGGCCCACCAAGCTTGGAATTTCTTTTCCTTTTCCTAAGGGATTTTGAAATGAGTTTTTGAATTCGAATTTGAGCTAGGTTCTTTTTAATTTGAGTTTAGGGCTTCCGATACAATTTCAATCCTTATGAAGCACCCAAGTTGTAGAACTTTATTTTATTTTTCTATTATTATTTTATATTCTATAATTCCTAATATTTCTCATTCTGGCTTATAATAGTCCTTATAAATCTAATAATTTATCTATTAATTAATTAAATAATCTTTATTAATTTTGTGGGTTTCACAACTGCAGTGGTAGGCGGCAGGTGGTGACAGCACTGTCCGTCCTTTGTACTCCACCACGTTCAGGTGTACTCATAACAGTAGTGCTGAGCCGGGAAGAACCCCTCTCTCACCCCATTCTGAGTTCTTCCTATTCTAGCCGTCGAAGCAGATCATGTTAGGTTAAGATAGGTTGTCTGGGGTAACGAGTGGCTAACTAATGTTAAGCTCTCTACACCCTTTACCCTTTTCTCCTCTAGTGGGTCCGGTGAAGAAAGTTCTAGGCTGGTCGCGTCTACCGTTCCTTGGATTTGACATCCAGGTTTTTACTCCCCTGGTGAAAGACTACAATGGTCTCCGTGCGCTTGTGGATTCGTTAGGCTAAGGAGTGCCAACAAGCTTTTCTACAGCCGTTGCCGGGGAACGGTAACAAAACTAGTGTAGGATCTTTTTAGCCGTACACATTATCCCCATAACCATCTACCACATGGAGTTTTCTCCTAGTTATCCGGCGGTTCCATTTTGCGAGTGTTTGGAATTGCCACCATCCTTCCACCCCATTATCTGATGGCTTCGTGATCCGCCCCAATCTTGTTGCCATCGTTTGTTCACACTCCTTGCAATAGATGAGGAGAACTGCTCTCCTAACATTCCCGGGATGAACTGTTGGTGGTCGTTACGATACGGTTTCACCACCAACATTCCGTCACATTTCAGGCTCATCTTGCTCATAACAAAGTAAAATTGATTATTTCTAATGAGTTCCACAAGTTTTGTATAATTTGTGAGTGCAAGAGCAAGCAAGCAAAAGCTGAGCCATGTTTGACACAAAGCCAGGCCGGCCGGCCCCCTTCTGTGGCCAGTTGCCACGTCCTTGGTCCAGAAGATCACAAACACAACTCAGATGATCATGAGACGTGCGATCAACGTCGGTTTGATCCAAAGAACCCGAAAGGCCTAAGCTACATTTGCATGGATTGAAGGGCCCACCAACATTGGACTCTCGGACAGCTGCAATCCAACGCAACCGTTACCGACCTCAGGGTGCAATCTAGAGCGTCCCTGAAGAAGGCGGTACCACGGGGCAGCAAGGCCAGGCCGATCGGCCTGGCCTAGGCCGGCCGGCCTCCCCCAGAGGCCGGCACCTGTCCCCCTTTGCGTGGCAATTAAGCAGAGTGTTAGCTTACACTTGACGCCTGCAACCGCCTCTGAAAGCTATAAAAGGGACCCTCCTTCACCTTGAGAAGTCATCCATCAAATCATCCAAAGGAGAGAAGAGTAGCTTAGTGAGTTTGAGTTCTCATCTTTAGAGTAGAGTAGGGAGAGAGTGGGTGAGTTGCTCGGGTGACAGCCGAGCTTTGTAGAGAGAGTCCGGGATTTCTCTCTCGGTCTCGTCTCAACATTTCCGCCCCCGAGGAATATATTCAAGAGTTATCTTCAGTAAGTCCTCGGTCTCTTGTCTTTAGTACTTCGCTAGTTTACAACTTACTTTCAGCAAGTTATCATATTTATCTTTGATCTGCGGGTACCTGAGTCTGCGCGAGTGACAGCGACTCTTGTTTGGGGTTTCCTCTATAGCCCTTCGCGTTGGGTGGAGGTCAGTGACTGAAAGCTTAGGCGCGGTGCCTGTGCTGGCTAGTCATCTCAGGTTGTGTTGCACCCCACGGAACTGCAGTGGTAGGCGGCAGGTGGTGACAGCCCTGTCCGTCCTTTGTACTCCACCACGTTCGGGTGTACTCATAACAGTAGTGCTGACTAAAGTCAAGCTCTCTACCCATTTATCCTTTTTCTCCTTGGTGGATCCGGTTAGAAAGTTCTAGGCTAGTCGCGTCTGTCGTTCTTTGGATTCGATATCCAGGTTCTTACTCCCCTGGTGAAAGGCTACATCGGACTCCGTGCGCTTTCGGATTTTAGTTAGGCTAAGGAGTGCCAACAAGCTTTTCTGGCGCCGTTGCCGGGGAACGGTAGCAACACTAGTGTAGGATCTTTTTAGCCGTACACTTTTACCCCCATAACCATCTACCATATGGAGTTTTCTCCTAGTTACCCGACGGTTCCATCTAGCGAGTATTTGGAACAGCCTTCATCTTGCCACCCCATACCACCTCATGGCTTTGAGATCCGTCCCTGTCTCGTTGCCATGGTTCATGCACAGCCTTTCGGTGGAACGAAGGACGAAAGTCCCTATGCTCACTTGCAGGTTTTCGAGGAGAATTGCTCCCTTCTGATTATACCCGGCGTAAACCAAGACACTATACGATGGAAACTTTTCCCATTTTCTCTGATGGGAAATGCAAAATCTTGGTACGACCGGACTGCAAGGGGATTTAGCGGAGATTGGATCAAGTTGAAGGATGAGTTTTGTCTGTTCTTTTATCCTGTCTCCAAGATCTTGAAACTCAGAGTTGAGTTGATGACATATCAGCAAGGCAATGAGTCACTTGGAGCCACGTGGGAGCGGTTCATAAAATTGGCCAACTCAGGGCCACCGCATAACATTGCAGAGGAAATGCTTATGCAGCATTTTGTTGGTGCATTGAAGCCGGAGAGTGCACAGTTCTTGAACATCACCACCGCAGGGTCAGTGCTATACAAGACAGTGGATGAGGTACGAGAAATCTTGGAAAAGGTTCTCAACTCTACCGAGTACACTGGCGTCTTCGACGACCCACCAACACCACCAACAACCCCCGCAGACAAACAGCCACTACTCGCCCTCACATTCGATCCGCCTCCTCCGATCATAGAGGAAGTGCTCGAACATCCCAAGTCCTCAGACCATAAAAATATTCTTGACGATCTGCCGCACTTCATTCCCGAGCTCTTTACAGAAGAAGAGTACTTGGAGATCGGCAATACATCACGTATGCCCATGGAACAAGTGTGCGCAAGTTCAAGGTCTAAGGCGTTCATTCCAGAAGCCGTACCGCAGATCGAGGGTTTATCTGTGATCATGAGCAAGGAATGGACGGAGGAATTTGAAAGTTGCGAAGACATCATCCGAATTACCCGCAACTTCAGAGTACTCCATTGCGCTATTGAGGGAACTGACTCTCAGGAAGTTGCCTACGACCCGAAGGTCGGGAGTAATATCATATCAAGTGCACTCGCATCACAAGTGCAACCAGACGAACCCCGGTCCTTCTCCCGTAAGCACCTCAAGTGGATCGACGGCCAAATGATGGAATGCAGAGGAATCATCCGTGTTGTGCCCGTACACATGGGACGCAACAGGATTTTCCTAGACTTCCACATTTTCGATATCCCTGGAGGTGACAACTTCTTCCTGATCGGACAGCTAATAGAGCACCTTGCCAACCCGAACCATGATCGAGCCACGATACAGTTCAAGGTTGGTAAAGAGATCATCCCGGTCAGCCTTGTGCGGTCAGTGAACACTATCGCAGAGGCCCGATCCGAGACAAACCCAGCGGAGAAAGCAGTTAGCTCCGCTCAAGAAGGGCAAGCTCAATCCTCACAGGCTGAAGAGGCTAACCATTTCATCCAAGAGGCAGAAACGGACGGTTTCATAAAACTCGACGAGGAAGAAAAGCCACAAGACCCCCCTCCTGAGTTGAAGCCGCTGCCTCCTGGACTTAGATACGCTTTCCTCCACAATGACCGACGCTCGCCAGTCGTCATCAGTGATGAACTGACAGAGAATGAAACTCGGCAGCTTATCACAGTCCTAGAGAAGCACCGGTCTGTCTTCGGGTATTCTCTACAGGACTTGAAGGGGTTCAACCCCAGCTTATGCACCCATCGCATACCTATGGAGCCGGACCATACGCCGTCTAGAGAACATCAACGACGTCTGAATGATGCGATGAGGGAGGTAGTCAAGAAAGAAGTGTTGAAGCTTCTGCACGTGGGTATAATCTACCCCGTGCAAGACAGTGAATGGGTCAGCCCAATTCAAGTTGTGCCGAAGAAGGGTGGAATGACAGTTATCCAGAACGAGAAGAATGAACTTATCCCTCAGAGGACCGTTACTGGATGGAGGATGTGCATCGATTACAGGAAGCTTAACAAAGCTACCCGTAAAGATCACTTTCCTCTCCCCTTCATCGACGAGATGCTTGAGCGGTTGGCAAATCACTCATTTTTCTGCTTCCTTGATGGATACTCTGGTTATCATCAAATTCCTATTCATCCCGATGACCAGAGCAAGACTACCTTCACCTGCCCCTACGGAACATTCGCCTACCGGCGGATGTCTTTCGGCCTATGCAATGCACCTGCTTCATTTCAGCGGTGTATGATGGCGATATTCTCTGACTTTACCGTCTATGGTAAAACCTTCGACAACTGTCTTGAGCACTTGGAAAGAGTCCTCAAGAGGTGCGAAGAGCATCACCTTATCCTAAATTGGGAAAAGTGCCACTTCATGGTCAGAGAAGGAATTGTGCTGGGACACAAGGTGTCAGAAAGAGGAATAGAAGTTGACAAGACAAAAATAGAAGTTATTGAGCAACTACCACCCCCGACGAATGTCAAGGGTGTGCGAAGTTTTCTGGGTCATGCTGGCTTTTACCAAAGATTCATCAAAGATTTCTCCCAGGTAGCCAGACCTCTTACAAGCCTCCTGGCTAAAGAAGCACCCTTCAACTTCGACGATGATTGCCTTCTCGCCTTCTACACCCTCAAGAAGGCACTTATCTCAGCTCCCATCATACAACCACCCGATTGGAATCTTCCATCCGAGATCATGTGCGACGCTAGCGACTATGCAGTCGGGGCAGTGCTCGGTCAATGCAAGGATAAACAGCATTACGCTATATCTTATGCAAGCAAGACATTGACCGGAGCTCAGTTGAATTATGCGACAACGGAGAAGGAACTCCTGGCAGTGGTGTTTGCCATGGACAAGTTCAGATCTTACTTGGTTGGTGCCAAGGTGATAGTATACACAGACCATGCTGCACTAAAGTACCTCTTGACCAAGAAAGATGCCAAGCCACGACTCATCCGTTGGATTCTGCTCCTTCAAGAGTTTGATTTAGAAATACGAGACAAGAAGGGGACAGATAATTGTGTGGCAGATCATCTCTCAAGAATGCAGGTTCAAGGGTCGGATCTTCCGATCAATGACTATCTCAGAGATGATACACTCCTCAAGGTCACCACATCCAGTCCATGGTACGCAAACTTGGTAAACTTCATGGTGACTGGATATTTTCACCTTTGGGATGACCCCTATCTGTTCAAGGTTTGTGCTGACGGTTTACTCCGACGATGCATCCCTCATGAGGAAACACATAAGATCCTTGATCGTTGCCATTCATCACCGTACGGAGGACACTACGGAATTTTCCGAACCCATGCAAAGGTCTGGCAGAGTGGATTCTTCTGGCCAACCATGTATGGAGACGCTAAGGAATTCGTACGGAGATGTGCCAGGTGTCAGAGACACGGGAATATCAACGCCCGTGATGCTATGCCACTGCAAAATAACCTCCAGTTGGATATTTTCGACGTGTGGGGAATAGACTTTATGGGTCCTTTCCCTGCATCCGAGCAGTGTGAATATATCCTGGTGGCAGTCGACTATGCTTCCAAGTGGGTGGAGGCACTTCCGTGCACGGCAGCCGACTCGAAAAATTCAAGGAAGATGTTCGAAGAGATCATCTTTCCCCGTTTTGGAGTACCCCGAGTCGTGATCAGTGATGGAGGATCACACTTCATCGACAAGACGTTCCGGAAATGCCTAAGCGACTTAGGAGTGGACCACCGAGTGGCTACACCCTATCACCCCCAGACCAGCGGGCAAGCAGAAACATCAAACAAACAAATCAAGAACATTCTGCAAAAGACGGTCAATGCAATGGGGACAGGGTGGAAGCGAAAGTTACCGGAAGCACTTTGGGCATATAGAACAGCGTTCAAAACACCGATAGGGATGACTCCCTACCAGCTGGTATATGGCAAGACATGCCACTTACCGGTCGAGCTAGAATTCAAGTCCCATTGGGCGTTCAAGAGGTGGAACATGGATCTCCAGACGGCCGGACTCAAAAGAAGAATGCAATTGGCCGAACTGGATGAATGGAGGGAAAAGGCCTACCACAACGCCAAGCTATATAAAGAAAGAACAAAGAGATGGCATGACAAGCGCATCAAGATCAAGCATTTCAAAGCGGGAGATCAGGTATTACTCTTTAACTCCCGTATTCGCTTGTTTGGTCATGGTAAGCTTAGAAGTAAGTGGGAAGGTCCTTTTAGAGTCTTAGATGCCGCCGATCATGGCGCGATAACCCTCCAGGATAATGACGGAAATACTATCAAGGCCAATGGCCAAAGATTGAAAATATTTCTCGAATCCGAAATGCCGGAGCTCAGAGAGATGGATGTCTACGAGCTAACCGAGATACCTAGTCCAGGTCCGGGCGGGACCTAAAAATGGCCCTTATCTAGGATAATTTCCCTTTCTATTTTCCCTTTCCTTTCTTTAAACTTTTTCTACCCAAACCCTAAAGACTTTCTGGTAGAAGAGCAAAGGAAGCATACACGAAAAATTTCATGGGCTCTCGAGACAAGGCCAGGCCGGCCGGCCTCACCCAGGCCGACCGGCCCACCAACGGCTCGACTCGGGACGCTCCTCGTTTGAATGAGTCTCGCTGCTATCCTTTCCGAGAATTTGTGGGGTTTCGAAGGGAGGAGCGTCGTTTTAAAACGAAAGGCCCCGCTCTTCTTCTTCCTCAGAACTCTCGAGCCTCCTTCTCCAGAAACGTCCCTTCCTTTGAGAGATCTCAGCCATGGCCTCGCAATCAAGCCACCAAGACTCCAACTCGGCCTCTCGCGGCAGCCGTTCCCCGTCCGAGTCCTTGAAAGGGACACCGGGCTCCTCCAACTCCAGCAGCGTCCGGATCATTGAGAAGGCGGCGTTCGTCGACGTCGTCGCCGCGCAGCCGGAGGCCCGGCGGCCACTCTCCCAGGCCGATCGGCCTGGGGCAGGCCGGCCGGCCTCCCCTCGCCGCCTCTCTGGCTCGCCTTTGGGCAGAGCCTCCCTCCGTGATCCTCAGGAGGAGGGTCAGGGGAGTTCGCAGCCCAAGACGCCCCGAAGGCCAACTACGGGACTTTTGTCCCCGAAGAAGGCCATCGGGAAGCGTCTCGTCTCCTCGCCTGTAACATCCCGCAAATTTGCAGTCTGTTACTTGCATGAAAAATCAAGTTTTCAAAAATTTTGATTGAAATGTTGTGAGCCATGAAATAATTTCCAATTTAAGATAAATGCTCTCTCTCTAAATTCCTAATAATTAAGTTGTACATAAAATAATTTTCATGGCAATGCATGTGTGATTTGGATTTTATCTGGAATTGTCAAATTCCATTTGGGATTTGTTTAAATTTGTTTGAGTGAAGTTTGTATTTGAAATCCAGTTTCAAATACAAACTTAAAAGCTAACAATCTAACTTGGGCCACCCAACCCCGACCTAAGTCTAGAAGCCCACCTCCAACTCCTAAAACCGGCCTACCCTCCAACTTCCCCGGCCTACTCTCTCCCACGCGCAGCCCAACCCCAACCGGGCCGCATCTCCCCTTTCCTTCCCTCAGGCCCATTCGCTCCGCTCGGCCCAAATCACTCCCTCAGCCCGTCCTCTCCCGCTCAGCCCAGCCGAGCTCTCCTCAACCCGCTCAACTCCGTGGCCCATTTTCTCTCGGCCCGTCACCACCGGCCCAGCCACCACCTACCGCGGCCCCCTTTCCCCCTAACCCACCTGGGCCTTGACCTCGCAGCCCAGCCACCTCTCGGCCCATCTCTCCGCCTACCACCTCTCCACCTTCTCTCACTGCGGCGTGGGGCCCGCCCGGCAGTGTCACCATCTCCCCTGTTTCTCTTCCTCCCCATGCTCCCTTCCACCTCACGCCTTTCCAGTGCACGGCGCCAGCTCCGCCGCTCCCCTCCGCCCGTCCAACCGCGCGCCGCCACCTCCGCAGACCAGCGTCACAGCGTCTGCCCCTTTCCAGCGCGGCCGCCAGCTCTGCTCCCGCGAGCGCGTCAATCGCACGCGACCCCGCGGCCCCGCTCTGATTCCGCCACGCGTCCGTGGCTCGGACGCCGAGGATCCCCGCCGTCCGCAGCAAGAGGGAGCGCCCCAAACCCTAGCGCTCCCCCTTAAATACCCGCAGCCGCCGCCATCCTCCCATCTCCCCCAAGCCGCCGCCGCCTGGGGAATCTTTTCCCCATCTCGGTGCTCGCTCCGCCACGACCACCGCCGGCCGTGAAGTCAAGGAGCCGGACGTCGTGAAGATTGGAGCGCCGCCGCCGCCGCGTCAGCTTCCTCTCCCTCGAGCCGGCCACGCTCTACTTCTCCGCCTCCCGGTGAGCTCAACCTCCAAGCCCTCTCCCTTGCCCCTTGTTGCTGTCCGGTGATCTTCACCGATGAACCCTCCATGTGTGCATGCCGCCGCCACCCATCCTTTCCCTGTGCGCGTGCCTTTGTGCCGCGGTTCTTGCAGGAGCCCGCCGTGATTGCGCCGGCCGTCGCACCCACTCTGCAGCCGTCGCGCTCCGTCGTCCCTTGCCGTGCCAAGCCGCCACCGTCTTCTCGTCCTGCTACCCGCGCGTGCCGCCTTGCTGCCGCCGCTGTGCACGCCGCTCTTCGAGCCCGCTCGCGAGACCGACCCGGAGGCCCCGCCTTGACTCCCCTTGCCACCGCGCCGCCAACGCCGACGGCCGAGACGACGACGACTCCCGAGCACCTGCGCGCCGCTCCGCCGTCGCCGACATGAAGCTGGAGCTCCGCCGTCGACGAGCACCACCGGAGGACAACCGGACCAGCCGCCCTTGCCCTCGCCAGCCGCCACGAACGCCCTCAGCGGCGTTTCGTCGAAAGCTCTGCGCGCGAGCCCGGGTTCACCCCCCCCCCCTGGCGACCTTGGATCTGGCCACATGATGCTTGGCCGCATTGGATCGCGCCGGCCACACGCGATCCCGAGCCCCAGCACCTGTCACCACCCGAACCAAACCACACCCGCGGCCACACGGTAGCCGGCCGCACCAGGATCCTTTGCAGCCACTGACGCAAGCACTGACGTCAACCGGCCGCCGGCCGTTTTCCCGCCGAGTCCCTTCCCTTTTGCAGAAGCCTCCTCGGGCTTTCTTTTAATCATGAAACGGTCCTTCCACCTTTGGCCTTTTATGGAGAACCCCCTGGCTGTCCCTTTTTTTCATCCAAGTCCCTGCAGTTTTGCAGATAGCCCCTGTAATTCGGAGAAATAGCGAGAAGGCCCTTCGGCCTGACAGCTGGGACCCACGGGCTTGACCATTGACTGGTCAACATTGACCAAGTCAACGCTGACGTCATCTGGGCCCATGATGACGTCAGCACAGGCCGATCCCACTGCACTTTTGCAGTTAGGCCCCTAAACTTTTCTGAAATTACAAATAGGTCCCTAGAAATTTACAAACAGGTCCTTCCACTTCTGCATATTTGCAAATAGGTCCTTGTCTGCCCTTTTTTGTTCCTTTTAAACCCCTGGTTCTTTTGCAGCAAGGTCCCTAACCTTTTCCATATTCACAACCAGGCCCTTCCACCTTGGCAATTTGCAAGGAACCCCCTACAGTTTTAAGAAAATAGTTTATTCTTTAATAAATTCCTTTTCTTAATATCTATAAAGGGTTAAACCTTGTAAAATCCATGTCTTTTCCGTCTTAGCTCCGATTGACGTAAAACCAGTTGCGTTAGGATCCTAAAATCGAGCCCGTCGTTCCAGACCTAGCCAAGTGGCGTCCGTGTATTCGTCACATGACCGCCACGTGGCTAACTCGTTAGTGACCCATCAGACAGTGGCACCACTTGTGGGACCCACTGACTGATAGCCCGGACCCACCTGACCGATGGGGCCCGCATGTTGACATGTGGTACCCGTTAGCCGTTAACCCGTCAGTCTTGCCCCGTTGACCCTAGTTTGACCCGTTGACCTAAGTCGTAACCCTCTGCCCGTTAACTTAGTCAACTTTGACCAAGTCAATGATGACATCACCAGGGCCCGTGATGATGTCATCAACCCAGACCTTTGCCTCCGCCTGCTCGACTCGCGGTTTAACCCCGAGCCGATGACTGACACCTCCGAGCTGCTAACTTGTGATCTAACTTTTATTCCTTTTTCCAGAATGATTTATAAATCCTAAAAATGGATTTAAACTTTAGAAAATCATAATAAACCAACTGTAGCTCAGAAAAATATGAAACCAGTTTCAATATTTTTCTAAAATCATGACGAACACGATAGAATAGTGTTTGCTGTTATTTGGTTCTCTATTGGTTCTTATTTGGAGTTCATTGCTAGTAGTTGTCGGTATTTATTTATATATATCCGTATATTAGGATCCCCGGAGGACCCGGACTACATCGACTACTTCGACGACGTCGACTACGCTGAAGTGAAGAGATAGAGGGCCATGCTCCAGGTTCACGCCCATCCTAACTCTTTGACCTATTAGGCATTGCTGAGTAGAATGCTAGTGCTTTGCTTATTACATGATGATGATGATTGAGCCATGCATAGCCTGTTTATATATCCTGATTCCTTGATTGCCTACTACTATATATATGATTGCTATGCTGCTGCTTGCATGTGTATGGGATATATTATGGATTAGGATTCTTGGCGTGTGTGGGATAAAACCGGCAGGAGAATGGTGTTTTTGGGAAACTTGGCAGGGGTGAGCATACTTTAACAACTCGGTCTTTGACCGAGGTGCCAGGAGACCCCTGCTCTCGAGGGGGTCCCACACTGTACTTGTGGTGGGTACATGGATGGATAGGAGCATAGGAGTTGGCGGTGGTACCTATAGTGGGTACTGCGACTTGCGTTCTTCTTCGGGAGATACGCCTTTGGGACGATGACGCTCACCCCGGTCTGAAACCGAGTGGGGTAACTTTATTTGGGCCCCACGTACTTACCGCTTACCCATATGAACGGGTTCCAGCCTTCCTAACTAGCGCGATGCCTGCACTGCGAGAAGATCAGGTGGATGGTGTACGGGAACGGGAGAGGCCGTTTCCCCGAAGGACTATGGCCCCGTCTGGCCCTACGAGGGAGAGTTCGACACAGCTTCCGAAGCATTGGATTGCGAGCCGATGGATCGAGACAGGAAGGGTGGGCGGGCATCGTTGCGGTTAGGGTCTGTGCTGTGGGCTGCGTCTCGAGATGGCCGTACACCATCTCGCAGCCCGAGTGGGTCCAGTTGTACAAGCTCTGCAGAGTCTAGAATCTATACGTATAGCCGCGTCCTCGGTATGGACATTGCCCATTTTCCCTGTTACCTCTCATATTTTGGGATCTTCTACCTCCCCCTATTTCTAGCCAGATTTGAGAGTGATTAAGGTTCGCAGCTACGGACGGGGAGAAGGGAAGTTTGCTCCCTTCCCTTTCAGGATCCGGTCGTAGTTGGTGAGGTGCGAGGGGAGGGAGCTCTCGCATCGACTTAGACGAGTGTGAAGAAGGTGATGTGATGTGAGGTGGGATTTGGGGATGGTTTATGGAGATGACACCTTGATTATTACTGCTGCTATCGCATAGGAAACCCCAGCTTTTCCTTTAATTACTTTTATACCTTTAGATGTATAGGCCACTTAAAGCTTGCATACAGATGGTGACGTGAACCTATCCCATTCCTTGGGGATAGTTTGTGAGCATGCAGGTTTGGACGTATGGGAAAAGGGTTGTGTGCTTCGCTCGAGTTGCCAGTGGTGTTGATCGAAGATGAAGACTCGAAGACTAGCTACCGCTACGCAGGATTTCCGCTTGTCGCTTAGCCCGACGGGCTTGTACTTTATTCGTATTTCCATAATGGTATGGATGTAAATCTCTTCTATGTAATCTAAATTCATTGTATGGATATGATATTATGCTGAGATGAGTTCTGTACGTGATAGCTACTGATCCAGGGACTATCACAAGGGTACAGAGAGTCGGATTCTCTTTATTGAAAATCCGATTCATTCTTTGCTAAGGGACTAGCAAAGTTCAGGTAGGGGGGCGTGTTGGTGGTCGTTACGATATGGTTTCACCACCAACATTCCGTCACATTTCAGGCTCATCTTGCGCATAACAAAGTAAAATTGATTATTTCTAATGAGTTCCACAAGTTTTGTATAATTTGTGAGTGCAGGAGCAAGCAAGCAAAAGCTGAGCCATGTTTGACACAAAGCCAGGCCGGCCGGCATATGCCAGGCCGGCCGGCCCCCTTCTGTGGCCAGTTGCCACGTCCTTGGTCCAGAAGATCACAAACACAACTCAGATGATCATGAGACGTGCGATCAACGTCGGTTTGATCCAAAGAACCCGAAAGGCCTAAGCTACATTTGCATGGATTGAAGGGCCCACCAACATTGGATTCTCGGACAACTGCAATCCAACGCAACCGTTACCGACCTCAGGGTGCAATCCAGAGCGTCCCTGAAGAAGGCGGTGCCACGGGGCAGCAAGGCCAGGCCGATCGGCCTGGCCTAGGCCGGCCGTCCTCCCAGAGGCCGCCACCTGTCCCCCTTCGCGTGGCAGTTAAGCAGAGTGTTAGCTTACACTTGACGCCTGCAACTGTCTCTGAAAGTTATAAAAGGGACCCTCCTTCACCTTGAGAAGTCATCCATCCAATCATCCAAAGGAGAGAAGAGTAGCTTAGTGAGTTTGAGTTCTCATCTTTAGAGTAGAGTAGGGAGAGAGTGGGTGAGTTGCTCGGGTGACAGCCGAGCTTTGTAGAGAGAGTCCGGGATTTCTCTCTCGGTCTCGTCTCAACATTTCCGCCCCCTAGGAATATATTCAAGAGTTATCTTCAGTAAGTCTTCGGTCTCTTGTCTTTAGTACTTCGCTAGTTTACAACTTACTTTCAGCAAGTTATCATATTTATCTTTGATCTGCGGGTACCTGAGTCTGCGCGAGTGACAGCGACTCTTGTTTGAGGTTTCCTCTATAGCCCTTCGCGTTGGGTGGAGGTCAGTGACTGAAAGCTTAGGCGCGGTGCCTGTGCTGGCTAGTCATCTCAGGTTGTGTTGCACCCAATGGAACTGCAGTGGTAGGCGGCAGGTGGTGACAGCCCTATCCGTCCTTTGTACTCCACCACGTTCGGGTGTACTCATAACAGTAGTGCTGAGCCCGGAAGAACCCCTCTCTCACCCCGTTCTGAGATCTTCCCGTTCTAGCCGTCGAAGCAGATCAGGTTAGGTATCGATAGTTTGTCTGGGGTAACGAGTAGCTAACTAAAGTCAAGCTCTCTACCCATTTATCCTTTTTCTCCTTGGTGGATCCAGTTAGAAAGTTCTAGGCTAGTCGCGTCTGCCGTTCTTTGGATTCGATATCCAGGTTCTTACTCCCCTGGTGAAAGGCTACATCGGACTCCATGCGCTTGCGGATTTTAGTTAGGCTAAGGAGTGCCAACATGAACCAAGACGAAACTCTTCCTGTTTTTCTCTGACGGGGGAAGCAAAGTTTTGGTACATTCGGAGTGCAAGAGAAGTTGGAGGAGATTGGATCGAAGTGAAGATTGAAGTTTGTTTGTTTGTCTATCCCATCCCCAAAGCTCAGAGCTGTGTTGACGATTTATCAACAAGGTGATGAGTTACTTGGAGCAACCTAGGAGAAGTTTGGTATGGTGCTCATACAACGATTCGATGGTAGACTGAGACATAATGCTCATCCTCAGGATCAGTTTTTCTGATTCTCCCACCGACTTCCCCATGATCCAAACAGCAAATCCTCACTCTTTCATTAGATCCACCGTCTCCAACCATACGACGTGAGCGAACAAAAGCCCCCAGACCAAGAGAATTCCCTTAAGGATCTGCCACATTAGGTGTGCACGCTCAAGGTCTGAGTAATTCAATCCGGAAGTCACGACCGTGGACCAAGGGTCTCTCTGCGGTTACGAGCAAGGAATGACGGAGGAAGCAAAAGTTAGTCGACCCTAGCTTTAATGCCCTCCACCTATTGAGGGGACTGACACACGAGAAGTTGTCCATGATCTTTCGTAAGCACCTGAAAGGGATCAACGGCCAGATGTTGGAAAACAAAGGAATTATTCGAGTTGTGCCTGAGGGGCGCACCAGAGTGATCTTGGATTTCCATATCTTCGATATCCTCGAAGGTGACAAAATCTTCTTGTTGGATCAGCCAATAGAGCATTTGTCAACTTAACACGATCGAGCTATAGCTCAGAGTTGACAAAAGGAAACTTCCTGATCGACCTTGCACGATCAGTGAGTTTAGTCTTGCACAATCAGTATCGCAAAGGGCTAGACAGACCCTGTGAAGAATCAGTGAGCATATTTTTCAGATGCTCACCCAATCCCAGGGGCAGAACCGGGCAGTCAAGCTCGACATGGTGGAGAACCGCAGCCTCCTCCACTAGAGTTGCTGATTGCTGCCACTTGGATTGAGACATGTTTCACTTCCACTTGGAATAGAGATATTTACCTCTTCACGACAATCGTAGCACGCCAGTCATCATCAGTGATAAACTGACAGAGAATGAGACTCGGCAGGCTGCAACAGTCTTAGAGAAGTATCGGTCCGTTTTTAGGTATTCTCTATAGACTAGACGGGGATTGATGAGGACATCAACGACAACAGGAGTGATTCTACACCAGCATCACCAGTCCAGGCGCCACCTCCAGTTCCAGAAGCCCAGGCGCCACTTCCACCTGGGCCAATTACTCGGGCCCGTGCGAGAGAATTGAGCTTCGTCATGCTGCTGAAGAACGAAGGCCCAGAAGAATAGAAGCTGGCCCAACAGGAGTTCCAGGTGGGGGCGCCTGACTGGTGGGGCCCACCCTGGGCACGCCCCACCCCTCCTGGGCGTGGTTCCCCCTCCACGCCGGCCCTAGGGACTCCTCTTTTATTTTCAGACTTGAGTTTTGTTTTACATCTAGCTTTAGCTACACCGAACACGCACAAATACATGCTGTCCTCGCGTGATTCAGAACTCCACCTTCGAGTGATATTAAGATTGCTCGCCTCTTTTTCTTGTTCGTTCTTCGATTGCGTACAGGAATTGATCTTCGTGATCAGGCTGATCTTGCTTCAACAAGGTCGGTAACCACAGGGAGTTGGTTCAGTGATTGCATTGGCGCTTTGGGTTCGCTCGTCGTAGTTGGATCGTGAGGGTCGACTTCCAACGAATCAAAATTACCTCCACTCATCGAAGGATCGGGCACTTCAGCTCTATCAAGTGGTATCAGCTTTCCAGGTTGATCGGTCAGTTTTTATCGAGTGTTGTTCCATTACCTACCGTCCACAAAACCAAAAAAAAATTCAGGTTAGACCATTGTCCCAAAACCTTCCTTCGCCTTGCACTTTCTTTCAATAATTTGCGCTGTTGAATTTGTGTGCTTTGCGTTAATTTGTTGCTGGTCACTTTGTGCTTCCGCCGCTTTCCATCTCCACCACCACCGCCACAATCATCATCGCCACCAGCGCCGTCGCCGCCGTTTTGCATCACCACAATCCCTACAAAACCACGCCGCGGCCACCACACCGAGTTACCACGCCGTTACCCCCATCCAACCGAACCCTACTCGGTTTCGTTTTCCTTCCCCAAGCCGCACTCCACGCGCCGCCGATCCAACCGAACTCTACTCGGTTTCTTGTTTCTGTTTGAGGAAAGAGAGAAAAAAAAGGAAAGAAAATAAAAGGAAATAAAAAAGGAAAGTTCTGAAAAGAAAGTCAAAGGAAAGAATTAAAAAAAGGAAAGAGCAGTTCGTTTTTGGAAAGTTCGGTTTTTCGTTTGGCAGTTTTGTGTCGTTACGAACACCCGTTTTGTAACGGCCATAACATTTCGCTCGGACCTCCGATTTCAGCGTTCTTTTTTTTTCCGAAAAGCTTACGAAATTTCCTATAGGGGCACCCAGTGTAGCGCCAGGTGAATTCGGCATCGAGGCCAAAAAACGCCATTTACACAGCGTAACGCGGCCCGGGAGATTTTCCGTTTCTGCACCCCACTTCCTTGTTACCCTTGCTTGATCCATTGTGGGTGGCACTTGTTTCCAGCAGCTTTGTTACGTGTTTAGCACTATTATTCAGGTTTGCATTTATTGTTTGATTGTGCCAATCCTTGACTTGAGTGCAGCCTACCCAGAACTACACATATTCCTACAACGAGCAGACTTTTGTTTCTCCAGGCAATCGCTGCTCCAATCTTTCACAGTGCTACTTGTTGTCTGCGATCGCCCCTGTTGCTTGGTAAGAACGGATAAGAACTTGATCGCAGCATCTTTGTGAGCTTTCCACCCACACCTTTGTTGTCATACGATCTGTTTTTTTTTTGTGTCCGCGCTAACCATGTCAGGAGACGACGACAAGATGGACTCCAAGCTGCAAGGCATGCGGACCGACCTTGATGGACTTAAAGACGACATAAAGATACTGCATGAGAAGGTTGATTCAGCGCTCTCTTCATCCAACGTGCGTCTCGACCAGCAGGACCTTGCTCAGACAGCCGCCAAGTGTACATTTGACACCTTGACGGCCCGACTTGACGTGATGAACACGACGCTCACTACGATGAACGCGACGCTCACGGAATTGCAGAAGGGCTATGGTGGTGACAAGGAATATGAGGACGGAGACCGCCACCCTCGTGCCCGCCGTGTGGTACGTAATCCGGTTAATGATTCATTTGCGAAGATTAAATTTAACATTCCTTCTTTTAATGGCAAGTATGATCCTGCTGCATATCTTGACTGGGAGTTAGAGGTAGAACAAAAATTTTCATGTCATGATATTCCTGCTACGTTGTTGGCACTCCTTAGCGTCACGTTTTAGCAACGCTCAAGAGCGCATAGATATATGTCGTTGTATGCAAAATTAATTCTGCAAGCGTACAGAATATATCTCATTGTAGCACTTCACCTCAGGAGTTACCCCAGGGTATTGTATTTATATTTCCGCAGGGAGTAGATGGTTAAAGTGTATTGAAGAATGAAATGATATATCTTGCCAGAAATATCAAGCCACAAACCTAGGGGCACAAACTCTAAGTTTGGGTGGATAATGGTCAAGTTAATGACCGGATAGAAGGTCTGAAAGACCAGCGACACACAGGAAAGATGTTGGGAGAGACCGGACCTAGACTCTTTCTAACTCAGAGCAAAAGGCACTCTAGCCTTAGCCTAGGCCCTAGCTTAGATACCGGGAACAGAGCTCGCTTCGATGGCTAGAACAGGAGAACCTCAGAACGGGGTGAGAGAGGGGGTTCTCCGTGCTCAGCACTACTGTTATGAATACACCCGAACGTGGTGGACTACGAAGGACGGACAGGGCTGTCACCACCTGCCGCCTACCAATGCTGTACCGTGGGGTGCAACACACTTCCTAGTTAATCAACAAGCCACACACCACGTCTGCACTCGATGATTAAGATTTCTCTTGAGGCCTGTCAAGAGAAATCCCCGTCTTCCCTAAGGCGTCTTACGGCCCGGTCAAGGCGAGCAAACCCGCGAGATAAAACCCGGTAGAGCTAAACTAAACTCTACGCTAAAACTAAAGGGGAAAAGGACTTTGCTCTAAGGAGAGCAAGATCTTTACTCTTAAAGAAGAGCAAGAGAGAAATATAAAAGATAACTTAAGCTCTGAAGTAAGAAAGTAATTATATAAATAAACTCTTCAAAAGAAGGAAAGGATACAAGAGCTTTACCAGAACTCCGAAGACTCCGAAGATCCGAGCTAAGCTCGACTCGACTCTACTCCCAACTCTAATCCTAATCTAAGAAATGAAAAAGATACTAGAGCTCCCTTCAAGTAAAGACTTGAGATATGTGGTGTGTGTCTTCCTAAGGTGAATGAGCTTCCTTTTATAGTCTCCAGAGAGTGGATGTCAGCGTCATTAGCACGCCAAGGCTCTGCTTAAGCTTCACGCGAAGGAGGAGACGTGGCGGCCACAGAGGGAGGCCGGCCGGCCTGGGCTAGGCCGGCCGGCCTGGCCCTGGTGCCACTTGGCACCGTCCTCTGCAGGAACGGTCCTGATGCTCTCCCATGGTCGGTAACGGTTGCGTTTAGTTGAAGCTTGTCCGAGAATCCTAGGATGTGGGCCCTTCAATCCATGTGCTTTCACCTCTAGGCCTTCCGGGTCCTTGGATCAAACCGACATTGTTTGCATGGTGCTTGATCATCCTGGGCACTTGGCATGGTTTGTGGATCAATGACGTGGCCAGACCTGGCCAGGGGAGGCCGGTCGGCCTGGCCTAGGCCGGCCGGCCTGGCTCTGTGCCAGGTTTGGCCCTTGTTTCTCCTGGTTCATCCTGCAAGCACAACTCATCCAAAACTTGTGGAATTTGTCAGTGAAAATACTTTTATGTATGGAATATGGTATGATCATCCTCATTTTACCGAAATGTTGACGGTCACTACGAGGTTATAATGGCTGTCAACACACCCCCAAGATTAGACTCTTGCTCGTCCTCGAGCAAGGCTAAAACTCTTGGTTCGGTAGGTCAGGAGTTGCTTCAATGTTTATACTCTTAAAGTACTCTGTGCTTAAGCCAAAACTCAACAAATCATTTGAATAAGTTGGCATAAAAGAGAACTCATACCATGGTTCCACGTGGGGCTGCATTGATTCACGTTTTGGGCTATTGAGAGCTTGAACGGTCATCTCTAAAGTATTCCCTGCAACTTTTCAGGTTCCATCTCGGAGATATGAATTTTTCAAAAGATGGTTGATTCATTCCCCGATGGTACTCTCGAGTCACTCAAGGTGTTTTAATCCTCACTCTTGGTCGGGATCGACCAATGTTTCCCTACACTAAGGCTGAAGTGGAGTTATAGGTAGGGTAAGAGTGGCATACCTTGGTTACTTCTATTGTCGAGTCGAAGAGTGGTCCGCGAGCGATGGTACTCGTCAAATTCCGGTCTTTGGAATTCATGGGGTTTGAATGGAGAGGGAAAAGGTGTAATGTTCAAAGGTCTTCGGGCTCCTTATTGTTTCTCTCTCATATTTGAGATGTTTCTTCTCTTCTCTCTTCTTTTTTTTCAGATGGAGCTTTTGTCTCCATTTTTTTTCGAATACATCTCTTCTCTTACTTTGGTAACAGAGAGGGATTCAGCTTTGTATGGAGTATTTGAGGACCTTTTGGGGTGAGCTTTGTGATGAGGTGAGTGTATGTCATCAACGGTGGACCTCAACCCCGGAGCGGGACTTTGACTTGTCGGACATTTTGCGGCTGAGGTGGATGGGAAGACCGGTAAATGTCAAGTACCTTCTACAAGCGGACTTCACCATTCGACAAGACTCAAAGCTGAAGGACCAATTAGGCGACCAGAGAGGGGGGGAGTGAATGGGAGCCGATAAAAATTTCTCTCAAGAATCCGGCTACTCCCAACTCAACTCCAAAGCCTACCAACCGATCTTGCCAAGATCACGTAGCTACTGTAAGGCTACTGACCCTAGGAACAAGATCAACACAGCGGAACACGAATCGAACAAATCCAACACGAATCGAACAAAAACCACACGAATCACCAACTCTTAGCCAGGGGCGGTTGCACCTCTCTCCAGGGGCGGTTGCACTGCCCTTGCCTGCCAGGGGCGGTCACACCGGTATCCGAGGGCGGTCACACCGGTCTTGCTAGACAGCACGGGAAAAAGGTCAACTCGAGAACGGATCTCCCAAACGGCTTGGAGTTTTGAGACGAAACTTTGGGTAGATGATATACACCTCAAGGAGAGGCTATGCCCCAAAAATCTCGGCCTCTAACTCCTTAGAACTCCGGGGATTTCAAATCTAGCGAAGAACACACCCTCCACGAGTTCATCCCGAAAACTTCAAATCTAAACCGATTCCCGGCGTTTGGGGGCAAGGGATCACCAGCAAAAGAGGCACAAGGCACTCATACGTGATTCCCCCAAAGAAATCCGAGAGAAAACGGGCTAGAAAGTGAAGAACGAAAATCCCCCAAAAATGGCTCCGAAAATACCTCCGAAAATGGGAAAAAGAAAAGGAGCTCGGGAAATCAAATCATGGCACAAAGATGAGCAGCACAAACTCCATCACATAACCATGAATTCACCTATACAAAACTAAGAAAGATTAGAAGTAGTTCTAGGTGAAGGGGATGAAGGGAAAACTAGTTCCAAGGAAAACCAAAGAGAAAACTAGAAGAGATAACAGCCACCACCCCTAGGGGGTATATAATATAGTCCAAATGGTGGTGCTCGAAAGACTAAACTACCCCTAAGCGATACATACCCCTCAGGGGCGAATATGACATTTTCTGCGAAGATTTTTCCGGCTGGGACACCTTCCACCGCAAGCTAGCTTCCCTCCGACGCAAGCCTTGCGATCACGCCGCGTGTCCTCCGGATCGAAGCTCCTCAACGCTCACGGGCGTCCTGCCCAGGTGGGACCGGTCACACCGCCCCTGGGGGGCGGTTGGACCGCCCCTGGCTGGCAGGCCGGGCCGTCGCTACGTCGAGTCCTCGGTCCTTGGTTTTGAGGCCCAAACCAAGGGAAACCGTCCACCGATGATTTTGTGGCCAAATCACCAAACCCCGCGCGCAAGCTTCGGTCGTTAGCCGCCACCTTGCACCGGCTTCTCGTCCGCGTACGAGCTTCGGTTGTGAGCCGCTACCTCGCACCGGAACCACGTCCCCTTGCTCGTTCTTGCCAGCATGTGAACCGCACTTGATCCACCGGCCATCGGGTCCCTCGAACCAAGCCTACTTGTCTCTCCGCTCCTCGGAGGCCGCCATGGCTAAGACCTTTCGCGCCTGTTCTTCACCTGCACCAATGCAACCAAGCCGCATTCTACACCTGCAATACTTGAGCCAAGGGAAACGTCAATCCACACCACGTTGTCAATCACTCATCACACCGGGAAGCGACCATCCACCGGTCCTCGGACACACCGGGTCCTCAATCTCCCCTTGATGAGTGCATTGACAACACACACATAGTAACCATTGATAGAAAAAGAAAATAGAAAAGAAATCGAAAACAAGACTCAAGCAAGTGACTAAAAGCAAAGACAAGCCGAAACAAAGTCACTTCGCAAGAGAAAGCTCCAGAAACGCTGACCCTTCAAGAAGAAGCGAAAGGGCTCAACACCATCGGCAAAAGAGCAAAGCACAAAACACAAGTCACGAATCTCCAAATCACTTTACAGATCACTCAAAGCACTCCCCCTGCATTGATGCAAACTCCCCCTGAACAAATGAACTTGTGCGTGTGAAAATGCCTCGAAGATGGATCAAATCCCAGAAAACCTCGTGCCACTGCACAGGGCCGGTGTGACCTCCCTGGAGGGCCGGTTGCACCGCCCTTGCTCCAGGGGCGGTCACACCGCCCTGCAGGGGCGGTCACACCGCCCTGCCCAGTCAAAGCACAAAAATGCAAATCTCAGAAAAATGCTCGGAATGATGTCGTTTCAACTCGAAAACCTTCCATAAGTGCCCAGCAAGGTATTCCAATGCTCAAACTCTCCCCCTTGAGCAACTCCCGGTTGTAAACCCATGAATAGAGTGTAAGTGTAATTACAGGAACAAACATCATCTTCATTATGAGAGCCACTAATCAGAAAGGATCCAGACCGCTCGTGACCGTGAGCACGGCTATCATGATAGATTTACACTCTGCAGAGGTTTCGCCCTTTACCCAACCGTTAGCGTAAAAGCTCAAGGAGCTTTCAACCCAACCACGCACGTACCACACTTCCGAGGTGTGAGTGCATAGGGACGCAACAAGGTTTTTCACAAGACACCCTAACAAGCACAGTAGCCGTTTTGGTCCAACTTGCAGCGCATGGCCCCAAGGCATCGAGATCGACCGTCGCTCAGGGCGCATCGTGAGGGGGGTCAATGGCATCTAGAGCGCGGACCTCAGGGCGCAACGTGAGTCCATCAAGCGCGACGTGTGGGGTATCCAGGGCGCGAACGTGGACACCCCCAACACAGGACTGTGCCTAATGAGACATAGCCAACGAATCTCAGAGCGCAGGTGAGACCGTCCTCGATGGATCAAGTCCATGCTTGAACTGCAGTTCCCCACGTACGCCTTTCGGTAACCACTGGCGAGCTAGAGACGTACGAGCTACTTGACCAAGACCAGAGCCATAATAGTTCCGGCGGTGGCGACTGGTTCCTGGGTTGCCGCTTTCCGAACCGGACCTTACGGAGAGACGCTAGAACAAAGCACACAGCACTTGCTCTAGCTCCCTGAGCCAAGTTGCTAAAGAGCAAGTTTTACCATCATGTTGAAGTGAACCTTTAAATCAATATTAACACTTAAATAAAGGTGACAGTAGCTGCGCTTAGCAAAGACTACCCATAAATGCATAAACCCGGGGTATAACAAGGACAGGATAGAAGTAGCTAGGTACAAGCTTAAGGCTCATCAAGTTAGACACATGCAAATATGAATGATTGATTAAAGGTGAATAGGTTGCAAGGAATTTCCACGTTACACTTGCCTTCCTCGAAGGGTTGCTGCT
Source organism: Urochloa ruziziensis (assembly GCA_015476505.1). Classification (NCBI taxonomy): domain Eukaryota; kingdom Viridiplantae; phylum Streptophyta; class Magnoliopsida; order Poales; family Poaceae; genus Urochloa; species Urochloa ruziziensis. The sequence goes on from CM027119.1 coordinate 29,547,688, forward strand.
GCGGGTCCTGCTCCTCGTAGCCCTGGTCGTACGCGAACTCGAACGGGGCGGGCTCGAACGGCTCACCGGCTGCCACACGATTCACCATACAAGCATCCAGACAAACCAATACATGCAAGCAATGATATTCTATTAGAACAGTACACCAAACAGTAGCAAAAAGGTAAAAGAAGGTTACAAAACTATTCTACACTTCGCTACGAACACATGAGCGCAAGAATCACTCAAATCGGAGCTATAACGCGAAAACTACGCTAAAAACAAGCCACAGGGACTTGCTGGCAAGAAACAAGAACTACCAGGGGCCTAAACGCGATAAAAAGGACTAAACTGCGAGAAAACTAAAACTGCGTTGGACCTATGCGTAAAACAGAGGAAACTCGGGGGCCTAAGTGCAAAAGCGGCTGACGGCGGCGGGGCGGCTGACGGCCGGCTGACGCCACGGTCCATGGCCCACGGTGCACCGGCCGCGTACCGCTTCGGCTGGATCTAATCCAGGCCGTTGCGGCCGGATCCAGCGGCGGGGAGGGGCTGCGGGCGACGGCGGGCGGCGGCGGTCGCGCGCGGCGGCGGTCGCGGCGCGCGGCGGCGCCATGGCCGGCGGGGCCGTGGTTACTCGCGGGGGCGCTGCGGCTCGCGGGGGTCAACGCGGAGGGCACGGGGAGGTCGAGCAGCTCACCGCGGTGACGATGGGGGCGTCGACGGCGAGCTCCGGGGCGCTGGGGCGTCGGCGGCGAGCGGCGGCGCTGCGGTTCGGTCCGGCGAGCGACGGCGCTAGCGCGGAGGGCGAGGGAGAGGGCTTGGGCGATCGCTGCGGGGTGGAAAAGGGGGCGGGGCTCGCGGCGACGGGTTTAAAAAAGGGGAAGGGGGCGCGGCGGCCGCGGGGTAACGCCCCTGCCTTTAATGGCAGGCGGCGGCGGTGATCGCGGGCGGCGGCCGCGGGCGGGGATGGGGCTGACAGGCGGGGCCCGCCTGTCGGCGACCGTGGGCGCCGGAAGGCGGAACGGCGCGCGCGCGCGTGGCTGCTGGGCCAGCGGCCCAGGCGGGGAGGTGCGGCTGCGGCGGGGCGCTGGGCCGGGGTGCGCGCGCGGCCATTGGGCCAGCGGCCCAGGTGGGAAGGAGGCGGGGAGGCGCGGCTGCGGCTGGGCGCTGGGCCGGCCCGTTGCGGAGCGGGCTGCGCGCGGGGGAAGGAGAAGGAAGGGGAAAGGGGGGGGGGAAAGTGCAGGGGGCAAAGATGGACTTTGAGGAAAAAGAAGAAAAACAAAAAGAGAAACAAAACAACCCAAGCAACCAAAAATTGTGCAGCAGCATGAATGCAACATACATGTTCCTAAACCTTATATTTGATTTTAATTTCTCCGAAAAAGTTTTATTTCCCTATGATTTTTATGAGCAATTGGATAAATACCATTTAATTACTAGAAATTTTACAAAGGCATTTTTAGGGTGTTACATTCAAGATCTTGGAGACAGGGTAAAAGAACAGACAAAACTCGTCTTTCAACTTGATCCAATCTCCGCTAAATCCCCTTGCAGTCCGGTCGTACCAAGATTTTGCATTTCCCATCAGAGAAAATGGGAAAAGTTTCCATCATATAGTGTCTTGGTTTATGCCGGGTATAATAAGAAGAGAGCAATTCTCTTCAAAAACCTACAAGTGAGCATAGGGACTTTCGTCCTTCGTTCCACCGAAAGACTGTGCACGAATGGCAATGAGACTGGGACGGATCTCGAAGCCATGAGGTGGTATGGGGTGGCAAGATGAAGGCGGTTCCAAATACTCGCTAGATGGAACCGTCGGGTAACTAGGAGAAAACTCCATGTGGTAGATGGTTATGGGGGTAAAGGTGTACGGCTAAAAAGATCCTACACTAGTGTTGCTACCGTTCCCCGGCAACGGCGCCAGAAAAGCATGTTGGCACTCCTTAGCCTAACTAAAATCCGCAAGCGCACGGAGTCCGATGTAGCCTATCACCAGGGGAGTAAGAACCTGGATATCAAATCCAAGGAACGGTAGACGCGACTAGCCTAGAACTTTTCTAACCGGACCCACCAAGGAGCAAAACGATAAATGGGTAGAGAGCTTGACTTTAGTTAGCTACTCGTTACCCCAAACAAACTATCAATATCTACCCTGAACTGCTTCGACGGCTAGAACGGGAAGAACTCAGAACGGGGTGAGAGAGGGGTTCTTCCGGGCTCAGCACTACTGTTATGAGTACACCCGAACGTGGTGGAGTACAAAGGACGGACAGGGCTGTCACCACCTGCCGCCTACCACTGCAGTTCCGTGGGGTGCAACACAACCTGAGGTGACTAGCCAGCACAGGCACCACGCCTAAGCTTTCAGTCACTGACCTCCACCCAACGCGAAGGGCTATAGAGGAAACCCCAAACAAGAGTCACTGTGACTCGCGCAGACTCAGGTACCCGCAGATCAAGATAAATACGATAACTTGCTGGAAGTATGTTGTAAACTAGCGAGGTATTAAAGGCAAGAGACCGAGGACTTACTAAAGATGACTCTTGAATATATTCCTCGAGGGCGGAAATGTTGAGACGAGACCGAGAGAGAAATCCCGAACTCTCTCTACAAAGCTCGGCTGTCACCCGAGCAACTCACCCACTCTCTCCCTACTCTAACTCTAAACATGAGAGCAAAAACCACTAAGCTACTCTTCTCTCCTTTGGATGGTTTGATGGATCATTTCTCAAGGTGAAGGGGGTCCCTTTTATAGTCTTCAAGGGCGGTTGTAGGCGTCAAGCTTAAACTAACTCTCTGCTTAACTACCACGCGAAGGGGGACAGGTGGCGGCCTCTGGGGGAGGCCGGCCTAGGCCAGGCCGATCGGCCTGGCCTGGCTGCCCCATGGCACCGCCTTCTTCAGGGATGCTCTGGATTGCTCCCTGAGGTCGGTAACGGTTGCTTTGGATCAAAGCTGTCCGAGAATCCAATGTTGGTGGGCCCTTCAATCCATGGAAATGTAGCTTAGGCCTTTCGGGTTCTTGGATCAAACCGACGTTGATCGCACGTCTCATGATCATTTGTGTTGTGTTTGAGATCTCCTGGATCAGTGACGTGGCAAGTGGCCACAGAAGGGGGCCGGTCGGCCTGGCATAGGCCGGCCGGCCTGGCTTGGTGCCCAATGTGGCTCATCTTTTGCTTGCTTGCTCCTGCACTCACAAATTATACAAAACTTGTGGAACTCATTAGAATTAATCAATTTTACTTTGTTATGAGCAAGATGAGCCTGAAATGTGACGGAATGTTGGTGGTGAAACTGTATCGTAATGACCACCAACACAAGGTCTTGATGATATGGTTCCAATTCAATTGAGCCTATCATCCTGGTTGTTCGCTATGTTCGAGACATGTGCATGATGCCTCATCACGAGGTATGCGAAGGGTTGTGTGCTCTATTCAAAATGAGCGTACGACCTAGACAAGATGCACTATCCATGCAGTGTTGAACGCATAGATACCGTTTTTATAAATGAACGGTAATGAATGGGGACGCTTCCGTGACGTGCTGGCACGGAAGGTTCATGGTTTTCTTGCAGGTACACTGACTCCGTTCGGTTGCGTTCCGTTGGTCTGAGTGACGACTAGCTATTATAGGGAGAGACGTACATTGTGCCACACCACTGGCAACTAACTACGTACACCAAGGCTTCTTGGTATTTGTGAGGGCGATTCTAGTTCTTTTGCATCATGTTAACCACCTTAAAAAAAATTGCTAAGTCAACTTGAGGCAAAGAGGAAATAAAAATCGTAAGTCTCACCACTCTTAAAATCTGTCAACACTGTGTTTCTCTGCTGGTCCGAATTTTTCGGGTCATTAAAACATCTCAGATGGCTGGGCACCTTAAATAAAAGTTGTTCATAAATTGGAAACTAGGCTGCTGCAAAAATTTCAGAATTTTTGGACAAGTAAAACTCGAGTTATGATCAAAACAAAGCTGCCTTTTTGCAGGAAAAATCTGGCAGACAGCAAGTTAAAATTTGAATGTTTCACCCACCTTAAACTCAAAACCAAACAAACCTCTGAATACCAAACTTGTGGTTAATAACCTTAAGAACAACCTGGTAAAGTTTGGGAGCTTTTTGTTGGGTAGTTTCGGAGTTGCACTCGCTTTCCCACCGCTGTCCTAGTCTTCTTCTTCCTTCCGCACAGCTCTTACCCGGTTCTTTGTTCGTTCTTCTACAGATGGCAGACGCAGCTTACTTTGTGTTTGGCGTGGACGGTTTTCTCCACTTCGAGTGCCTCGCTTGGGAGGGTTTTCCCTCTATCTTGTGGGACGCTCTGAGCACCGCCGGCTTCGCTTCACCACCCCTCTACTCGTGCCGCGAGTTCCTTGTGGATGGTGTGCTTCGTTGCATCACCAGGGTCCACATGCCACCTCACCCTCACCACCCCGAGTGGCCGTTGTTCGACGCCGAGGTGATAGGCCACAGGTTGACTGACACCATGGAGTTCGCTGCCCTGCGAGTGCTGAACGTCTTTTGTGACTTCCACCCCGTGGAGGTGATGACTTCCCCGCTTGGCTTGCTTCCTACCGCGCTGCCCGACGACCCGGCTTGGCTGGACCGTCGAGCTAACGTGGAGGTGGTTGTGGACTGGGCTGGTCCTGTTCCGACTGCCGAGGGACTAGCACGGTACGTGACCGCGTTTTCCAGGCTTCGTGCACTGCTTCAGGGAGGACTGGCTGACTCGGTTGAGTTCGACATGGCTTCTTACCGGTCTTTCCGACAGCTTCAGTACAACTACACTACTCTTACCCTGGAGGCTGCTGACACCGACTTGGCTATAGCCAACTTCCAAGCTCAGATTGGAGACTTGCTTGGGCAGGTCACCACCTTTCAGCAGGAGCGAGAAACTCACTTGGCACAGATAGCCGAGATGCAGGAGGAGCGTGCTACCCACCTAGGCCAGATCGAGACGATGCAGGAGGAGATAGACTCGCTTCACAATGAGCGGGTTGGGCTCCTTGACCGTGTTGGAGAGCTAGAGGACGAGGTTCACGACCTCCACCTTGACATTGAGGACGCTCACCAGCACATAGGGATACTTCAGCAGCAGGTTCCTCTAGAGCAGGACGTGGAGATGGTAGATGAGGAGGAGGAGCCTATGGAGATAGAGATCGACCCCGAGGAGGTTCAGGGTATGTCCGGCACGGATACCCTTAGTGACTTACCGCCTCTACCCACGACCCCCGGTTCACCCGCCGAGAGTGAGGCTTCAGTCAACAACCTCGACGACTTTTAGATAATTGGCAGTGTTACTCCTGAGCATAGCCTACTTTTGGACAGTGATGTAATAGGCTAGCTTCGAGTTGAGTATGTCTTTTGTGCAGCTTGACCATGATGTAACTTAGGGCGGGAGTTAACTCTAGGGTTTGTCGATTCGATATGGTTGTAACAGCTAAACTCTGCAGCTGAATCTGGTTTGAATTTTTAGTGCATGCATTCTTCATTTCTGGGCTAAGTGTTGAATACCAAAGTTGTAAGAAATTTCATATGGATGATGCTCCCAAAATTTCAGTCCTTTTGGTTGAGAATTGAGAGAGTTATGCATGTTTTGGTGAGCCTCGGCCGTTCTGAAAACCGCAAAAATATAGACGTGAACTTTGAATTTTTCGCCCTATCTAGAGTGCGAATCTGACCTGGAGCTTTATACAAAAGTTGTAGATCACTAAATTCTCTAGCTGCTGGCAAAAATTCATAATTTTTGGGCGTGTAACCTGGTAGATATGAATTTTCTTCTCTGACAGCCTTGCTGATCAAGGAATTCTGCGATGAATGTTTACTAATTTCGCACATGATTGCCTTGTTTACCTTGTATACGAGTTTCAAGATCATGTGGCTGATGAGTAAATGATTTTGCAGATGGTTGACTCGACCCGCCGTACCAACTTCACCGCTGGGCAAAACAGTGGCACCCAAGCAAACCAGCCACCGCTGCCGCAGGCCCCCGCAGAATCCGATGGAGGCATTTTTCGCCACCCAAACTGAAATGATGCGGGAGATGCTTGATGTGCAGCGACAGCTGATGCAGCAATGCCCAGGGGGACACCATGATGCTTAGCCCCAAGTTGCCCGCTATGAGCACTTTCTGAGTACTCAGCCGCCGACCTTCCATGATGCCACTGAACCGTTGAATGCTGACGCTTGGATTCGTGCTGTGGAATCGAAGTTCTCAGTGCTTGCTCTACCGTGCTCCGAGGAGAGCAAGGCTAGGTTTGCTGCCCAGTTGCTCCGAGGACCAGCACTCATCTGGTGGGAAAATCACCTGGCCACCCTTCCAGAAAACACGGTGATAACTTGGACCGATTTCACGACTGCCTTCAGAGCTCACCATATCCCAGAGGGTTTGATTGAGAGAAAGCTTAATGAGTTCCTGGCTCTCACCCAAGGCAACAAATCTGTGTCCCAGTATGCCCACGCCTTCAACAATCTCTGCCAGTGTGCAGGTTCTCATGCTGACACCGATCAGAAAAAGATGGAACGTTTACGCAGAGGCCTTAGCGCTAGGCTAAGGGAGCATCTGAATACCACCAGGACAGCCACCTACAATGAACTGGTGAACCTAGCTATCACCCAGGAAGATGCCATGGCTGTCGTTCAGGCCGAGAAGAAGAGAAAGACACCCATGACTCAGGGAAGCTCTCAGAATCAGAGGTACAAGATTGTGCAGAACAATCCTACTCCTAACCCCAGAGGCCCGGGCAGCAAGGACGTTGGGTAATCAGACCCACCCCGCCGGCACAGAACCGTTTTCCCGTTCCTCTGCAGCCTATTGCTCCGCGAGTTAGCCACCAGGTTCCCGCTCGCCCCACCAATGGGAATGCCTGCTACAAGTGAGGGAAGAGTGGGCACTACATCCGCGACTGTCCTCAGGCTAAGCAACAGAACCAAGGCAAAGGGAGGAAGCAGACGGTGCAAGTCCGTCAAGGGAGGATCAACTTCACCACCCTCGCAGAACTGCCCGAGGGAGTCCCAGTTATGACGGGTACTTTCTATGTCCACAATCACCCTGCTATTATACTTTTTGATTCGGGTGCAACGCATAGCTTTATCAGCGCAAGGTTTTGCACCAAAAGTGGACTAAATATCACTCAAACTGCCACCCCCTACGTAATCACTACCCCTGGCGGGAAAGTCTCAACTAATCAAAGGTCAAAACAAGTGCCACTAGCCTTGGGCAGCAAGTTGTTTAAAACTGATCTCATTAGCGTGGGACTGGATGGAATGTATGTTATCTTGGGAATGGATTGGATGACTAAGCATCGGGTCGTGCTTGACATTCCCGAAAGGGTTGTAGAGATACACTCACCACTCTTAGGCTACACCGATCTCTATCTACCACACAAGGCCTACACAAGTTCCCATATATTCTCTCTGGCTGAGCTTAGAGTTGAGGATATTCCCGTGGTTTGTGAGTTCCCCGATGTTTTTTCGGAGGACCTACCTGGCATGCCACCGGACCGAGACATTGAGTTCGTTATTGAGCTTCAACCCGGCACTGCTCCTATATCCAAGCGACCATATAGGATGTCACCCATAGAGCTGGCAGAATTGAAAACACAATTGCATGAGTTGCTTGAGAAAGGTTTCATCCGACCTAGCACCTCACTCTGGGGATGTTCTGCCCTCTTTGCTGAAAAGAAGGACAAAAGCTTGAGGTTATGTGTGGACTACTGACCTCTCAATGCGGTGACCATTAAGAACAAATACCCCTTACCCCGCATTGATATTCTCTTCGATCAGCTAGCTGGTGCGAAAATCTTCTCAAAAATCGATCTTCATTCGGGGTACCATCAAATCAAGATCCGTCCTTGCGATATTCCCAAAACTGCCTTCTCCACCAGATATGGTTTATATGAGTACTTGGTCATGTCTTTTGGACTCACAAATGCACCCGCTTATTTCATGTACCTCATGAATTCAGTCTTCTTGCCATATCTCGACAAGTTTGTCGTGGTCTTCATTGACGATATTCTGATCTACTCCAAAGATGAGGATGAACATGCTGAACATCTCTGCGTTGTCCTACAAACACAGATCATCAGCTTTATGCCAAGTTCTCTAAATGTGAATTCTGGCTCAATAGTGTCAAGTTTCTTGGGCACACAATCTCTGAAGATGGTTGTGACCGTCAACATTTCGGTAAAATGAGGATGATCATACCATATTCCATACATAAAAGTATTTTCACTGACAAATTCCACAAGTTTTGGATGAGTTGTGCTTGCAGGATGAACCAGGAGAAACAAGGGCCAAACCTGGCACAGAGCCAGGCCGGCCGGCCTAGGCCAGGCCGACCGGCCTCCCCTGGCCAGGTCTGGCCACGTCATTGATCCACAAGCCATGCCAAGTGCCCAGGATGATCAAGCACCGTGCAAACAATGTCGGTTTGATCCAAGGACCCGGAAGGCCAAGAGGTGAAAGCACATGGATTGAAGGGCCCACATCCTAGGATTCTCGGACAGCTTCAACTAAACGCAACCGTTACCGACCTTGGGAGAGCATCAGGACCGTTCCTGCAGAGGACGGTGCCAAGTGGCACCAGGGCCAGGCCGGCCGGCCTAGCCCAGGCCGGCCGGCCTCCCTCTGTGGCCGCCACGTCTCCTCCTTCGCGTGAAGCTTAAGCAGAGCCTTGGCATGCTAATGACGCTGACATCCACCCCCTGGAGACTATAAAAGGAAGACACACACCACATATCTCAAGTCTTTACTTGAAGGGAGCTCTAGTATCTTTTTCATTTCTTAGATTAGGATTAGAGTTGGGTGTAGAGTCGAGTCGAGCTTAGCTCGGATCGTCGGAGTCTTCGGAGTTCTGGTTAAGCTCTTGTATCCTTTCCTTCTTTTGAAGAGTTTATTTATATAATTACTTTCTTATTTCAGAGCTTAAGTTATCTTTTATATTTCTCTCTTGCTCTTCTTTAAGAGTAAAGATCTTGCTCTCTTTAGAGCAAAGTCCTTTTCCCCTTTAGTTTTAGTGTAGAGTTTAGTTTAGCTCTACCGGGTTTTATCTCGCGGGTTTGCTCGCCTTGATCGGGCCGTAAGACGCCTTAGGGAAGACGGGGATTTCTCTTGACAGGCCTCAAGAGAAATCTTAATCATTGAGTGCAGATGTGGTGTCTGGCTTGTTGATTAACTAGGAAGTGTGTTGCACCCCACGGTACAGCAGTGGTAGGCGGCAGGTGGTGACAGCCCTGTCCGTCCTTCGTAGTCCACCACGTTCGGGTGTATTCATAACAGTAGTGCTGAGCCCGGAGAACCCCCTCTCTCACCCCGTTCTGAGGTTCTCCCGTTCTAGCCGTCGAAGCGAGCTCTGTTCCCGGTATCTAAGCTAGGGTCTAGGCTAAGGCTAGAGTGCCTTTTGCTCTGAATTAGAAAGAGTCTAGGTCCGGTCTCTCCCAACATCTTTCCTTTTCTTTAGAAATAGGTGCTCCGTGTATCGCTGGTCTTTCAGACCTTCTATCCGGTCATTAACTTGACCATTATCCACCCAAACTTAGAGTTTGTGCCCCTAGGTTTGTGGCTTGATATTTCTGGCAAGATATATCTTTTCATTCTTCAATACACTTTAACCATCTGCTTCCCTGCGGAAATATAAATACGATACCCTGGGGTAACTCCCGAGGTGAAGTGCTACAACGAGATATATTTTGTGCGCTTGCAGAATTAATTTTGCAGACAACGACATATATCTACGCGCTCTTGAGCGTTGCTAAAACGTGACGCTAAGGAGTGCCAACAATGGTATTTCAGTAGACCCCGGGAAGGTACAAGAGGTCCTGGATTGGAAAACTCTCGCCTCTGTGCACCAGATCCGTAGTTTCCTAGGTCTGGCAGGGTACTACCGTCGTTTCATTCCTGATTTTTCAAAGATAGCTAAGCCGATGACTGAACTACTCAAGAAGGGAGCTAAATTCAAATGGACGGAGAAATGTGAGGAAGCTTTCCACACCTTAAGGCAACTTCTTACTTCCGCACCCGTTCTGGCGCAGCCTAACAACACGAAGCCTTATGACATCTACTGCGATGCTTCAGGCAGAGGGTTAGGATGTGTTCTCATGCAAGAAAACAGAGTCATTGCTTATGCTTCACGAGCCCTTCGCCCACATGAGCTTAATTACCCTACCCACGATCTCGAGCTAGCAGCCGTGATACATGCTCTAAAACTTTGGAGGCACCATCTCATGGGAGCGCCGTGTAAAGTGTACACCGACCACAAAAGTCTCAAGTATATCCTTACTTAGTCAGATCTGAATATGAGGCAACGTAGATGGTTGGAGCTGGTCAAGGATTATGACTTAGAAATACTCTACCATCCGGGGAAAGCCAACGTTGTAGCCGATGCGCTGAGTCGGAAAGCACATTGCAACTGTCTCGCTGCAGAAGCCTACAACCAAACTCTATGCGCGGAGATGAGAAAACTTAATCTGGAGATTGTCCCTCGTGGCTCAGTGAATCATCTTTCCTTAGAATCAACTCTCTACGACAAGATAGCTGCCGCTCAATCTCAAGATAAATGCATCAGGGTTATCAAAGAGAGGCTTTCGGAAGGAGATGAGAAGTATCGATGTTTCCGGTTGGATCAGAGGGAGGTAGTACATTTTGGGGAACGTCTAGTACTACCTAAGAGTTCCGAACTCCGAAAGGAAATTTTAGATGAGGCTCACCTCTCCAAAGTATCCATTCACCTGGGAAGTAGCAAAATGTACCAAGATTTGAGACAGAACTTTTGGTGGACAAGAATGAAGAGAGATATTGCCCGGTACGTTTCAGAGTGCGATATTTGCCAAAGAATTAAGGCCAGTCACCTTAAAGTAGCTGGAGCGCTGCAACCCCTGCCAATACCATCGTGGAAATGGGAGGATATAAGTATGGATTTCATAGTGGGATTGCCGCTCACTTCCCAGAAGCATGATTCTATATGGGTTATTGTTGATCGACTTACTAAAACCGCCCACTTTATTCTGGTCAATACCAACTATCAAGCCAAACATTATGCGGATATCTACTTTGACCAAATCTTTCGCTTGCACGGGACGCCCAAGACCATCATATCAGATAGAGGTTCCCAATTCATGTCTCGATTTTGGGAAAGGCTACATGAATCTTTAGGAACAAAGTTAATCCGCAGTTCAGCGTACCACCCGCAAACGGACGGTCAGACCGAAAGGGTTAATCAGATAGTTGAAGATATGTTGAGAGCTTGTGTGATACACTTCGACAAAAATTGGGACAAATGTTTAACCCTCGCTGAGTTTTCATACAACAATAGCTACCAAGCTAGCTTGAAGATGGCACCTTTTGAGGCATTGTATGGCAGGAGATGTCGAACCCCTTTGAGTTGGTCCCAAACCGGAGAAAGGCCGATGTTAGGCGCTGACCTAGTGACTGAGGCAGAGGAGAAAGTAAAAGTGATTTAGGCTAACCTGAAGGCTGCCCAATCCAGACAGAAAAGTTACTTTGATAAGAGGAAGAAGCCCCTACAGTTCTTTGTTGGAGATCACGTTTATCTTCGAGTCTCACCCACTAAGGGAGTACAAAGGTTCAAAGGAAAATTGGCACCTCGTTACATTGGACCCTATGAGATCATAGAAGTTTGTGGACCCATAGCATACCGAGTGTAACTTCCCAAGAGGCTGTCAGCTGTCCACAATGTTTTCCACGTATCTCAACTTAAGAAGTGTATTCGAGTTCCTGAGGTTGAAATTGTCAACCAAGACTTGGCATGGATAGAACCAGACCTGGATCTCGTGGAACACCCGCTCCGGATTCTCGATCGCAAAGAAAGGGGAACAAGGAGGAGAATCATTAAAATGTACAAGATATAGTGGAATCATCACACCGAGGAAGAAGCTACCTGGGAAACTGAGAATTATCTGAACACCAAGTTCTCGGGTTTTCTTCTGCTACATGATCGTAAGCGCTCTTGCTCACACTAGTTCTTTCTGCACTCAAATCTCGGGTCGAGATTCTTTTTAAGGGGGGTTGGCTGTGACAATCTAGGTGTTCATTTAGCTAAATCACCTGCTAAACCTTGTATCTTAGCTTAATTAAGTGCACCTTGGCCCCACCTAGATTTTCACTTAAGAAAAACCCACCCAAACCCCTTGTGACTCGGTGAACTTTGGACCTTTCATGGTTGGCAAGGCTTGAATTCAAATTTTTGCTTAAGAACTTAAAGATCGACAAATAGAATAGTTGTTCAGTTTTTAGTGGGACACATCTTTGTCAATTGGCTCAAGTTCAAATTTTGAGTGGAAGGCACCTTAAATCTCAGTCAAACTCAGTCAAACGCAGACGTTCACGGCAGATTGGCACTCGAGTTCACGCGATGTTCTCCTCAAATTTCCCGTTGATCTAGAGACTTTTTCTATGGTCGACCTTTACAAAAGTTGTAGCCTGCACCTTGGAACACAACTTTTGTATTTGGAGATTTTGAAGTTTAGTTCAAATTTTTGGAGAAATTCATGTTTGAACATGCGCGCGCCAAGTGTTCGATGGAATGACCGCGCTCGCCGGCGCCGCGCGTTCCACCCGACCGCCGCTGCCACCTGGCGCCTGGCGTCTGACACGACCGCCGAGGCCGACCGGGAGATCTCGGCGCCGCGTCCTCTTCACCCAGGCGGGCCCACGCGCGCCCAACCTACACTTTGTCCCCCGCTCCGCTCCGACCAGACTCGACGCGCGCCCGCGCGCGCGCCACGCGGCACGGCGCCGTCCTCGCCGCGGAGCTGCGGGCGAACCAGCTCACGAGCTCGCCGACCAGCTGGGGACAGCGCCGCCTTGACCACACCCGTCCCGACCACACCACTTCACCCGCGGGCGAACCGCCGCTCGCCGCACACCACGCGGCGCTTCGCCGCCGTCGCTGCCCGACCGGCCGCGCGGCCGCGTTCCGACCGCGATGCGACGCCCGCCGGGCCCTCGCTATTTCCCCAATCCCGCGCGATTGCTTCACCGTCGCTGTCCGACCGCCCCTGCTCCACACCGACCGGCGCCCGACCGAGGCCGAACTCGTCGTGGCTGCCGAACCCACGCTCCGCCCGAGCCTCCACGTGCTTGCTTTGCCGCTCCGAACCACCATCCGAGTCGTGCCCCAGCCGTCTATAAAAGGCGTGGCCACCCTTGCCGCAGACCCCCTCCGCCCGCGCTCCACCTCGCCGCCAGGCTGCCGCCACCGCTCGTCGCCGTGTGTGCTGCCCCGCTGCCGCGCAACACCACCAGAGCACGCCCATGCCTCCACTCCAGCCTCCCAGCGCCCCAGCCGCTCTTCTCCGCCACTGCCGTCGCTGGCATTGGTGAAGACAGGGTCGCCGCCGCACCGCTCCGCCACCCGCCGCTGTCGCACCACCTCCGGCCACCCTTCATGCACGAGATTGACTCGAGGTGAGGCGGTGAGTGTGTTCCCCATGATCTCGTTGAGCCCCGCGGTCCCACCTCGCCGGAATCTGGCTAGAACCGCCGCCGGCCGTGGTCCAGGGACCACATTGCACAAGATTAGATCTTTCCAGGGGCTTTAGCGCAAGTTTCCAGGGGTCTGGTTGTAAATTGATTGTTTAGATCTAGGTTTGAAATCCTGAAATTTCAAAAATCGATTAAAACTCATAGAAATTTCAGAAAAATGTAAACCCAATTTTGTTGACCTCACTGTGCTAAGGTCTACCTTTTATAGAAAGCTTGTATAAGTGTTTCCTGTGTGGAATTCAAACTAAGTTCAAATCTGTTCAAACATACATTTGTACACAGTTTGAATTATACTGCTTTGTTTGTGCTAATTTTTGGATATGTTGTAGCTTGTGAAATTTTCAGGCTCTTGTAAAAAGTTGGCACAAAGTTATACACTAGATTTCGAGCTATTAATTGTTTAGTCTGACTGTGCATGTTGGGTTCAACAATTTTAATATTTAATCTGTGCAGCTTCTGGGTCAAATATTATCGCAGTAGCTCTGTTGTGACTTGATGCATGTCTGGTAAATATTAGGGCTTAGTTTCAGCTGGCTAGCTTACACTTTTATTTAACACCAATTTAAATCTAGCTAATTCGTACAGCAAGATCCTTTGATCTTTTTAAGCTATCCTTTGGCATGTGAACTCCTTTAGACTAGTGTAGGCTCTGGTAGAAATCTAAGGACAAATTACTGTTAGTGTGATTTACTAGGGTTTATTCTTAATAATAGTGTGATGATCTTGTTTGATTTATTGTGATAATTGCATGCTTGGTCTTGGTCTGATTTTTGGCCAGTAAATCAAACAACGCACCGAGAGCATGCTGTAATTTTCACACATTAAACTAACGAGCCAAACTGTCAGAATAAATTATTGAAGTTCACAGCTTAAAAAGAGCTAAATCGAAATAAATCACCTCTTTAAGCTAATAAAATAAAATGATCCAATCACCACACACACCCTTGCTGTTTTGTGAAGAAAACAAAGTTAAGAACTTAATAGATGTGTACACAATCACCACCACCCAACCCAAGTACTTTAATGAGTAATCACAAACTTAATTAAAGAAAGGGAAGGACAGACAAAAAATGTCCAGGTGAATGTGCCATCTCATACACTACGGGTCTATCATTACGCAATTATGATGACTCGATATAAGATCACCTCTTATGCATGTGCATTCCGTGTAGATCAAGCACTCGCAGACGGTGACTACGAGTTGGTGCCAACTGGAGAAGAAGGACAGGCCTCGGGAGACGTGAACGTGATCCAGGTGGAAGACGAACCGAACCCCGCCGCCGAGAACCCCCAAGCTAACCACGTGCCCGAAGGCAAGACCCGGAGCATGTCCCATGTTTCGAATACATGCAACTATGTTTTTCTAAGTTTATATTTGTGCATTTACGTTCAGGAGTTGAATTGAAACCTTAGTTGCATGATCCTAGGTACCTATGCTTTGCAATACTAGTATGTTAGGTCGATAGTTGCTTTGCTACAAGGACCCGGTAAAAGTCGAGTGATTTCCTGTCACTCGCGAGATATAGGAATCAACTGCCTTAGTTATGTTGGAATCATAAGGATGACGGGCGGGGATTTTTGTCATGTAGATGCCCTGTCCGTGTATGCTAAAAATTGGTTAAGGTCGAAAGGTAGGGTACTGGTGGTTAAGTTTTTGAACGTACCAAGCACTTGTCGATTCTATGGGGTCGGTAAGTTTAGTACCTACATGAATCCGGTGTGCAGACTTTTTCCTGCTCCTATCGGGAACTTCTTCCCCATGCCTCGAACATGTGGGTACGAAGGGCGCAAGTGTTCGGTTCGGCCGACTTTGGACTTCGTATGCTAGGGGGAGTTTGGCTCTGGACGCAACTGGAGGACTACTGGGAACTACCTGGTAGCGCTAGCCTGTGGCTGAGTGCGATGATCCGTGTGTTTGGGTTTGCCACCTTGCAAGGTTAAAAATCGGTTCGAACTGTCTGTTTCTCGCAGCTAATGAGAATACTTGACCTCTGTGCCGCATTGAGTAAGAAGTGGAACATGACGATGGAAAGAAACTTGTTGTTGCTTAATTGCTTGCTCCACTTGCTTGGTTAGTACAGGTTGCTTACCTAGAATGGTTAACTTGAACTAGAACTAGAACTTGATGCTAAAATTTTGAAAGCAAGGACCCACTCTTAGTCGCTATTTGGCAAAACAAACCCACTAGCCAAAAGCCTTGCATGTCTAGAAGTTGGTGTTGTAGCTGACACCCGACGGTTAAGTCTTGCTGAGTATTAGTATACTCAGCCTTGCTTGTGGAATTGTTTTCAGGTAGTGCTCTCGAGGAGATGGTTGCAGGTCTCACCTGGCCAACCACCCTTCCTCCCGGCTGGACTGTTGTTTGGGATGAGGATGCTTCCGAGTAATGTCACGACGGCTTCACGTGATGTCACGGTCATTTTGAATAATTAGTTGTTTCCGCTGCATTTCAAAACTCTGAGTCCTTTGCTACCATATGCATTGAACTGTTTGTAATAAAGTACATCAATTGGGACCTTTAATTAATTGTGGATTGTTATAATCTCTGGGACTCACCTTCGAGTGAGTATTTGCACGACTCGTTTCGATTGAGGTAAATGTTCGTGGTTGTATCGGGCTCGACCCGACAGATCGACATCTTAATCTATTTTAATTGTGTGATGACCAATGGAATGTTAGCGCACTTAAGCCGGATTAATTTGAGCGGTTCTGCCACAGTCCAGGCCAGTCCTTTCCGCGGAAAGGCAATTGAGGATGCCAACGCTCACCTTCGGAATTTTCTGGAGGTGTGTAGCACT
Source organism: Urochloa ruziziensis (assembly GCA_015476505.1). Classification (NCBI taxonomy): domain Eukaryota; kingdom Viridiplantae; phylum Streptophyta; class Magnoliopsida; order Poales; family Poaceae; genus Urochloa; species Urochloa ruziziensis. The sequence continues at coordinate 29,563,971 of CM027119.1, forward strand.
ATCAACCCCAATGGCACGCCGATCAACAACATCCGCCTACAGCTCTTCCCATTTTCTTTACTTGGGAAAGCCAAGGAGTGGTTCTATGCCAACAAAGCATCCTTCAAAGGAAACTGGCAAACATGCGCCGATGCATTTCTGACCAAGTATTTTCTGGTGGGCAAGACCAACGCCCTCCGAGGAAAAATCACTAGCTTTCAGCAGCTAGACGGAGAGTCAGTCCCAAAAGCTTGGGAGCGACTGCAAGAGTACATTGAGCCTGCCCCCACCATGGTGTGGAAGTGTGGTCGATCACTCAAAACTTCTTCCACAGCCTGAGCCGCCGATCGCAAGAGCACTTGGATGCAGCTGCGGGAGGAGCTTTCATCTCGCTAGATGTAGACGCTGCGAAGGCACTCATTTAGAATATATCCTCTCACCAAAGTTGGGTGGGAGAGAGACAAGCTCCCCGCACCAAGGGAGTACACCAGATTGACTCTGTCGACATGGTGACTGCTAAGATGGACCTTCTCTTGAAGTAGATTGAATCTCCCGGAAAGGAGATGAGTCAGATTGTGGAAGACCGAATCATATGTGAAACATGTGGAGAAACAGGTGAGGACCCGGTGTGTCCGAGGACCGGTGGATGGTCGCTTCCTGGTGTGATGAGTGATTGACAACGTGGTGTGGATTGACGTTTCCCTTGGCTCAAGTATTGCAGGTGTAGAATGCGGCTTGGTTGCATTGGTGCAGGTGAAGAACAGGCGCGAAAGGTCTTAGCCATGGTAGCCTCCGAGGAGTGGAGAGACAAGTAGGCTTGGTTCGAGGGACCCGGTGGCCGGATGGATCAAGTGCGGTTCACATGCTGGCAAGAACGAGCAAGGGGATGTGGTTCCGGTGCGAGGTAGCGGCTGACAACCGAAGCTCGTACGCAGACGAGAAGCCGGCGCAAGGTAGCGGCTAACAGCCGAAGTTTGCGCGCGGGGTTTGGTGATTTGGCCACAAAATCATCGGTGGACGGTTTCCCTTGGTTTGGGCCTCAAAACCAAGGCCGAGGACTCGACGAGGCGAGATTGGGCAGCTGGGCTGAGGTGACCAGCCAGGGGCGGTTTAACCGCCCCCCAGGGGCGGTTTAACCGCCTCCCCCTAGGCCGGCCCAAAATTGGCGTCGAGGAGCTTCGATCCGGAGGACACGCGGCGTGACTGCAAGGCTTGCGTCGGAGGGAAGCTAGCTTGCAGTGGAAGGTGTCCCAGCCGGAAAAATCTTCACAGAAAATGTCAAATTTGCCCCTGAGGGGTATGTATCACTTAGGGGTAGTTTAGTCTTTAGAGAAGCACCACTTGGACTATATAATAGACCCCCTAGGGGTTGGTGGCTGTTATCTAGGTAGTCTAGTTTTATTTCCCTTGCACTTGAACTATTTTCCTTTAGTTTTTCTTTCTAGTTTTCATAGGCTAGCCAAGTGCTTCACCGGAGAAATCTTTGAGAGGGTTGGATGAAGGGAGGAAAGCTAGCCTCTTTGTAAAGAAGTTTACCTCGTGATGTATGGAAGATTTGGCTTTCTTGTATCCCTCTTTGTGTGATTTCGTTGTTCATCCCGTGGCTCTTTTTGGCCCCTTTGGGAGATTTTCGATTCCTTGTGTTTGAGGTCATTTCCTTGCCTGTTTGTTTGGGGGATTCACACATGAGGTCGTGGAAACTCTTTTCCTGGTGATTTGCCCCATCAAAACGCAAAGAATCGCTTCGGATTTGGGGATTTTTGGATGAACTCGGGGTGGAAGTGTTCTTCACGAGATCTGAGATTCCAGGAGTTCTAGTGTGTTTGAGTCCGAGATTTTTGGGGAATATACTCCACTGAAGGTGTACATCATTCCCCAATGTTTCGTCTCAAGAGCTCAAGCCGTTTGGGAGATCGATTCACGAGTTGACTTTTTCCCGAGAGCTCCCAGGCCAGGCCGGTTAAACCGCCCCCTAGGCGGTTAAACCGCCCCCGGCTGGGTAGAGAAGGTTTTGCCTCGTTTCGGTTTGTTTTGTGTTCTTTTCAATCGTTTCGAGTTCCGCTGCGTCTTTCTTGTTCCTAGGGTCAGTAGCTTGACAGTGGCTACGTGATCTTGGCAAGATCGCTTTCGGAGGCGTCGGAGTTGTTTTGGGAGAATAGCCGGATTGGTTGGAAAGAATTTTTATCGGCTCCCATTCACTCCCCCCCTCTCTGGTCGCCGCTTCGGTCCTTCAATTGGTATCAGAGCCGGTTACAGGTCTTTGCGACTCTAACTAGTCTAAGATCCAAAGATGGCGTACCAAGATCGGGGTTCCGGGCCTCCGCACTTCGATGGGAAGAACTACCCGAACTGGGTCGCGCGTATGGGCGCTTTCTTGCGAGGCAAAGGAAAGTTGTTGTGGGATGTGACCAAAGATGAAAACTATGTCAATCCCACCAACTTAGATGCCCAGGATGCAAAGGATAAGTTTGAGGCAAACGCTAGAGCTGTTGACTACTTGTTCCGTGCTCTGTCTGCCGAAGAGTTTGAGCAAGTTTTGGGCGAGGACCTAGCTAGCCAGATCTGGCAGAAGCTCAAGGTAGCCCACGGTGGTGATAGCCATGTGAAGGCTAGGCTTTTCTCGATGTATCGCAGAGAGTATGAGAATTTTGCTCACTTGCCTGGAGGGTCGGTTGATGCTTTGTTTCAGTGTTTCACTTCCATAGTCAACAACATGAAAGCCAACATTACCGTACTCCTATACTCGGATCATGACAGAGCTATCAAGCTCTTGCAAGCACTTGATAGATCCATGTGGGGTGCCAAGGTTGAGGCGATCATGGAGTCGGCTAACTATGAAACTTTGTCTGTTGATGAGCTTTTCTCCAAGTTGAAATCTTCTGAGGTTGATAGACGGTTTCTTGCCAAGGCTACGAGTCCGACTGATTCTCATAGTCTGGCTCTAGTCGGTGGCTTTGGTGATGGACATGCTAATACTTCCAGACACTTTGCTTTGTCTTCTCTTGTGTCTCTTCCAGATGAGGAGTTTGAGGTGTTGAGCGAGGAGGATCTCGCGTTGCTCATGAGGAGGTTCGAGAGGATGTACTAGAACCACAAGGGTTCAAGGCGTGCTGGGAGTACCTGCTACAGATGCGGGAAGATGGGCCACCTCATTGCTGAGTGCCTGGAGGAGATCAAGAACGACTACAACCGCAAGCATCGACCGCGAGACAAGTAGAAGCACCGCTCCAAGGACAAGCACCACTCCAAGCACAAGAACATGGAGGAGAACACCGACACCTCGTCAAGCTCAAGTAGCGAGGAAGAAGATCGTGGCCACCGCAAGGAGAAGAAGCACAAGAACTGCAACTTCAACGGGCTTTCTGGGTCGCTATGAACTTCTGCACCATGGCGCACGACTCCAACAACAAGAACGTCTCCGACTACGACTCCGACTCCGACTCCGAGGATGAGGTACTGACCGATCCCACCTCTTTGCGTAAGGAGATTGCTAGATTAGAGCAGTTGGTCGATAATCACGATGATGTGCTTAGGAAGACCAACAAGGAGAAGAGAGAGTTTAGGTCTTTGCTAGGAGAGTCCAAGGAAAGAGTAGCTGAGCTTGAGGCCTTACTTTCTGAGATTGGAAAGAAGGTGATGGATTTTGAGTCTTTGCTTGGTGAGTCTAGAAAGAGAATAGCTGAGCTTGAGTCTGAGATTGGTGTGCTGAAAGATGCTCCAATTGTTTCTGATGAGATTGAATGCTCTTTCTGTGATGTGCATCTTGCTGATTTGGTAGCTCTTAAGGACAAACACATGACATGCCTTGATGAACTAGAAGGTGCTAGGGTTGAGCTTGCAGAGTTGAAGTCTAGATCATCTTTGTTAGGTGCTTGTACTTTTTGTCCTGCTTTGCATGCTTAGTTGCTTGAATCTCGTACCATGATTAGTTCACCTGAAGCTCAATTGAAATCTCCTATTGCAAACTCTTGTTCTGCTTGTGATGTTGTTGCTTTGAGGAATGTTGAGCTGGCGCAATCTGTTGATCGTTTGCAAGATGAAAATGATGAGTTGCGAGAGTGTTTGGGTTGGTTGTCGGGTCGCGAGCCACAGCTTAAGATGTTGATTGCTGGGTTCAAGAGAGCTGATGGTCATGGTCTGGGTTCTGAGAAAGCTGGTGAGTGTAGTGGTGAGAAAGAGAGAGAGCAAACCAGTTCAACCACAAACACCTCAACACCACCAGAGAAAACTCCTCCAAAGAATAGCTTCACACCTAAACCCAACCACCTGTTGAACAAGCTTGACACCACTCCAGATCCTCCCAAGTTTCCCCCAAAGACAAGCGACTTCCAAAAGAGAGTGACCTTTGTGAAGAGTGTGTCGGTGTTCTATCGTCGATCCTACCGAGGGGTATCCCGAGGTAGTAGAGTTTCATGTGGGTTTCGCCGAGATCAGGAAAGCAAAGGCAAAGAGACTCAGGATTTTAGACAGGTTCGGGCCGCTTAGAAGGCGTAATACCCTACGTCCTGTGTGGTGATTGGTATTGATGAAATCGTGTTTTTGAGAGGGTCCCTGCCCAGCCTTATATACAAGGCGGGCAGGGTTACAAGGTTGGTTTAGGATAGAATCCCGACCAATTACTACTCGGAGATTACTCTACAAGGCAATCCGAGTAGTTTACAAGTCATACGACTAGTTTCCATATCGAGAAGAGTCCTTGCAGTACTCTACTCATGTTCTTCACGCCTGGTACGACTCTGACTGGAGAATCCATGTGTCCTGTGGGCCCATGGTCGTACCTCCAACAAGCCCCCAGGCGCTTCATCGTCGAGTATCATCAACCGAGTGCTTGCCAAGCCAATCGAGTGCTTTTTCGAGTACTTCGAGTGCTTGATCAGTCTTGGACAGGTCTTGGTTGTCACGAGGCCATGAGGTGCTTAAGCCCCGTTTATTCTGATTAAATCAGTAGTCTTCAAAATATTATATGGTGTGCGATAAGAATCGCACTCCATATGGAGTAGCCCCCAAGCCTTAAGTTGAATCGAAGAATCAGGTTGAGGGTCCACAGAATCTTGAATCTTCATCTTGTTCTTGAAATGTGCAATTTGGAAAAATTGCACTTGATATCAAGTAGCCCCCGAGCCTTGGGTTGAATCAACGAATCAAGCCGAGGGTCTTGATTTAAGTCTTCAGTCTTCAGAAAAAATAAAATCAGCAGTCGATGTATATCGCCTATCAGCCCCCGAGCCTTGAAACGATTCAGAATGATCAATTCAAGGGTCCAGCGAGCTTTAGGGTTCTTCAAATCATCTTGGAGATCATCATCCGAGTGGTAATTTGCACCCAGAAATAGTAGTCACATCCAATCATCTTGGAGATCTTCTTCCGAGTGGTTTTCTTGTACCCAGCCCCCGAGCATAGGAGCCAGCGGAGATGCATCGAGTAGTATGTAGTCGAAATAGCCACCATCAATAGAGTAGCAGAACAGAGGAGGTCGTGGTTGACTTGTCACGCCACGATCTCCCCAGAATCAGGAGTCAGGTGCCAATGCAGTCGATGTCCCATCATTGGTACTTGGCGACTCAAATATGCTGGAGAAAGACAACTAGGTAAGCCTGATGGCTAACCAAGTTGTAATTTAGCGTCAGCCCCTGAGCCTGGAAGCTGGTGAAGATGTGATAGCACGCTGTGCGGCCTAGAAAAGTTGTCATCCAAACAAAGTACTCGGCACTTGGCCAATTTTGTTAGAAAAAAATAAAAAATAATTTAAACAAGTAACTTAGGTTGTTTGATGTCATTTGTCAATGAAGCCGACTAGTTCATAGTTGATTCCGACTAGTTTGAGTTCATCACGATCATATTGTTGATGCGGCAGTACCGCGGCACAAGCTGAAGTTGAACTTTGACTTGATAACTTGCAACGGGTTGAGGCCACCACCATATTGATGAATTCCATTGATCATGATGCGCCCTAAGGGTCATCCAAACCACTCTTGCAGTGTTTTCAGGAAGCCCCTGGCAAGTTGTACTCATCTGGCGAGTCATACTTCAAAGCACTTGATAACTGGCACTTGAAGATCACTACTCATATTGTGGAGTAGACTCTAGAGTATTTTCAAATAAGTACTCAGAGATTCGAAATCACTACTCTTTTTTTTTGTGGAGTAGACTCTGGAGTACTTTCAAATAAGTTACTCAGAGATTTGAGATTACTACTCGTCTTGTGGAGTAGGCTCTGTAGTACTTTCAAATAAGTACTCAAAGATTTGAAATTACTACTCTTATTGCCGAGTAGACTCTGTAGTACTTTCAAATAAGTACTCAAAGATTTGAAATAACCACTCGTGGGTAGTTGCTTTATAAGGCTAGCTGGCCTCTACAGGTGTTCAGCCTGGTCTTAGTTAGAACTAAGTACTCAGGGATCCTGGAAAGTAGTCATGTGAGCTACTCTTCGGATTTTGACCGATGTATACTTTGCTGAATCAACAAGTATCAAAGGGAACTCCGAAAGTATTAGAAGTATCAAAGGGAGCACCACCAAAGCAAGAATGAAGCCAAGAGATTGCGGATCAATTGCTGAGAATACTACACTTTATTGATGAAATTTGCAAAGTATTGTACAGACTCTTAATGTACAAAGACAAAGATCCTAAGCATAGAACTTGTGTAGATGCTCGATGTTCCATGAATCCTTCTCTTTGACTCCTTCACTGTTCTTCAATCGATACGACCCGGGTCCTGTCACCATGTGTACGATGAAAGGTCCTTCCCAGCGGGACATAAGCTTGTGCATACCCGTGGTCTTCTGTATCCTTCGCAATACTAAGTGGCCGACGTTGAACGAGTGCTCTTGTACGTTTCTGTCATGATAGCGCCGGACTCCCTGGAGATATCGAGTGGATCTTAACAAAGCTCCACAGCGTTCCTCCTCGATCAAGTCGAGCTCCAGTCGTCTTGTGTCATCAGCAACTCCTTCGTCGTATTGCTCGATTCGTGAGGACTTGTAGATCAGGTCTACTGGCAGGATAGCTTCAGATCCATACACCAGAAAGTATGGCGAGTGGCCGGTTGGCTTGCAAGGCTGAGTTCGAAGCCCCCAGACTACTTGTGGCAACTCGTAGATCCACTTGCCGCCATATTTCTTGTTGTGCTCGTACAGTCGCTTCTTCAGGCCATCAAGGATCAAACCATTGGCTCTCTCGACTTGTCCATTGGCCTTGGGGTGAGCTACTGATGCGTGGATTACTTTGATGCTGTTCCTCTCACAGTGGTCCTTGAACTCATAGCTGTTGAAATTGGAACCCAAATCTGTGATGATACGATGAGGACAGCCATACCTGACCATCAGATCACTGATGAACCCCTTAGCCTTAGCCGCAGATATGTCCGTGACTGGTTTAACTTCTATCCACTTGGTAAACTTGTCGATCGCAACTAGCACATGTGTGAAGTTTCCTGGAGCAGTCGTAAGCTTACCAATCATGTCGAGTCCCCAGCATGCGAATGGCCAAGAGGGAGGAATAGCAATAAGGTTGTGAGCAGGCACGTGTTGCTGCCTGGCGAAGAATTGGCACCCGGGGCACTTGCGGACGATCTCTTCCGTGTCTTGCAGAGCCGAGGGCCAATAATAAGCTGCTCTGAATGCCTTGCCCACCATTGTTCTTGATCCTGCGTGATTGCCGCACGCGCCTTCATGAATTTCTTCCAAGATACCCTTGCCTGTTGCTCTCGGGACACACTTCATGGCAATATCAGTGTAGAGTCCTCGCCTATAGAGCTGATCGCCGATGAGTAGATAGTTCTTCGATCTCCGGACGACTTGTTCAGCTTCAGTCTTGTTCACGGGCAGGGTCTTGTGCTTGATGTACTCGATGAACGAGACACGCCAGTCTTCTTCAATCATCAACACCTCTCGATCTGGTCCATGTCCGTCATGTGACGGTGTAGACCTCTCGAAGTCGATGGTTCTTTTGTGGAGCTCCTGGACGAAAACTCCTGCTGGAACTTCTGCACGAGTGGATCCGAGCTTGGAGAGTACGTCAGCGGCGACGTTGTCATCTCGGACCACCCAATGGTACTCAAGCCTTGAGAATTTGTTCTCTAGCTTGCGCACAGCTTCGCAGTAAGCATCCATGTTTTCCTTCTGGCGATCCCAATCCTTGTTGCAGTGGTTGATGACGACAGAGGAGTCGCCGTACACCATCAGCCTCTTGATTCCCAGAGAAATTGCGAGTCGTAAGCCATGTAGCAAGGCCTCGTACTCACCTTCGTTGTTGGACACCTTCCAGAAGATTTGTAGCACATACCTGAGTTGATCACCCTTGGGCGAGATGAAAAGTACTCCCGCGCCAGCGCCTTCGAGTTTCAAGGAGCCATCGAAGTACATGGTCCAATGCTTCGGTCTGCCGACGGGGATGTCCACTTGATTCTCGCGCCACTCTGCCATGAAGTCTGCCAGCACCTGCGACTTGATGGCCTTCTTGGATTTGAACTCGATGCTGAGGGCGCCAAGCTCGACGGCCCACTTTGGAATTCGCCCGGTCGCGTCCGGGTTATGTAGAATATCGCCCAAGCCAAACTCTGTCACCACCGTGATGGTGTATGTGTCAAAGTAATGGCGCAGCTTCCTGGATGTGATGAGTATAGCGTAGAGTAGTTTTTGCACTGCTGGGTATCGAACCTTGGACTCCGTGAGTACTTCACTGACGAAGTAAACCGGCCTCTGCACAGGATATGCAAGATTGTCCTCAGCGCGCTCGACCACCAACACAGTGCTCACCACATGAGTCGTTGCTGCGATGTAGAGCAGCAATACCTTGTCGTCGTCTTGCGGAGCAATCAGGATTGGCGGTTTTTGAAGATGTTGCTAGAGATCCGCCAATGCTGCTGCTGCTTCTTCGTTCCACTGGAACTTGTCACCTTTCTTGAGTAGCTTGAAGAAGGGGAGGCCCCTTTCTCCAAGTCGTGAGATGAATCGGTGTAGCGCTGCCATGCACCCAGTAAGCTTCTGGATGTCTTTGATCATCTTTGGAGCTTCCATTGCTGTGATAGCATTGATCTTCTCGGGGTTGGCCTCGATGTCGCGGTGGCTGATGATGAACCCGAGTAGTTTCCCAGAGGGTACTCCAAAGATACACTTGGTTGGATTAAGCTTCCATTGCCACTTCCGCAGAGATGCGAAAGTCTCCTCCAGATCAGCGATGAGGTTTTCTGGATTTCTGGTCTTCACGACCACGTCATCGACATAGGCTTCCACGTTGCAATGAAGTTGCTTCTCGAGGCAGAGTTGGATCGCGCGCTGATAAGTCGCACCAGCGTTCTTCAGCCCAAATGACATTGTGGTGTAAGCATAAGCACCATAAGGGGTGATGAACGCCGTCTTGATTTGATCCTCCTCTTTCAGAGATATCTGATGATAACCCGAGTAGCAATCAAGAAAGCAAAGTAAGGCACAGCCAGCCGTGGAATCAATAACCTGGTCGATGCGCGGTAACCCGAAGGGATCCCTTGGGGCAATGCTTGTTGAGGTCGGTGTAGTCGACGCACATGCGCCACTCGTTGTTGTTCTTCTTTCGCACCAAGACTGGATTTGCTAACCAGTCGTGGTGGAAGACTTCCTTGATGAATCCTGCGGCGAGTAGTTTCGCCAGCTCCTTCTTGATCGCCTCTCGCTTGTCGGTTGCGAATCGTTGCAACCGTTGCCTCTTGGGGGTAGCTTTGGGATCAACATTGAGGCTGTGCTCCATCAGGTTCCTTGGCACTCCTGGCATATCTGCAGGTTTCCACGCGAAGATGTCGCGGTTGGCTTGCAGGAACCTGACGAGCTCGCCTTCCTATTTCGGGGTTAGGCCGGCCCCGATCTTCGTGGTCTTCGACTGGTCTCCTTCCAGTAGTGGTGCGTCCTTGGTCGCCACGTCTTCAGGGACGGCCGCCTTGTGTGGTCCGGGCTCCTTGCTTGGGACCTCATACTCTGTCTGCTTCAGCTTCTGAGCTGCTGTGAAGATTTGGGCCATGGCGTTGGGTACCTGAGTGGTAGCCGCAAACTCCACAGCCTCTCTGTCGCAGTTGTATGACCGTCGCAAGTCGCCACGGATAGAGATGACGCCTTTGGGTCTTGGCATCTTGAGGACGAGGAAGACATAGTGCGAGATAGCCATGAACTTGGCCAACGCAGGACGTCCCAGGATCGCTTGGTACGAAGTCTCGAAGTCTGCCACCTCGAACTTGATGTACTCTGTCCTGTAGTTCTCCTGCGTGCCAAATGTGACTGGTAATGTGACTTGACCAAGGGGAAGACTGCCATTACCAGGGACAATGCCGTAGAACGGGGAATCGGTGGGAGTCAACATTTTTTCAATGTCGAGTCCCATCCTCTTCAGGGTGCCAGAGAATAGCTCGTTTAGCCCCGCCCCGCCGTCGATGAGCACCTTGGTGAGTTGTGATCCTGCCACCGTGGGGTCCAGGACGAGTGGCAATTGCCCTGGTTCGTCGTAGCTGTTCCATTGGTCCGCCCTGGAGAAGGTGATTGGAACCTCCGAGTACTTTAAGTATCTGGGGACGGCTGGCTCAATTGCCATTATGTGCCATAGAGCGAGCTTATGCTTCCTCCGAGTGGCGAATCCATAGTCGCCCCCATGATGACCATGAGTACGTTCTTGGGCTTCTGGAACTTGGGCGTCTGGTCCTCATCGTCGTCTTCTTCTTCGTCTTCAGCCCTGTCCTTGTTCTTGGCTTCGGCATCGAGTGGTTCCCTTGCCGTCTTCTTCTTGGCCTTGGTCTCTCGATCTTTCTCGGCGTATATGCGTTGGAGATCGTAGCACTGGCCCATGGTGTGCTTATGCTTTGGGTGCATTGGGCACGGCCTGTCCATGATCTTCTCAACGTCGCTCTTGCCGGGGTAGTTCTTCTTCTGGCTTTGCATGCTAGTCTCCAGAGCTGCGACAGTGTCATCTGGCTTGCGCTTGTTGTTCTGGGAGCCCTGCTGGCCTTTGTTGTGCCTCTCCCTACCCTGGGGAGGACCATACTTCTCAAGATCGTGGTCTTCTTGCTCGGACCACGTCTCGACTTGGTCACGCAGGGCGTCCAGAGTCATTGGTCGATGCAGGCCAAATTGCCTGTCAAAGAACCTGTTGGTGATGCCGTTCTGGAACAAGTTGATGCAGTCGCGGTCAGAAACGTCCACCACCGGAGTCTTGATTTCCATGAAGCGGCGCATGTAGTCGCGCGCGCTTTCTCCTTTGTGTTGCTTGCACATGGCGAGGTCGTGTCGAGTCTTGGAGCGACTGTATGTGCCTTGGAAGTTCGACACGAAGATCTTCTTCAGGCGTTCCTAGGAGTCGATGGAGCGTCGTGGCAGGTTTTCAAACCATGTGAGTGGCGCGGGCTCGAGTGCCATTGGGAAGTACCTGCACTTGATGGCGCTGTTGCCACCCGCGCACTCGATAGCTGTAGAGTAGATGCGCAACCACGACTCAGGGGAGGTCTTGCCATTGTACTTCTCGAAGCCGACTGGTTTGAATGGTTGCGGGTAAACCGCCATCCGGATGTCCCTGGAGAACATTGGATACTCGTCGTCTTATTCCTTGTACCCCTGGGCTTCATCATGCCTCTTGGATTCAAGGATGGAGCGCGCGTCGCGATTGGCGTTGATAGTTTGCCGGAGGTCGACACTGTGTGCCGGCCCGTGGGATGATGTAGCAGGGTCGTTGCGGTGAGTGCGTCCGCCTCGTTGACGATCATCCTCTGGTCGGTGTGGGGGTGCGCCTTCTGCGCGGTTGCCTTCTCCCAGTCGGCTGGGGTTTAGGGGATGATTCCTGTCGCAGGGATGTTGACGTCCGCTGCTCTCGACTTCTTCGCTGCGCGATGGTGCGGCGGCGATGGCCTTGTCGAGAGTGCGGATCATGTCGTGGATCCTCTCGAGTGCAGCTGCCGTCTCTGGAGTTCTTGGCAGACTGCGGACGTGGTAGGCAATCTCCATGGCATTAGCCATAGGAGAGTCGTAGCGTGCCACTCGAGCGAACTCTTGAGCGAGGTTGCGACCAGCCGTGACGTGATTGCGAGCGTTTAGGCGGTGCTGAGCCCTCCTGTTGTTCCGGATTTCTCTGTCCGCGGCCGCTTGAGTGGATTCACCAGCGGGTGGGTCTTCATTTTCGGAGATATCTCCTTCTAGCTCAAAAGCGTAGCGTGGGTCGTTGTCGACGTCGCCAGCTGCTGCTGCGCCAGCCATGAAGACTTGTCAATTGGGTTTGACAGAGTCGCTAGAGCTTGGGGTGATGAGCTCTGTAGAGCTTTCCTCTTCTAGCAGCAGTGGTGTGCCGTGCTGGAACGGCAGGTCTTCAGTAGCGTCAGACCCAAAGAGTACAAAGATCTGGCGGGACTCGTAGACGTCCCGTGGGATCCTGTCTCTTTGGTAGACTGATCTTCCTTCAGGCATGGCGTAGATCACGAGGTCGTGTTCGCCATCGTCTTGTAGTGACTCCTCGTCCGAGTCCGAGTGGCATTCGGGGACCGCTTGGCTCAGAGAGTTGGCGTGTCCTACCATGACTCGGACTGGAACGTCCCTCTCTGAGTCCATAAAGGACTCGAACTGGCTCCGTAACGCCTCACAGTATGCGTGGGTCAAATTACGGAGTCCAAACGGGAATTGGGGTGGGAGGGTTGTCTTCTTCTCCGTAGTCGTAGTCGACTCAGACTCTTGCCCGCGGATGAGGTCCGTGAGCGTGATCTCGCTGAGTTGTTTGGCCAAATCTTCCACCATGGGCGCTTGCTCCTGCTTCAACTCGACGGGCGTCTCGTAGTAGCTGTAGAAGCCACCCGAGCCGTCAGCGACGTGGACCCACGAGCCAAAGCGGAACGTCGTGCCCTCCTGAGGCGCTTCAGCTTGAATGTAGGTCACCATTGCGTTCTCCACGGGATCTTCGAGGAAAACCCCTACCTGGGGCGCCAGATGTCGGTGTTCTATTGTCGATCCTACCGAGGGGTATCCCGAGGTACTAGAGTTTCAGGTGGGTTTCGCCGAGATCAGGAACGCAAAGGCAAAGAGACTCAGGATTTTAGACAGGTTCGGGCCGCTTAGAAGGCGTAATACCCTACGTCCTGTGTGGTGATTGGTATTGATGAGATCGTGTTTTTGAGAGGGTCCCTGCCCAGCCTTATATACACGGCGGGCAGGGTTACAAGGTTGGTTTCGGATAGAATCCTGACCAATTACTACTCGGAGATTACTCTACAAGGCAATCCGAGTAGTTTACAAGTCATACGACTAGTTTCCATATCGAGAAGAGTCCTTGCAGTACTCTACTCGTGTTCTTCACGCCTGGTACGACTCTGACTGGAGAATTCATGTGTCCTGTGGGCCCATGGTCGTACCTCCAACAGAGTGGGGTTTACCAGCCGAGAGAGAAGCCACAGCCGAGAGAAACCCCAAAGCCAAAGCCAGTCCGCTTCCATTGAGATCATTGTGGAAGGGATGGTCACCTAGAGGAGTTTTGCTGGAGGAAGAAGAGGGAGGTGAGACGAGAGAAGGAGATGGGGAACAGGGACAGGTACCACTCTTCCCGTAGTGTGCCTATGTCTCGTTCACCCTTGCCTAGGAGAGAGGGCTTTGTGCGTACAGCTCCTTCGTTTGGTAGTCGTGGTGTTCCAGCTAGTCGTGAGTTTGCTAGGCGGCCTCCGGTTCGTGGTCAGTTTGGTTCAGGGAGGTTCGACCGTAGCTTCGAGGCGAGGAGAGAGTCTAGGCCACATTTTCCCCCGCGTGGTGCTAGAGGTCCGATGGTGAGAGACGAGAGGGTTTCACGTGGTAGAGTAGATTTTGCTAACCCTTCTTTTGAGCAGATGAGCCGACACTGGTTTGACTCTTTCTGTGCTAACCCCAGTGTCGAGTCATTCGCTCATTCTCGCTTTTGATTGTGCAGGTGTGAGGTATGGAGAACATGAGCTTGGTGACTCTTGGTCTTTTGCATGATCAAGGTTTGATGGTTCTCCACACCTTTTTGGATGGCCCCGATGTGGCCCTTGTACACTATGTATTGTGAGTATATCCCTTGTACACTCTTGTGTTCATCTGTGTATATTTAGCTTGCTTTGTGCCTGTATCTTGATTTTTATGTTTTGTGTAGCATATTGTACATTTGTTTATCTGGTATCCTTTTAGTTGGTATCTTTTGTTGCATTTTGCTCATTTGAGATTTCTCTTCCTTTTTATGATGGAGCTTTCCATTTTCTTTTGTACACCTTTTCTAGTTTTTCTAGGTGTCTTTGATTGAGGGGAGCTCGGCTTTATTTAATGGGGAGTTTTTGCTTGACTTGATTTGAAAAGGAGAGGATCTTGCTTAGAGCTTTTGGATAGCATGAGTTTGTGAGGTTGCTGAGTTGGCACTTCGGTTGTGCATTTCATGGGTGTTTGAAATTTGAACCTGAACCTTGGATTTGCATTTTGGTTGCACATTCCAGGGGGAGCTTTGTATTTGTGCTTTGATCACGCTTGTGTTTTAAGTTTGAGCTTGCCCATGTTTTTACCCAAAACCAGCCTGCAGACATTTTCACTAAGCCACTTGCTCACCCGCTTGCGAGGGGAACTTGGTGTGTGCGCGTTTTTCTGAGCTGAGTTTTGGAGGCTTCTCTTGTAGTATATGTATACTATAGTACCATCTTTGTATCTTGGTGTACATTTTTCTGTTTTTTGTATCTTGATGTCTAGTTTTCATTTTTGCATCTTGTGATATATCATGCTGCATTTGTATCATATCTTAGGATGAGCTTCTCCTATATGCAGTGATTGCTACAACTTGCTACATTTTAGAGTCTAGGCAGGCTAGCTAGGGATTGATTGTATGGATGGCTATGCTCTTGATGGTTTTGATATATCTTCTATTGAGATAGTCTCTTTTTGAATTAAAATGACAAACTGAACTTAAACTCTTTCACCCATGAGTAAATGCCTTTGCATGTCTTGTTTAAGCCGAAATGGCTATATCTTGCTTAAGATCATGCTAGGATGTGATATTCTTTTCAATTGGGTCAAAGACCTTTGTCATTGTAAATGTTTAGCCCATGCTTTATCTTGTGGAGGAGCATAAGCTTCTTTTTGTCACAAAGACATTTCATGTACCATGCTTAATTTGAAAAAGTTGAAAAATGAGATGTCTATGCATGAAAGAAGAAAGATGAGAAAAAGATATATTTGCAGAAAATTATGCTCATGTCTCTATGCTTTCACCATCGCACACACTTGCACACATGGGTGCTAAGCGGTTGCATGTTGTTTGCCGGAGAAGTCTCCCATGAGAAGTGAACACATGGCTCCGTGCTTTGACATGACATGAGGTAGAACTTGGGCGTTTATGATGATCTTTTGTCAAGAATGCTTATCCTTTCATGTTATTGGTGAGATGAAGTTCATTTTTTGAGGACCTGGTGTGTCCGAGGACCGGTGGATGGTCGCTTCCTGGTGTGATGAGTGATTGACAACGTGGTGTGGATTGACGTTTCCCTTGGCTCAAGTATTGCAGGTGTAGAATGCGGCTTGGTTGCATTGGTGCAGGTGAAGAACAGGCGCGAAAGGTCTTAGCCATGGCGGCCTCCGAGGAGCGGAGAGACAAGTAGGCTTGGTTCGAGGGACCCGGTGGCCGGATGGATCAAGTGTGGTTCATATGCTGGCAAGAACGAGCAAGGGGACATGGTTCTGGTGTGAGCTAGCGGCTCACAACCGAAGCTCGTACGCGGACAAGAAGCCGGTGCAAGGTGGCGGCTAACGACCGAAGCTTGCGCGCGGGGTTTGGTGATTTGGCCACAAAATCATCGGTGGACGGTTTCCCTTGGTTTGGGCCTAAAAACCAAGGACCGAGGACTCGACGTGGAGAAGATGGGCTGCTGGGGCAAGTGTGGCTGGCAGGGGAGGTTTAACCGCCCCCCAGGGCCGGTTTAACCGCCCCCCTAGGCAGGCCCAAAAACGGCGTCGAGGAGCTTCGATCCGGAGGACACGCGGCGTGACTGCAAGGCTTGCGTCGGAGGGAAGCTAGCTTGCAGTGGAAGGTGTCCCAGCCGGAAAATATCTGAGAACCAAATGTCAAATTTGCCCCTGAGGGGTATGTATCACTTAGGGGCAGTTTAGTCTTTAGAGCACCACCACTTGGACTACTAATAGGCCCTCCCAGGGCTGGTGGCAGCTATCTCTCTAGTTATCTCTTTAGTTCTCTTTGGTTTTCACCTTTTGAACTAGTTTCCCCTTCATCCCCTCCACCTAGAACTATTTCGAATCTTTCCTAGTTTGTATAGGTGAATTCATGGTTATGTGATTGAGTTTGTGCTGCTCATCTTTGTGCCATGATTTGAATCCACGAGCTCCCTTTTCTTTTTCTATTTTCGGAGGTATTTTCGAAGCTATTTTTTGGGGATTTTCGTTCTTCTCTTCCTAGGGCATTTTCTCTCGGATTTCTTTGGGGGATTCACGTATGAGTGCCTTGTGCCTCTTTTGCTGGTGATCTCTTGCCCCCAAACGCCGGGAATTGCTTTGGATTTGCAGTTTTCGGGATGAACTCGGGGTGGAAGTGTTCTTCACGAGATCTGAGATTCTGGGAGTTCTAGAGTGTTTGAGGCCGAGATTTTTGGGGAATATACTCCGCTGAAGGTGTACAACATCTCCCCAAAGTTTCGTCTCAAGAGCTCAAGCCGTTTGGGAGATCGACTCACGAGTTGACTTTTTCCTGAGAGCTCTCAGATTGACCGCCCCCAGGAGGTTAAACCGCCCCCCCCTAGGCGGTTAACCGCCCCTAGGGAGGTTAAACCACCCCTGGCTGGGTAGAGAAGGTTTTGCCTCGTTTCGGTTCGTTTTGTGTTCGTTTCGATCGATTCGAGTTCCGCTGCGTGTTTCTTGCTCCTAGGGTCAGTAGCTTTATAGTGGCTACGTGATCTTGGCAAGATCACTTTTGGAGGTGTTGGAGTTGACTTGGGAGGATAGCCGGATTGGTTGGAAAGAATTTTTATCGGCTCCCATTCACTCCCCCCCTCTCTGGTCGCCGATTCGGTCCTTCAATTGGTATCAGAGCCGGTTACGGGTCTTTGCGACTCTAACCAGTCTAAGATCCAAAGATGGCGTACCAAGATCGGGGTTCCGGGCCTCCGCACTTCGATGGAAAGAACTATCCGAATTGGGTTGCGCGTATGGGCGCTTTCTTGCGAGGCAAAGGAAAGTTGTTGTGGAATGTGACCAAAGATGAACACTATGTCAATCCCACCAACTTAGATGCCCAGGATGCGAGAGATAAATTCGAGGCCAACGCTAGGGCTGTCGACTACTTGTTTCGTGCTTTGTCGGCTGAGGAGTTTGAGAGAGTTTTGGGCGAGGACCTAGCTAGCCAGATCTGGCTAAAGCTCAAGGTAGCCCATGGTGGTGATAGTCATGTTAAGGCTAGGCTTTTCTCGGTTTATCGTAGAGAGTACGAGAACTTTGAGCAGTTGGTTGGTGAGTCGGTCGATGCGATGTTTCAGCGCTTTACTGCCATAGTCAACAACATGAAAGCCAACATTGCCGCACTCCCATACATGGATCATGACAGAGCTTTGAAGCTCTTGCTTTCCCATGATCGGTCCGTGTGGGGTGCCAAGGTTGAGGCGATCATGGAGTCGGCTAACTATGAAACCTTGAGAGTTGATGAGCTTTTCTCGAAGTTGAAATCTTCAGAGGTTGATAGACGGTTTCTTGCCAAGGCTAAGAGTCCGACTGATCCACATAGTCTGGCTCTAGTCGGTGGCTCTGGTTATGGACAGGCTAACACTTCCAGACACTTTGCTTTGTCTTCACTTGTGTCTCTTCCAGATGAGGAGTATGAGGTGCTGAGCGAGGAGGATCTCGCGTTGCTCACGAGGAGGTTTGAGAGGATGTACCAGAACCGCAAGGGTTCGAGGCGTGCCGGGAGTACGTGCTACAGATGCGGGAAGATGGGCCACTTCATCGCCGAGTGCCCCGAGGAAATCAAGAAACACAAGCACCGCCCGCGAGATGAGCACAAGCACCGCTCCAAGGACAAGCACCACTCCAAGCACAAGAACAAGGAGGAGAACACCGACACCTCGTCAAGCTCAAGTAGCGAGGAAGAAGGCCGCGGCCACCGCAAGGAGAAGAAGCACAAGAACCGCAACTTCAACGGGCTTTCGAGGGTCGCTATGAACTTCTGCACCATGGCGCACGACTCCAACAACAAGAACATCTCCGACTCCGACTCCGAGGATGAGGTATTGACCGATCCCACCTCTTTGCGTAAGGAGATTGCTAGATTAGAGCAGTTGGTCGATAATCGCGATGATGTGCTTAGGAAGACCAACAAGGAGAAGAGAGAATTTAGGTCCTTGCTAGGAGAGTCGAAGGAAACAATAGCTGAGCTTGAGGCCTTACTTTCTGAGACTGGAAAGAAGGCGATGGATTTTGAGTCTATGCTTAGCGAGTCTAGCAAGAAAGTGGCTGAGCTTAAAACTGAGTTGGCAAGTGCTAGAGCTGAGATAGATGTGTTGAAAGATGCTCCTATTGTTTCTGATAAGATTGAATGCACTTTCTGTGATGTGCATCTTGCTGATGTGGTTGTTCTTAAGGAGAAACACATGACATGCCTAGATGATCTAGAAGATGCTAGGGTTGAGATTGCTGAGTTGAAGTCTAGACCTTCGTTGCTAGGTGCTTGTACTTCTTGTCCTATTTTACATGATCAGTTGCTTGAATCCGGTACCATGATCAGTTTGCTTGAAGCTCAATTAAAATCTCCCATTACAAATTCTTGTTCTGCTTGTGATGTTGTTGCTTTGAGGAATGTTGAGCTGGCACAATCTGTTGATCGTTTGCAAGATGAAAATGATGAGTTGCGACAGTGTTTGGGTTGGTTGTCGGGTCGCGAGCCACAGCTTAAGATGTTGATTGCTGGGTTCAAGAGAGCTGATGGTCGTGGTCTGGGTTCTGAGAAAGCTGGTGAGTGTAGTGGTGAGAAAGAGAGAGAGCAAACCAGTTCCACCACAAACACCTCAACACCACCAGAGAAAACTCCTCCAAAGAACAGCTTCACACCTAAACCCAACCACCTGTTGAACAAGCTTGACACCACTCCAGATCCTCTCAAGTTTCCCCCAAAGACAAGCGACTTCCAAAAGAGAGTGACCTTTGTGAAGAGTGGGGTTTACCAGCCGAGAGAAACCCCAAAGCCAAAGCCAGTCCGCTTCCATTGTGATCATTGTGGAAGGGATGGTCACCTAGAGGAGTTTTGCTGGAGGAAGAAGAGGGAGGTGAGACGAGAGAAGGAGATGGGGAACAGGGACAGGTACCACTCTTCCCGTAGTGTGCCTGTGTCTCGTTCACCCTTGCCTAGGAGAGAGGGCTTTGTGCGTACAACTCCTTCGTTTGGTAGTCGTGGTGTTCCAGCTAGTCGTGAGTTTGCTAGGCGGCCTCCGGTTCGTGGTCAGTTTGGTTCAGGGAGGTTCGACCGTAGCTTCGACGCGAGGAGAGAGTCTAGGCCACGTTTTCCCCCGCGTGGTGCTAGAGGGCCGATGGTGAGAGACGAGAGGGTACCACGTAGTGACGTTTATTTTGCTAACCCCTCTTTTGAGCAGATGGCCCGACACTGTTTTAACTCCTTCTGTGCTAACCCCAGTGTTGAGTCATTCGCTCGTTCTCGTTCTCGCTTTTGATTGTGCAGGTGTGAGGTATGGAGAACATGAGCTTGGTGACTCTTGGTCTTTTGCATGATCAAGGTTTGATGGTTCTCCACACCTTTTTGGATGGCCCCGATGTGGCCCTTGTACACTATGTATTGTGAGTATATCCCTTGTACACTCTTGTGTTCATCTGTGTATATTTAGCTTGCTTTGCGCCTGTATCATGATTTTTATGTGTTGTGTAGCATATTGTACACTTGTTTATCTGGTATCCTTTTAGTTGGTATCTTTTGTTGCATTTTGCTCATTTGAGATTTCTCTTCCTTTTTATGATGGAGCTTTCCATTTGCTTTTGTACACCTTTTCTAGTTTTTCTAGGTGTCTTTGATTGAGGGGGAGCTCGGCTTTATTTAATGGAGAGAAATTTGCTCAAGTTGGTTTGACAAGGAGATGACCTTGCTTATGGCTTTTTGGATAGCATGAGTTTATGAAGTTGCTAAGTTGGCACTTTGGTTGTGCATTTCATGGGTGTTTGAAATTTGAACCTGAACCTTGGATTTGCATTTTGGTTGCACATTCCAGGGGGAGCTTTGTATTTGTGCTTTGATCGCGCTTGTGTTTTGAGTTTGAGCTTGCCCATGTTTCTACCGAAAACCAGCTTGCAGACATTTTCACCAAACCACTTGACCAAGCTACCTTCACCCGCTTGCGAGGGGACCTTGGTGTGTGTGCGTTTTTTCTGAGCTGAGTTTTGGAGGCTTCTCTTGTAGCATATGTATACTATTGTACCATCTTTGTATCTTGATGTACACTTTCTGCTTTTGTATCTTGATGTACATTTTTCTATTTTTTGCATCTTGTGATATATCATGCTGCATTTGTATCATATCTTAGGATGAGCTTCTCCTATATGCAGTGATTGCTACAACTTGATACATTTTAGAGTCTAGGCAGGCTGGCTAGGGATTGATTGTATGGATGGCTATGCTCTTGATGGTTTTGATATATATTCTATTGAGATAGTCTGTTTTTGAATTAAAATGACAAAATGAACTTAAACTCTTTCACCCATGAGTAAATGCCTTTGCATGTCTTGTTTGAGCCGAAATGGCTATATCTTCCTTAAGATCATGCTAGGATATGATATTCTTTTCAATTGGGTCAAAGACCTTTGTCATTGTAAATGTTTAGCCCATGCTTTATCTTGTGGAGGAGCATAAGCTTCTTTTTGTCGCAAAGACATTTCATGTACCATGCTTAATTTGAAAAACTTGAAAAATGAGATGTCTATGCATGAAAGAAGAAAAATGAGAAAAAGATATATTTGCAGAAAATTATGCTCATGTCTCTATGCTTTCACCATTGCACACATTTGCACACCTGGGTGCTAAGCGGTTGCATGTTGTTTGCCGGAGAAGTCTCTCATGAGAAGTGAACACATGGCTCCGTGCTTTGACATGACATGAGGTAGAACTTGGGCGTTTATGATGATATTTTGTCAAGAATGCTTGTCCTTTCAAGTTTTTGGTGAGATGAAGTTCATTTTTGCTTGAACAATCCATGGTTAGGACTTTGCTCATGTGGTGACATTTTTGATAAAACTAACACAACTTGCTCATGGCTTTGTCAATTGGATATATGCCTTCACCTTCTTGATGGCAATGCCCGTGTGACATGATGAACTATCTTGTTTGCCTCTTCTCTGACTTGTAGCATTTTGTATTGCTCATTGTATATTTGAGAAGCTTGTAGTTGGATTTTGTACATTTTTTCCTTGATTTGTGCATTGTCAACAAGGGGGAGAATTTCTGAAGCATTTTGCAAGGGGGAGATGTTGCTGAATTTGTGAGAAAGCTTTTGCGCTAGAATTTGTTGGATTTTTGTGAGAGATTGAGAGTTTTGCCCAAGTGAGACTTTTCGAAAATTTGTGAAGTTTCTGAGAGTTTAAGCATTGGAATATCTTGCTGGGCATATTTGGAAGGTTTTCAAGTTGAAACGGCATCGTTACGAGTTTGTTTGTGCAATTTTGGCACTTTTGGGTTTGGTCATCTGCCAGGGGCGGTTTAACCGCCCCTGTGCTGAGTGCACACGATTTGTGAAAGTTTGAGCGATTTCGAGTGTTTTTTGCACGCGCAAGTTCACTTGTTCAGGGGGAGTGCTTTGAGTGTTCTGAAAAGTGAATTGAAAATTTGTGATTTGTGCTTTGTGCTTTTGCTCTTTTGCCGATGGTGTTGAGCCCTTTCGCTTCTTCTTGAAGGGTCAGCGTTTCTGGAGCTTTCTCTTGCGAAGTGACTTTGTTCTCGGCTTGTTCTTGCTTTTAGTCACTTGCTTGAGTCTTGTTTTCGATTTCTTTTATATTTTCTTTATCTCAATGGTTACTATGTGTGTGTTGTCAATGCACTCATCAAGGGGGAGATTGAGGACCCGGTGTGTCCGAGGACCGATGGATGGTCGCTTCCTGGTGTGATGAGTGATTGACAACGTGGTGTGGATTGACGTTTCCCTTGGCTCAAGTATTGCAGGTGTAGAATGCGGCTTGGTTGCATTGGTGCAGGTGAAGAACAGGCGCGAAAGATCTTAGCCATGGCGGCCTCCAAGGAGCGGAGAGACAAGTAGGCTTGGTTCGAGGGACCCGGTGGCCGGATGGATCAAGTGCGGTTCACATGCTGGCAAGAACGAGCAAGGGGACGTGGTTCCGGTGCGAGGTAGCGGCTCACAACCGAAGCTCGTACGCGGACGAGAAGCCGGTGCAAGGTGGCGGCTAATGACCGAAGCTTGCGCGCGGGGTTTGGTGATTTGGCCATAAAATCATCGGTGGACGGTTTCCCTTGGTTTGGGCCTAAAAACCAAGGACCGAGGACTCGACGTGGCGAAGATGGGCTGCTGGGCCAAGTGTGGCTGGCAGGGGCGGTTTAACCAGCCCCCAGGGCCGGTTTAACTGCCCACCCTGGGCAGGCCCAAAAACGGCGTCGAGGAGCTTCGATCCGGAGGACACGCGACGTGACTACAAGGCTTGCGTCGGAGGGAAGCTAGCTTGCAGTGGAAGGTGTCCCAGCTGGAAAATATCTGAGAACCAAATGTCAAATTTGCCCCTGAGGGGTATGTATCACTTAGGGGCAGTTTAGTCTTTAGAGCACCACCACTTGGACTACTAATAGGCCCTCCCAGGGCTGGTGGCTGCTATCTCTCTAGTTATCTCTTTAGTTCTCTTTGGTTTTCACCTTTTGAACTAGTTTCCCCTTCATCCCCTCCACCTAGAACTATTTCGAATCTTTCCTAGTTTGTATAGGTGAATTCATGGTTATGTGATTGAGTTTATGCTGCTCATCTTTGTGCCATGATTTCAATCCACGAGCTCCCTTTTCTTTTTCTATTTTCAGAGGTATTTTCGAAGCTATTTTTGGGGATTTTCGTTCTTCTCTTCCTAGGGCGTTTTCTCTCGGATTTCTTTGGGGGGTTCACGTATGAGTGCCTTGTGCCTCTTTTGCTGGTGATCTCTTGCCCCCAAACGCCGGGAATCGCTTTGGATTTGCAGTTTATGGGATGAACTCGGGGTGGAAGTGTTCTTCACGAGATCTGAGATTCCGAGAGTTCTAAAGTGTTTGAGGCCGAGATTTTTGGGGAATATACTCCACTGAAGGTGTACATCATCTCCCCAAAGTTTCGTCTCAAGAGCTCAAGCCGTTTGGGAGATCGACTCACGAGTTGACTTTTTCCCGAGAGCTCCCAGATTGACCGCCCCCAGGAGGTTAATCCGCCCCCCTAGGCGGTTAAACCGCCCCTAGGGAGGTTAAACCGTCCCTGGCTGGGTAGAGAAGGTTTTGCCTCGTTTCGGTTCGTTTTGTGTTCGTTTCGATCGATTCGAGTTCCGCTGCGTGTTTCTTACTCCTAGGGTCAGTAGCTTGACAGTAGCTACGTGATCTTGGCAAGATCACTTTCGGAGGTGTTGGAGTTGATTTGGGAGAATAGCCGGATTGGTTGGAAAGAATTTTTATCGGCTCCCATTCACTCCCCCCCTCTCTGGTCGCCGATTCGGTCCTTCAATTGGTATCAGAGCTGGCTACGGGTCTTTGCGACTCTAACCAGTCTAAGATCCAAAGATGGCGTACCAAGATCGGGGTTCCGGGCCTCCGCACTTCGATGGAAAGAACTATCCAAATTGGGTTGCACGTATGGGCGCTTTCTTGCGAGGCAAAGGAAAGTTGTTGTGGAATGTGACCAAAGATGAACACTATGTCAATCCCACCAACTTAGATGCCTAGGATGCGAGAGATAAATTCGAGGCCAACGCTAGGGCTGTCGACTACTTGTTTCATGCTTTTTTGGCTGAGGAGTTTGAGAGAGTTTTGGGCGAGGACCTAGCTAGCCAGATCTGGCTAAAGCTCAAGGTAGCCCATGGTGGTGATAGTCATGTTAAGGCTAGGCTTTTCTCGGTTTATCATAGAGAGTACGAGAACTTTGAGCAGTTGGATGGTGAGTCGGTCGATGCGATGTTTCAGCGCTTTACTGCCATAGTCAACAACATGAAAGCCAACATTGCCGCACTCCCATACATGGATCATGACAGAGCTTTGAAGCTCTTGCTTTCCCTTGATCGGTCCGTGTGGGGTGCCAAGGTTGAGGCGATCATGGAGTCGGCTAACTATGAAACCTTGAGAGTTGATGAGCTTTTCTCGAAGTTGAAATCTTCAGAGGTTGATAGACGGTTTCTTGCCAAGGCTAAGAGTCCGACTGATCCCCATAGTCTGGCTCTAGTCGGTGGCTCTGGTTAAGGATAGGCTAACACTTCCAGACACTTTGCTTTGTCTTCACTTGTGTCTCTTCCAGATGAGGAGTATGAGGTGCTGAGCGAGGAGGATCTCGTGTTGCTCACGAGGAGGTTTGAGAGGATGTACCAGAACCGCAAGGGTTCGAGGCGTGCCGGGAGTACGTGCTACAGATGCGGGAAGATGGGCCACTTCATCGCCGAGTGCCCTGAGGAAATCAAGAAACACAAGCATCGCCCGCGAGATGAGCACAAGCACCGCTCCAAGGACAAGCACCACTCCAAGCACAAGAACAAGGAGGAGAACACCGACACCTCGTCAAGCTCAAGTAGCGAGGAAGAAGACCGCGGCCACCGCAAGGAGAAGAAGCACAAGAACCGCAACTTCAACGGGCTTTCGGGGGTCGCTATGAACTTCTGCACCATGGCGCACGACTCCAACAACAAGAACGACTCCGACTCCGACTCTGAGGATGAGGTATTGACCGATCCCACCTCTTTGCGTAAGGAGATTGCTAGATTAGAGCAGTTGGTCGATAATCGCGATGATGTGCTTAGGAAGACCAACAAGGAGAAGAGAGAATTTAGGTCCTTGCTAGGAGAGTCGAAGGAAACAATAGCTGAGCTTGAGGCCTTACTTTCTGAGACTGGAAAGAAGGCGATGGATTTTGAGTCTATGCTTAGCGAGTCTAGCAAGAAAGTGGCTGAGCTTGAAACTGAGTTGGCAAGTGCTAGAGCTGAGATAGATGTGTTGAAAGATGCTCCTATTGTTTCTGATGAGATTGAATGCTCTTTCTGTGATGTGCATCTTGCTGATCTGGTTGTTCTTAAGGAGAAACACATGACATGCCTAGATGATCTAGAAGATGATAGGGTTGAGATTGCTGAGTTGAAGTCTAGACCTTCTTTGCTAGGTGCTTGTACTTCTTGTCCTGTTTTACATGATCAGTTGCTTGAATCCTGTACCATGATCAGTTCGCTTGAAGCTCAATTAAAATCTCCCATTACAAATTCTTGTTCTGCTTGTGATGTTGTTGCTTTGAGGAATGTTGAGCTGGCACAATCTGTTGATCATTTGCAAGATGAAAATGATGAGTTGCGACAGTGTTTGGGTTGGTTGTCGGGTCACGAGCCACAGCTTAAGATGTTGATTGCTGGGTTCAAGAGAGCTGATGGTCGTGGTCTGGGTTCTGAGAAAGCTGGTGAGTGTAGTGGTGAGAAAGAGAGAGAGCAAACCAGTCCACCACAAACACCTCAACACCACCAGAGAAAACTCCTCCAAAGAACAGCTTCACACCTAAACCTAACCACCTGTTGAACAAGCTTGACACCACTCCAGATCCTCCCAAGTTTCCCCCAAAGACAAGCGACTTCCAAAAGAGAGTGACCTTTGTGAAGAGTGGGGTTTACCAGCCGAGAGAGAAGCCACAGCCGAGAGAAACCCCAAAGCCAAAGCCAGTCCGCTTCCATTGTGATCATTGTGGAAGGGATGGTCACCTAGAGGAGTTTTGCTGGAGGAAGAAGAGGGAGGTGAGACGAGAGAAGGAGATGGGGAACAGGGACAGGTACCACTCTTCCCGTAGTGTGCCTGTGTCTCGTTCACCCTTGCCTAGGAGAGAGGGCTTTGTGTGTACAGCTCCTTCGTTTGGTAGTCGTGGTGTTCCAGCTAGTCGAGAGTTTGCTAGGCGGCCTCCGGTTCGTGGTCAGTTTGGTTTAGGGAGGTTCGACCGTAGCTTCGAGGCGAGGAGAGAGTCTAGGCCACGTTTTCCCCCGCGTGGTGCTAGAGGTCCGATGGTGAGAGACGAGAGGGTACCACGTAGTGACGTTGATTTTGCTAACCCCTCTTTTGAGCAGATGGCCCGACACTGTTTTAACTCCTTCTGTGCTAACCCCAGTGTTGAGTCATTCGCTCGTTCTCGTTCTCGCTTTTGATTGTGCAAGTGTGAGGTATGGAGGACATGAGCTTGGTGACTCTTGGTCTATTGGATGATCAAGGTTTGATGGTTCTCTACACCTTTTTGGATGGCCCCGATGTGGCCCTTGTACACTATGTATTGTGAATATATCCCTTGTACACTCTTGTGTTCATCTGTGTATATTTAGCTTGCTTTGTGCCTGTATCATGATTTTTATGTTTTGTGTAGCATATTGTACACTTGTTTATCTGGTATCCTTTTAGTTGGTATCTTTTGTTGCATTTTGCTCATTTGAGATTTCTCTTCCTTTTTATGATGGAGCTTTCCATTTGCTTTTGTACACCTTTTCTAGTTTTTCTAGGTGTCTTTGATTGAGGGGGAGCTCAGCTTTATTTAATGGGGAGAAATTTGCTCAAGTTGGTTTAACAAGGAGATGACCTTGCTTATGGCTTTTTGGATAGCATGAGTTTATGAGGTTGCTAAGTTGGCACTTTGGTTGTGCATTTCATGGGTGTTTGAAATTTGAACCTGAACCTTGGATTTGCATTTTGGTTGCACATTCCAGGGGGAGCTTTGTATTTGTGCTTTGATCGCGCTTGTGTTTTGAGTTTGAGCTTGCCCATGTTTCTACCGAAAACCAGCTTGCAGACATTTTCACCAAACCACTTGACCAAGCTACCTTCACCCGCTTGCGAGGGGACCTTGGTGTGTGTGCGTTTTTTCTGAGCTGAGTTTTGGAGGCTTCTCTTGTAGCATATGTATACTATTGTACCATCTTTGTATCTTGATGTACACTTTCTGCTTTTGTATCTTGATGTACATTTTTCTATTTTTTGCATCTTGTGATATATCATGCTGCATTTGTATCATATCTTAGGATGAGTTTCTCCTATATGCAGTGATTGCTACAACTTGCTACATTTTAGAGTCTAGGCAGGCTGGCTAGGGATTGATTGTATGGATGGCTATGCTCTTGATGGTTTTGATATATATTCTATTGAGATAGTCTATTTTTGAATTAAAATGACAAAATGAACTTAAACTCTTTCACCCATGAGTAAATGCCTTTGCATGTCTTGTTTGAGCCGAAATGGCTATATCTTGCCTAAGATCATGCTAGGATATGATATTCTTTTCAATTGGGTCAAAGACCTTTGTCATTGTAAATGTTTAGCCCATGCTTTATCTTGTGGAGGAGCATAAGCTTCTTTTTGTCGCAAAGACATTTCATGTACCATGCTTAATTTGAAAAACTTGAAAAATGAGATGTCTATGCATGAAAGAAGAAAGATGAGAAAAAGATATATTTGCAGAAAATTAAGCTCATGTCTCTATGCTTTCACCATTGCACACATTTGCACACATGGGTGCTAAGCGGTTGCATGTTGTTTGCCGGAGAAGTCTCTCATGAGAAGTGAACACATGGCTCCGTGCTTTGACATGACATGAGGTAGAACTTGGGCGTTTATGATGATATTTTGTCAAGAATGCTTGTCCTTTCAAGTTTTTGGTGAGATGAAGTTCATTTTTGCTTGAACAATCCATGGTTAGGACTTTGCTCATGTGGTGACATTTTTGATAAAACTACACAACTTGCTCATGGCTTTGTCAATTGGATATATGCCTTCACCTTCTTGATGGCAATGCCCGTGTGATATGATGAACTATCTTGTTTGCCTCTTCTCTGACTTGTAGCATTTTGTATTGCTCATTGTATATTTGAGAAGCTTGTAGTTGGATTTTGTACATTTTTTCCTTGATTTGTGCATTGTCAACAAGGGGGAGAATTTCTGAAGCATTTTGCAAGGGGGAGATGTTGCTGAATTTGTGAGAAAGCTTTTGCGCTAGAATTTGTTGGATTTTTGTGAGAGATTGAGAGTTTTGCCCAAGTGAGACTTTTCGAAAATTTGTGAAGTTTCTGAGAGTTTAAGCATTGGAATATCTTGTTGGGCATATTTGGAAGGTTTTCAAGTTGAAACGGCATCGTTACGAGTTTGTTTGTGCAATTTTGGCACTTTTGGGTTTGGTCATCTGCCAGGGGCGGTTTAATCGCCCCTGTGCTGAGTGCACACGATTTGTGAAAGTTTGAGCGATTTCGAGTGTTTTTTGCACGCACAAGTTCACTTGTTCAGGGGGAGTTGCATCTTTGCAAGGGGAGTGCTTTGAGTGTTCTGAAAAGTGAATTGGAAATTTGTGATTTGTGCTTTCTGCTTTTGCTCTTTTGCCGATGGTGTTGAGCCCTTTCGCTTCTTCTTGAAGGGTCAGCATTTCTGGAGCTTTCTCTTGCGAAGTGACTTTGTTCTCGGCTTGTTCTTGCTTTTAGTCACTTGCTTGAGTCTTGTTTTCGATTTCTTTTATATTTTCTTTATCTCAATGGTTACTATGTGTGTGTTGTCAATGCACTCATCAAGGGGGAGATTGAGGACCCGGTGTGTCCGAGGACCGATGGATGGTCGCTTCCTGGTGTGATGAGTGATTGACAACGTGGTGTGGATTGACGTTTCCCTTGGCTCAAGTATTGCAGGTGTAGAATGCGGCTTGGTTGCATTGGTGCAGGTGAAGAACAGGCGCGAAAGCTCTTAGCCATGGCGGCCTCCGAGGAGCGGAGAGACAAGTAGGCTTGGTTCGAGGGACCCGGTGGCCGGATGGATCAAGTGCGGTTCACATGCTGGCAAGAACGAGCAAGGGGACGTGGTTCCGGTGCGAGGTAGCGGCTCACAACCGAAGCTCGTACGCGGACGAGAAGCCGGTGCAAGGTGGCGGCTAACGACCGAAGCTTGCGCGCTGGGTTTGGTGATTTGGCCATAAAATCATCGGTGGACGGTTTCCCTTGGTTTGGGCCTAAAAACCAAGGACCGAGGACTCGACGTGGCGAAGATGGGCTGCTGGGAAAAGTGTGGCTGGCAGGGGCGGTTTAACCAGCCCCCAGGGCCGGTTTAACTGCACCCCTGGGCAGGCCCAAAAATGGCGTCGAGGAGCTTCGATCCGGAGGACACGCGACGTGACTACAAGGCTTGCGTCGGAGGGAAGCTAGCTTGCAGTGGATGGTGTCCCAGCCAGAAAATATCTGAGAACCAAATGTCAAATTTGCCCCTCAGGGGTATGTATCACTTAGGGGCAGTTTAGTCTTTAGAGCACCACCACTTGGACTACTAATAGGCCCTCCCAGGGCTGGTGGCTGCTATCTCTCTAGTTATCTCTTTAGTTCTCTTTGGTTTTCACCTTTTGAACTAGTTTCCCCTTCATCCCCTCCACCTAGAACTATTTCGAATCTTTCCTAGTTTGTATAGGTGAATTCATGGTTATGTGATTGAGTTTGTGCTGCTCATCTTTGTGCCATGATTTGAATCCACGAGCTCCCTTTTCTTTTTCTATTTTCAAAGGTATTTTCGAAGCTATTTTTGGGGGATTTTCGTTCTTCTCTTCCTAGGGCATTTTCTCTCGGATTTCTTTGGGGGATTCACGTATGAGTGCCTTGTGCCTCTTTTGCTGGTGATCTCTTGCCCCCAAACGCCGGGAATCGCTTTGGATTTGCAGTTTTCGGGATGAACTCGGGGTGGAAGTGTTCTTCATGAGATCTGAGATTCCGGGAGTTCTAGAGTGTTTGAGGCCGAGATTTTTGGGAATATACTCCACTGAAGGTGTACATCATCTCCCAAAAGTTTCGTCTCAAGAGCTCAAGCCGTTTGGGAGATTGACTCACGAGTTGACTTTTTCCCGAGAGCTCCCAGATTGACCGCCCCCAGGAGGTTAATCCGCCCCCCTAGGCGGTTAAACCGCCCCTAGGGAGGTTAAACCGTCCCTGGCTGGGTAGAGAAGGTTTTGCCTCGTTTCGGTTCGTTTTGTGTTCGTTTCGATCGATTCGAGTTCCGCTGCGTGTTTCTTGCTCCTAGGGTCAGTAGCTTGACAGTGGCTACGTGATCTTGGCAAGATCGCTTTCGGAGGTGTTGGAGTTGATTTGGGAGAATAGCCGGATTGGTTGGAAAGAATTTTTATCGGCTCCCATTCACTCCCCCCCTCTCTGGTCGCCGATTCGGTCCTTCATTTTTGCTTGAACAATCCATGGTTAGGACTTTGCTCATGTGGTGACATTTTTGATAAAACTACACAACTTGCTCATGGCTTTGTCAATTGGATATATGTCTTCACCTTCTTGATGGCAATGCCCGCGTCACATGATGGACTATCTTGTTTGCCTTTTCTCTAACTTGTAGCATTTTGTATTGCTCATTGTATATTTGAGAAGCTTGTAGTTGCATTTTGTACATTTTTCATTGATTTGTGCATTGTCAACAAGGGGGAGAATTTCTGGAGCATTTTGCAAGGGGGAGAAGTTGCTGAATTTGTGAGAAAGCTTTTGCGCTAGAATTTGTTGGATTTGTGTGAGAAGTGAGAGTTTTGCCAAAATGAGAGTTTTTGAAAATGTGTGAAGTTTCTGAGAGTTTGGGAGAAGTTGCTGAATTTGTGAGAAAGCTTTTGCGCTAGAATTTGTTGGATTTGTGTGAGAAGTGAGAGTTTTGCCAAAATGAGAGTTTTTGAAAATTTGTGAAGTTTCTGAGAGTTTGAGCATTGGAATATCTTGCTGGGCATATTTGGAAGGTTTTCAAGTTGAAACGACATCGTTGCGGGTTTGTTTGTGCAATTTTGGCACTTTTGGGTTTGGTCATCTGTCAGGGGCGGTTTAACCGCCCCCCCTGGGCGGTTTAACCGCCCCTGTGCAGTGAGCACATGTTTTGTGGGATTTTGAGCAATTTCGAGTGTTTTTCGCACGCACAAGTTCACTTGTTCAGGGGGAGCTGCATCTTTGCAGGGGGAGTGCTTTGAGTGTTCTGAAAAGTGAATTGGAGATTTGTGATTTGTGCTTTGTGCTTTTGCTCTTTTGCCGATGGTGTTGAGCCCTTTCGCTTCTTCTTGAAGGGTCGGCATTTCTGGAGCTTTCTCTTGCGAAGTGACTTTATTCTCGGCTTGTTCTTGCTTTTAGTCACTTGCTTGAGTCTTGTTTTCGATTTCTTTTCTATTTTCTCTTGATATCTATGGTTACTATGTGTGTGTTGTCAATGCACTCATCAAGGGGGAGATTGAGGACCCGGTCTGTCCGAGGACCGGTGGATGGTCGCTTCCTGGTGTGATGAGTGATTGACAACGTGGTGTGGATTGACGTTTCCCTTGGCTCAAGTATGGCAGGTGTAGAATGCGGCTTGGTTGCATTGGTGCAGGCGAAGAACAGGCGCGAAAGGTCTTAGCCATGGCGGCCTCCGAGGAGCGGAGAGACAAGTAGGCATGGTTCGAGGGACCCGGTGGCCGGATGGATCAAGTGCGGTTCACATGCTGGCAAGAACGAGCAAGGGGACGTGGTTCCGGTGTGAGGTAGCGGCTGATAACCGAAGCTCGTACGCAGACGAGAAGCCGGCGCAAGGTAGCGGATAACAACCAAAGTTTGCGCGCGGGGTTTGGTGATTTGGCCACAAAATCATCGGTGGACGGTTTCCCTTGGTTTGGGCCTCAAAACCAAGGCCGAGGACTCGACGACGCGAGATTGGGCAGCTGGGCTGAGGTGACCAGCCAGGGGCGGTTTAACCGCCTCCCCCTGGGCCGGCCCAAAATCGGCATCGAGGAGCTTCGATCCGGAGGACACGAGGCGTGAATGCAAGGCTTGCGTCGGAGGGAAGCTAGCTTGCAGTGGAAGGTGTCCCAGCCGGAAAAATCTTCACGGAAAATGTCAAATTTGCCCCTGAGGGGTATGTATCACTTAGGGGTAGTTTAGCCTTTAGAGCAGCACCACTTGGACTATATAATAGACCCCCTAGGGGTTGGTGGCTGTTATCTAGGTAGTCTAGTTTTATTTCCCTTGCACTTGAACTATTTTCCTTTAGTTTTCTTTCTAGTTTTCCATAGGGTAGCCAAGTGCTTCACCGGAGAAATCTTTGAGATGGTTGGATGAAGGGAGGATAGCTAGCCTCTTTGTAAAGAAGTTGACCTCGTGATGTATGGAAGATTTGGCTTTCTTGTATCCCTCTTTGTGTGATTTCGTTGTTCATCCCGTGGCTCTTTTTGGCCCCTTTGGGAGATTTTCGATTCCTTGTGTTTGAGGTCGTTTCCTTGCGTGTTTGTTTGGGGGATTCACATATGAGGTCGTGGACACTCTTTTCCTGGTGATTTGCCCCCTCAAAACGCAAAGAATCGCTTCGGATTTGGGGATTCTTGGATGAACTCGGGGTGGAAGTGTTCTTCACGAGATCTGAGATTCCGGGAGTTCTAGTGTGTTTGAGGCCGAGATTTTTGTGGAATATACTCCACTAAAGGTGTACATCATCTCCCCAAAGTTTCGTCTCAAGAGCTCAAGCAGTTTGGGAGATCGATTCACGAGTTGACTTTTCTCGAGAGCT
Source organism: Urochloa ruziziensis (assembly GCA_015476505.1). NCBI lineage: Eukaryota > Viridiplantae > Streptophyta > Magnoliopsida > Poales > Poaceae > Urochloa > Urochloa ruziziensis. The sequence continues at coordinate 29,596,631 of CM027119.1, forward strand.
CCCAGGCCAGGCCGGTTAAACCGCCCCTAGGGAGGTTAAACCGCCCCTGGCTGGGTAGAGAAGGTTTTGCCTCGTTTCGGTTCGTTTTGTGTTCGTTTCGATCGTTTCGAGTTCCGCTGCGTCTTTCTTGTTCCTAGGGTCAGTAGCTTGACAGTGGCTGCATGATCTTGGCAAGATCGCTTTCGGAGGCGTTGGAGTTGTTTTGGGAGAATAGCCGGATTGGTTGGAAAGAATTTTTATCGGCTCCCATTCACTCCCCCCTCTCTGGTCGCCGTTTCGGTCCTTCAATTGGTATCAGAGCCGGTTATGGGTCTTTGCGACTCTAACCAGTCTAAGATCCAAAGATTGCGTACCAAGATCGGGGTTCCGGGCCTCCGCACTTCGATGGGAAGAACTACCCGAACTGGGTCGCGCGTATGGGCGCTTTCTTGCGAGGCAAAGGAAAGTTGTTGTGGGATGTGACCAAAGATGAAAACTATGTCAATCCCACCAACTTAGATGCCCAGGATGCAAAGGATAAGTTTGAGGCAAACGCTAGAGCTGTTGACTACTTGTTCCGTGCTCTGTCTGCCGAGGAGTTTGAGTGAGTTTTGGGCGAGGACCTAGCTAGCCAGATCTGGCAGAAGCTCAAGGTAGCCCACGGTGGTGATAGTCATGTGAAGGCTATGCTTTTCTCGATGTATCGCAGAGAGTATGAGAATTTTGCTCACTTGCCTGGAGAGTCTGTTGATGCTTTGTTTTAGCGTTTCACTTCCATAGTCAACAACATGAAAGCGAACATTACCGTACTCCCATACTCGGATCATGACAGAGTTATCAAGCTCTTGCAAGCACTTGATAGATCCGTGTGGGGTGCCAAGGCTGAGGCGATCATGGAGTCAGCTAACTATGAAACTTTGTCTGTTGATGAGCTTTTCTCCAAGTTGAAATCTTCTGAGGTTGGTAGACGGTTTCTTGCCAAGGCTACGAGTCCGACTGATTCTCATAGTCTGGCTCTAGTCGGTGGCTTTGGTGATGGACATGCTAATACTTTCAGACACTTTGCTTTGTCTTCTCTTGTGTCTCTTCCAGACGAGGAGTTTGTGGTGCTGAGCGAGGAGGATCTCGCGTTGCTCACGAGGAGGTTCGAGAGGATGTACCAGAACCGCAAGGGTTCGAGGTGTGCCGGGAGTACGTGCTACAGATGCGGGAAGATGGGCCACCTCATCGCTGAGTGCCCAGAGGAGATCAAGAACGACTACAATCGCAAGCATCGACCGCGAGACAAATACAAGCACCGCTCCAAGGACAAGCACCACTCCAAGCACAAGAACAAGGAGGAGAACACCGACACCTCGTCAAGCTCAAGCAGCGAGGAAGAAGACCGTGGCCACCGCAAGGAGAAGAAGCACAAGAACCGCAACTTCAACGGGCTTTCTGGGGTCGCTATGAACTTCTGCACCGTGGCGCACGACTCCAAGAACAAGAACGTCTCCGACTACGACTCTGACTCCGACTCCGAGGATGAGGTATTGACTGATCCCACCTCTTGGCGTAAGGAGATTGCTAGATTAGAGCAGTTGGTCGATAATCGCGATGATGTGCTTAGGAAGACCAACAAGGAGAAGAGAGAGTTTAGGTCTTTGCTAGGAGAGTCCAAGGAAAGAGTAGCTGAGCTTAAGGCCTTACTTTCTGAGACTGGAAAGAAGGTGATGGATTTTGAGTCTTTGCTTGGTGAGTCTAGAAAGAGAATAGCTGAGCTTGAGTATGAGATTGGTGTGCTAAAAGATGCTCCTATTGTTTCTGATGAGATTGAATGCTCTTTCTGTGATGTGCATCTTGCTGATTTGGTAGCTCTTAAGGATAAACACATGACATGCCTTGATGAACTAGAAGGTGCTAGGGTTGAGCTTGCTGAGTTGAAGTCTAGATCATCTTTGCTAGGTGCTTGTACTTCTTGTCCTGCTTTGCATGCTCAGTTGCTTGAATCTCGTACCATGATTAGTTCACTTGAAGCTCAATTGAAATCTCCTATTGCAAACTCTTGTTCTGCTTGTGATGTTGTTGCTTTGAGGAATGTTGAGCTGGTGCAATCTGTTGATCCTTTGCAAGATGAAAATGATGAGTTGCGACAGTGTTTGGGTTGGTTGTCGGGTCGCGAGCCACAGCTTAAGATGTTGATTGCTGGGTTCAAGAGAGCTGATGGTCGTGGTCTGGGTTCTGAGAAAGCTGGTGACTGTAGTGGTGAGAAAAAGAGAGAGCAAACCAGTTCAACCACAAACACCTCAACACCACCAGAGAAAACTCCTCCAAAGAACAGCTTCACACCTAAACCCAACCACTTGTTGAACAAGCTTGACACCACTCCAGATCCTCCCAAGTTTCCCCCAAAGACAAGCGACTTCCTTTCTTGCTTTTGTATCTTGTTTTCATCTTTTGTATCATATCTTAGGATGAGCTTCTCCTATATGCAGTGATTGGTACAACTTGCTACATTTTAGAGTTTAGGCAGGCTGGCTAGGGATTGATTGTATGGATGGCTATGCTCTTGATGGTTTTGATATATATTCTTTTGAGATAGTCTCTTTTGAATTAAAATGATAAACTGAACTTAAATCTTTCACCCATGAGTAAATGCCTTTGCATGTCTTATTTGAGCCGAAATGTCTATATTTTGCTTAAGGTCATGCTAGGATGATATTCTTTTCATTTGGGTCAAAGATCGTTGTCATTGTAAATGTTTAGCCCATGTTTATCTCATGGAGGAGCATAAGCTTCTTTTGTCGCAAAGACATTTCATGTACCATGCTTAATTTGAAAAACTTGAAAAATGAGATGTCTATGCATGAAAGAAGAAAGATGAGAAAAAGATTTATTTGAATATATTTATGCTCATGTCTCTATGCTTTCACCATTGCACACACTTGCACACATGGGTGCTAAGCGGTTGCATGTTGTTTGCCGGAGAAGTCTCCCATGAGAAGTGAACACATGGCTCCGTGCTTTGACATGACATGAGATAGATTTTGGGCGTTTATAATGATCTTTTGTCAAGAATGCTTGTTCTATCATGATCTTGGTGAGATGAAGTTTATTTTTGCTCAAATGGTCCATGTTTAGGACTTTGCTCATGAGGTGAACCTTTCGAAAAAATTGCACAAATTGATCATGGCTTTGTCAAATGGCTATATATCTTCACCTTCTTGACGGCAATGCCCTTATGATGTTGTGGCCTGTCTAGTTTGCCTGTTCTCTAACTTGTAGAATTTTGTATCGCTCATTGCCTATTTGAGAAGCTTAGAGTTGAAATTTGTGCATTTTTGCCTTGATTTGTGCATTGTCAACAAGGGGGAGAGTTTGAGCATTGGAATACCTTGCTGGGCACTTATGGAAGGTTTTCGAGTTGAAACGACATCATTCCGAGCATTTTTCTGAGATTTGCATTTTTGTGCTTTGACTGGGCAGGGCGGTGTGACCGCCCCTGCAGGGCGGTGTGACCGGCCCTGGAGCAAGGGCGGTGCAACCGGCCTCCAAGGAGGTCCAACCGGCCCTGTGCAGTGGCACGAGGTTTTGTGGGATTTGATTCTCTTTCGATGCATTTTCACACGCACAAGTTCACTTGTTCAGGGGGAGTTTGCATCAATGCAGGGGGAGTGCTTTGAGTGTTCTGAAAAGTGATTTGGAGATTCGTGACTTGTGTTTTGTGCTTTGCTCTTTTGCCGATGGTGTTGAGCCCTTTCGCTTCTTCTTGAAGGGTCGGCGTTTCTGGAGCTTTCTCTTGCGAAGTGACTTTGTTTCGGCTTGTCTTTGCTTTTAGTCACTTGCTTGAGTCTTGGTTTCGATTTCTTTTCTATTTTCTTTTTCTATCTATGATTACTATGTGTGTGTTGTCAATGCACTCATCAAGGGGGAGATTGAGGACTCGGTGTGTCCGAGGACCGGTGGATGGTCGCTTCCTGGTGTGATGAGTGATTGACAACGTGGTGTGGATTGACGTTTCCCTTGGCTCAAGTATTGCAGGTGTAGAATGCGGCTTGATTGCATTGGTGCAGGTGAAGAACAGGCGCGAAAGGTCTTAGCCATGGCGGCCTCCGAGGAGCGGAGAGACAAGTAGGCTTGGTTCGAGGGACCCGGTGGCCGGATGGATCAAGTGCGGTTCACATGCTGGCAAGAACGAGCAAGGGGACGTGGTTCCGGTGCGAGGTAGCGGCTCACAACCGAAGCTCGTACGCGGACGAGAAGCCGGCGCAAGGTGGCGGCTAACGAACCGAAGTTTGCGCGCGGGGTTTGGTGATTTGGCCACAAAATCATCGGTGGAACGGTTTCCCTTGGTTTGGGCCTCAAAACCAAGGACCGAGGACTCGACGTAGCGACGGCCCGGCCTGCCAGCCAGGGGCGGTCCAACCGCCCCCCAGGGGCGGTGTGACCGGTCCCACCTGGGCAGGTCGCCCGTGAGCGTCGAGGAGCTTCGATCCGGAGGACACGCGGCGTGATCGCAAGGCTTGCGTCGGAGGGAAGCTAGCTTGCGGTGGAAGGTGTCCCAGCCGGAAAAATCTTCGCGGAAAATGTCATATTCGCCCCTGAGGGGTATGTATCGCTTAGGGGTAGTTTAGTCTTTCGAGCACCACCATTTGGACTATATAATAGACCCTCTAGGGGTGGTGGCTGTTATCTCTTCTAGTTTTCTCTTTGGTTTTCCTTTGAATTAGTTTTCTCTTCATCCCCTTCACCTAGAACTACTTCTAATCTTTCTTAGTTTTGTATAGGTGAATTCATGGTTATGTGATGGAGTTTGTGCTGCTCATCTTTGTGCCATGATTTGATTTCCCGAGCTCCTTTTCTTTTTTCCATTTTCGGAGGTATTTTCGGAGCCATTTTTGGGGGATTTTCGTTCTTCATTTCTAGCCCGTTTTCTCTCGGATTTCTTTGGGGGAATCACGTATGAGTGCCTTGTGCCTCTTTTCTGGTGATCCCTTGCCCCCAAACGCCGGGAATCGGTTTAGATTTGAAGTTTTCGGGATGAACTCGTGGAGGGTGTGTTCTTCGCTAGATTTGAAATTCCCGGAGTTCTAGGGAGTTAGAGGCCGAGATTTTTGGGGCATAGCCTCTCCTTGAGGTGTATATCATCTACCCAAAGTTTCGTCTCAAAACTCCAAGCCGTTTGGGAGATCCGTTCTCGAGTTGACCTTTTTCCCGTGCTGTCTGGCAAGACCGGTGCGACCGCCCTCGGATACCGGTGTGACCGCCCCTGGCAGGCAAGGGCGGTGCAACCGCCCCTGGATAGAGGTGCAACCGCCCCTGGCTGAGAGTTGCTGATTCGTGTAGTTTTCGATCGATTCGTGTTGGATTTGTTCGATTCGTGTTCCGCTGCGTTGATCTTGTTCCTAGGGTCAGTAGTCCTCACAGTAGCTACGTGATCTTGGCAAGATCGGTTGGTAGGCTTTGGAGTTGAGTTGGGAGTAGCCGGATTCGTGAGAGAAATTTTTATCGGCTCCCATTCACTCCCCCCTCCCTGGTCGCCTAATCGGTCCTTCACCCGCAAACCATCTCGCCGCCAGGTTGCTCCGCCGGCGACCTTGCCGCTCCATGCCGGGCCATTGCCTCCCGCACGCTCCCTCGCCCTCACCTCACCCCGCTCGAGCTTCCCCAAGCTTCAGCCGAGCCTCCCCGCCAGCGCCACCGCCGGCGTTGGGGAAGACAGAGCCGCCGCCGCCCAGTTCCGCCGTCCGCCGCCGCCATGCCACCTCCGGCCGCCCAGCCTGCACGGAATCCACTCGAGGTGAGGCGGTGAGCCCTTCTAGCACGATCTCGTTGAGCCCCGTGGCCCCACTTCGCCGGCATCCGGCCAACCCGCCGCCTGCCATGGCCCAGGGACCACATTGCAAAGCCACAAATCTTTTCAGGGGTCTTAGCGCAAGTTTACAGGGGTTAATCTGTAAATAGATTGTTCAGATCTAGGATTCAAACCCTAAAACTTTAAAAATCGGTTAAAAATCGTAGAAAAGTCAGAAAAATGCAAACCCAATTCTGTTGTACTCCTGGTGCTGTGATCTACCTTTCCTAGAAAGCATGTATAGGTGTTTTCTGTGTAGATTTTAAATTAAGTTCAAATCTGTTCAAACTTAAATTATGCACAGTTTGAAATATATTGCCTTGTTTGTGCTAGTTTTTGGATATGTTGTAGCTGGTGAAGTATCTAGGCTCCTGCAAAAAGTTAGCATATAGTTGCACACTAAATTTTTGTGTTATGATTTATATAAGATGTCAGCACACATCTGGATCTATTAATTTTAGTAATTAATCTGTTCAGTAATTAAATCCCAACTTTTTGCAGTAACTTGTTTACATCATGTTATATCTGTGATAAATGTTTGAGCTCAGTTTAATCTGTTTAGCTTGCTCCTTTAAATCATAACAGTTTAATTTGAGTAATTATAACAGCAAGATCCTGTGATCTTTTGAAGCTACCCTTTGGCATGTCACCTTGTTTAGGCTAGGATAGGCTCTGGTAAACTTCTAAGGATCATTTGATTATAGTGTGATTTATTAGGATTTATTCTTGATGATAGTGTACTGTACTTGTTTATTTTGTTGTGATAAATGTATGCATGATCTTGGCCTAGTTTTTGGTCAGTAAATCAAGTAAACCACAAAGATCTTGCTGTAATTTTCTCACATTATAATCATGAACCAAACTGCCAGAATAAATTGTTGAAGTTACTTTGCTTAAAAGGCTAAATAATGATAATTCACCTCTTTAAGTTAGTTAAACAAATTAAATACCTCACTTCACACAACCATGCTATTTTATGATGAAATCAAAGTTAAATAATATATGTGTACACAATCACCATCAACAAACCCCAAATACTTTAATGAGTAATTACAACCTTTGTTAAAGAAAGGGAAGATCAGACAAAATTGTCCAGGTGAATGTGTCACTAAATACACCCCGAGTCCATCATTATGCAACTGTGATGACTCGACATAAGATCATGTACTTAATTGCATATGCATTCGTGTAGAACAAGCCCTCGCTGTCGGAGACTACGAACTTGTCCCCACTGGAGGAGAAGGCCAAGCTGAAGGCGAGGTGAACGCCGTCCAGGTCGAGCAAGACCCGAACGTTGCTGCCGAGGATTCCCAAGCTAACACTGTGCCCGAAGGCAAGCCCCGGAGCATGTCCTATGTTTCAAAATCTTGCAACTATGTTTGTTAAGTTTTGCTTGTGCATTTACGTTTCAGGAGTTGAATTGAAACCCTAGTTGCATGATCCGAGGTACCTATGCTTTGCAATACTAGTATGATAGGTCGATAGCTGCCACGCTATAAGGACCCGGTAAAAGTCGAGTGATCTCCTGTCACTCGCGAGATATAGTAATCAACTGCTCTACTTATGTTGGAATCATAAGGAGGACGGGCGGGGATTTTTGTCATGTAGATGCCCCATCCGTGTATGCTAAAATTGGTTAAGGCCGAATGGTGTGGTACCGACGGTTAAGTTTTTAAACGTACTAAGCACTTGTCGATTCTATGGGGTCGGTAAGTTTAGTACCTACATGACTTCAGGGTGCGGTCTTTTTCCTGCTCCTTCCGGGAACTTCTTCCCCATGCCTCGAACATGTGGGTACGAGGGGCTTAAGTGTTGGTTCGGCCGGCCTTAGACCTGGTATGCCAGGGGGAGTTTTGTCCTAGACGCGACTGGGGGATTGATGGGAACTACCTGGTAGCGCTAGCCTTTGGCTGAGTGCGATGATCCAAGTGTTTAGGTCCACCTTGCAAGGTTAAAATCGGTTCGAACTGTCTGTTTCTCGCAGCAAATGAGACTACTTAACCCCGCTGCTACATTGAGTAAGAAGTGGAACATGATGATGGAAAGAAACTTGATGCTTGCTTAATTGCTTGCTCCACTTGCTTGGTTAGTACAAGTTGCTTACCTAGAATGGTTAACTTTAACTAGAACTCGATGCTAAAATATTGAAAGTAAGGATCCACTCTTAGTCGCTCTTTGGCAAAACAAACTCACCAGCCAAAAGCCTTGCATGTCTAGAAGTTGGTGATGTAGCTGTCACCCGACGGTTAAGTCTTGCTGAGTATTAGTATACTCAGCCTTGCTTGTTGAAATGTTTTCAGGTAGTGCTCTTGAGGAGATGGTTGCAGGTCTTACCTGGCCAACCACCCTTCCTCCTGGCTGGACTGTCATGTGGGACGAGGATGCATCCGAGTGATGTCACGACGGCTTCACGTGACGTCATTCCCGTCGAATAAATTAGTTTATTTTCCGCTGCTTTCGAAACTCTGAATAACCGTTACTTTATGCATTAAACGTGGTTTGTAATAAATTACCTCAAGTGGGACCTATTTAATACTTGTGGATTGTTGTAACTCTGGGACCCATCTTCGAGTGGGTATTTGTACGACTTGTTTCGATCGAGGTAACTGTTCGTGGTTGCATCGGGCTCGACCCGACAGACTATCAGATTACTCCGATTTAATTGCGTGACGACCAATGGAAGGTTAGCGCACTTAAGCCGGATTAATTTGAGCAGGTTCTGTCACAAATGGCCTCCTTGCGATCTTGCGCAAACCGATGTAGTTTCTGCTTGACGGGCTTGGCGGTCTTGATCAAGTCCAAGGAGTGCTTAGCCTTCTCCCTCGGGACACCGGGCATATCTGATGGCTTCCATGCAAATATATCCCAGCTGGCCCGGAGGAAGGAGGTGAGCGTGTCTTCCTATTTAGGAGTGAGCCCTGTCCCTTTGAGGGCCGTCTTCTTGGGGTCATCGAGTCTGAGGCCGACCTCCTTTGGTGTCGCCGTCGGCTCCAATGTTGTTGGCGTCGCCTGCTGCTCTGGGATCTCCATTGGGTCGGCAGCAACTTGGCCACGATGCTACCATGAGCTCGCTGTAGCTGACTTGCTAGGACAACTCGGCGAGTCGGATCGCTTCACTGTCGCACTCGAAGGACGTCTTGACGACACCTCAGATGGTTAAGACTCCGTTCGGGGCCGACATCTTCAGTACCAAGTAGGTATGGTTGGGTATGGTCATGAATCGGGCCAACATGGGCCTGCCGAAGATGGCATGGTAGGAGCTCTCGAAGTCGACCACTTCGAAGTGGATGTGCTCGGTGCGGTAGTTCTCCATTGTGCCAAGGGTGACGGGCAAGGTTACCCAGCCAACCGGGTAGGAAGCTTTGTCTGGCACGATTCCAAAGAATGGCTCATCGGCTTGCTGTAGCTTGTCGTAGTCAAAGCCCATGCTGTTCAGCGTGGCTGTGAAGATGATGTTAAGGGCGCTGCCCCCGTCAACCAGGACCTTGGACAACAGGACTCTGTCCACCACCGGGGCTACCACCAAGGGGTAGGAGCCAGGCTCTGGCAGGTGGATCCAGTGGTCGGTGCGGCTGAAGGTGATTGGCAGCTCCGACCACTGCAGGTACTCGATGGGCCGGGTAGAAACGAGGTTAACCTCGCGAGCTTGGAGCTTTTGGCGGCGCTTGGTTTTACTCTGTCCGCCCATGATCACACGAACTGCGTTCTGGTTGGGTGCAGGCGCTGGCGCTCTTGGGTGTTCTTCGTCCTGCCTGGGACGTTCTTCGTGCCGGCGCTCATCATCATGACGACGGTCATCATTGTGGTTGTAGTATTAGTACTGGCAGTCATCACGTCGGTAGTCGTTGCGCCTATGATTCTGGCGGTGGTTGTATGGCCGTGCACTATCATTATAACGTGGCGCCGGGTTGAAGCGCTGCTTCTTGGGGGGAGGGTTCGCACCCAGCTCCCTGAGGAGATTGCGGCACTCCCGCAAGCTGTGAGTTGCGTCCTTGTGGAATGGGTAGAAGTCATCAAGGGTGTCTTTGAACTCCTCCTGTAGGAATCTTGATTCCACACGGCCTTCCTCCTCGGCAACCGCGACCAGTGGCTCGGCGCCGAGTCTTCGAATCTTGGCCGACTCATGTTTCCTGACATGATCGTGTCGGTCGTCGTCTTCGGTGCGTTTGCCCTTGTTCTTCAGCTGGGCTTGCTCTGCCTCATCCGTTCTGGCCTCCAGGTTGACGACGTCCATGAGCACGCCTACATCATGGGGTTGACCTTGAAGAGCGTGCGGAAGAAGCTTGGCTCGTACAAGCCGCGGCGGAAAGCGTCGATGACTTCCCGGTCCATGACATCTGTAAGCTTGTTACGGCTGTCGAAGAAACGATTGGCGTAGTCCTGTAGGCTCTCGTTCTTCTTCTGCTTCACGTTATCGAGGTCGTAACGTGAGCCGGGCCGGGTGTAGCTGGCTTGGAAGTTCTTGGAGAAAGCTGCGCAAAGATCTTGCCAGGTGTCGATGGAGTTACGAGAGAGCCCCTAGAACCATAGGAGGGCCTCAGGGTCAAGCATCACAGGGAAATAGGCTGCTGCCTGGTCGTTGGACCCATGAGCGACCCGGACCGCCGTGTGATACTGCTTGAGCCACAACTTTGGTTCGGAGCGTCCATTGTACTTTTCCACTTGGGTTGGCTTGAACCCGTCGGGATAAACAACGGCCCGCAGCCTTGGCATGAAGGCGGCAAAGCCATCGAAGACATCGTCGTCGCCTTGCACTCGCTCATACCGCGGCAGTCGGCCGGCCTTGACTCTGAGTCGGACACCGCCTGGGCGCCGAGGTTCTAGCCGCGGTTGTGGGCGGCGGGCAATGAGAGGCTCTCCAAACTCTTGGTCGTAGCGGTCGCGGGCCATCAACACATTGAAAGCACGCCGTTCCTCGTCAGCCGCGGTGGCGTCATCGCTGTCGGCGCCGCGTCCCCGGCGATCGGGTGGGTGTTGGCGCTGTTAAATGACACACTTTTAGTGCCATCTAGGTTATGTTTTTGGACTAATCTTTATACTAACCCCGCCACTTGGCACTGAAATAACCCCGTTTCCGCTTGTGCACATGTTTCTGGAGCATTTTTTGTTTACGCATTGTATTTGGCTATTTTGGAGCGAATATGGGCTAAATCTAAGAACTAGCAACAACACGGCAGGATGAATGCCAAAAGCCTTAGTGAAGCCCAAAGGAATTGAAGCCCGTTCATGCTCTACTCCAACGGGCCACCTCTAGACAAGGCTTAATTGAAGATAAGGCCGGAGCAAGGCAAATCCAGCGCAGACTCTGAGGTCACATAAAGACCCATCCATATCCCGAAGCAAACGACGTCCAAAGCCCACAAGAATTGGAACACAATATATTGAACATCAGAGAAGAGTGCACGCAAAAGATGGGACCGAGGCGGGCCAAAAAGGCCCTGGGCCGGCCGGCCAGGGGCCCCCTTGGCTGCGCCGCCCAGGCTTTTTCTGTGCCGCCTCGGCCTCCTATTCGAGCTAGGGTTTACTCGCTATATAAACAGCCAATCTTCCAGAGGAGGGCATCATCCATACACGAAAAGTCGGCGAAACCTAGAAGAGAGCACCGGAGGGAGACGACGGCTGCCGCAAGTCCTCGAAGTTGTCTAGGGGATGGCCTAGGCCGACCCTAGCCGCCATGGCCGCCCTGCATGGTTGTGCTATGGTGGAGTTCAGGAGCCAATCGTTCATCATCTATGGTATGTACTTGGAGGTGATGGTGTAATGAACATATTCGTTTGAGTAATGATAATCATGTCATCTGATCTATTAGCGACTCAATGTCTCCTTTTATGCTTTCTACCTATCATGAATGTGCTTGATCTTAGTCTAGATCTAGATTAGACTACTTAGCTTGCTTTGTGTGATCATGGTGATTAGACCTAGTAAGTGGATCCTTCATGATATCTAGACACGTTCACTTGTGGGTGTGCCCTTGTAACTAACCATGCTGTAGGGAGCGCTGTGACAGGGCGTGGCCTGTAAGATGGTGTTCTCGGGAGGTTGACCTAAGGTAAGTGTTTAAAGATGCTTTGGATGAGATGCATGATTTGTTTGCTCGTTGGCTAGAACTACAACTAGAAGGCGATAGGCCTAGTTACCCCTTTGGTTGCGCTTTACCTTTGCCTATGCTTGTGGATGAGATCAACCCTATACCTTAACTCACATCTATAGGTTTACCCTCTATGCAATCAACGCTTAATGTTACGATTAGATCTATTAGATTAGATGGAAAACCCTAGGTAGTTCGTAGTCGATCCACGGATTGATAACCTTAGAAGAATACTCTAAGGGAAAGGCTACGATGATCCGTGCGCTTGCGGTGGATCTTGGCGTGTGTTTGCGCCGCCAACAAGCTTTTCTGGCGCCGTTGCCGGGGATCGGCAATACAAACCCTAGGTCAATCTATCTAACCTTTGGACTAACCCTAATTTTATTATTGCATATATCCTGTGTTTCTTGTTTGTGTCCATGAATGCAGGTAAAATCATAGACACAAAGCGATCGAGAAGCTCTTAACATTCGGGTTTCAACAAGTTCAATGCCGTTTCAACATGATGATGAAGATGCCAAGATTAAACTCTTTGGTGGTAGGTGCTAACTTTGTTAGTGGCCCAGCATCCGCCATTGAGTCGACTCGCTACACAAGAAAAGATGAACGAGGTATGCCGTTGTGTCATTTAGTCTAAAAGACTAATATCTTTCGGAGATTTGTTTGTTCAAAGTACTAGGTGTTGGAAGCGAACATGTCAAGCAAAGGAACGATTTGAGGAGAGCTCTCTACATTGAAGAAGATGATTTGGAAGAGTTCTATATTGATGGAGAAGACTAGAAGATCAAGGGAGACTCATGCATGAAGCAATTGAAAGGCCACCCATAAGATCAATTCAACCTTGGAATTATTCGCGTCGTCCAGGATAGGGTTGCCTTTCAAAGCAGATTTGGGAACCTAAATGGCCTCCAATGAAAAAAGTTTGATTACCTATGGAAGACATGATTTGGAGTTTGGAGCTAGGAGATATGGCCCCCGAAATACATGCTTAACAGAGAGCCCGAAATCAGATAGATTATCTTACAACGCTTTTTCAGGGATCTGAACTTCATTTTCAAGCCAAGTCATAAACAGAAAAGTTGGAGAACATTTCGTGCTATACAATTTAGGCTCTGAGTTTGCCCTATTTGGAGTCCGGACGTGAGATATATGACATCAGGAAGGAAATACTTCGAATCTGGAAATTCTGGGCGAGTTGGATCTTAAGGAAATCAGGTTTGCTTAACTCCCAAGCAAGATCTCGTGAAAGGAAGGATTAGGAACACCCCCAAGGCTTCCTCTACAACTCTCTAGGCACCAGGACACCATTAATCTCCTCTAGCAAGACACTCAAGAACCTCCTATGGCGATTGAGTGACAAGATCAAGAAAGAAGATCGTTCGGATCGTCTATACGAAGTGTAAGCACCTCCTCTCATCCCATCACTTTGGCTTGATCAAAAATCATGGATGAAACACACCATTGCCACCATGGAGTCGCTGGTGTACCAATGGTGATGACCTTGAAGCCAAAGGATGTGCGACATGACGCCCTAAAGACAACAAGATCAAGACATCAACATCTCCGGATCCATACACAAGAAGATACAAATGTCATCAGGTTTTTGCACGACCTCAGAAGCAAACAATAGAACATATATGGATTTTCATAACCACCATGAAGTTCATGTTCCAACGGATCAAGCGGCAAGGCAATTGGAGGTTCCTACGAGCGGTAATGGCCAAATTATCCAACGTCGCACGTCCTGAAATCAGCTCGGGACAGCACGCAGCGCCGGAATAGAATGAGCATAACTCTCTCATTTGAACTCCTATTTTGATTACCGACCATCCGTTGGAAAGGTAATTTCATGATCTTTTTAATAAATATATATTTTGGGATACATTCTGTTCTGGATGCAGGGGTAAATCCACGAAGAAGAGGCGGCAACAAGATGACAACATCAAGAAAGAGGAGATGGAGATGATGATCATGAAGAAAAGATGGGACAACGGTTCCATGATGCGTACACAATCAAATTCAGAAGCTTGAGACAAGAACAAATCCCCTAGAACATTAATGGATGAAGACACGAGCGGAGAACCTCAGAAACATTAAGATGTTGCAAGCGAACCACGACGAATCATACAAGGAGACATCAAGCTGCATGGATTACTTCGGATTCTCGCACGGAGAACCATGGCTTCACGACAATGAAAGGTACGTGAGAAAGTCAAGCTCTATGACTTTAAATGAAGCACTTTGCAGGAGGCAACCCGTTCTATCTATCTATATATATGAAGATGACCGTCTACATTGTGATAATTAATCAAAAACATCAAGTTACATCGTACCATTGCTCTAACAAAAGCCACAACAACACGTTGTATGATCTAAAAGATATTGAGAGAGCACTTTGTTTCTTGATCATGGAAAACTTGTAGACCCTTTTTGTGTGCCTATTAGTGTTTAGAGTCTTTTTCTTTGTGTCTTTGTAGAGAGATTTATGAGGCTTTGTGCAACTCTTTGACTCTAAACTTGTGGCTAGTTGACTTAGGCTAACCTTTTGTTTTAGACAACCATCATATCATGTCATGTTCATGTTGTTCTCCACCTTGCATTGCATTGCATATTTTGTTTTGTCCTAACTTTTGTCAAACCTACCTAAGCCTTCCTTTCAACCCCGCCAATCACCCTAGACAACAAGGATAGGATCGACTTGTGTAGTCTATTCTATCTCTTGTTCTAACTAAAATCTTTGACTAGCCTTCCTACACAAACTTAAACCTTAGGAAATATCTTATACCTTTAGCCATCCTAATATAACCTTAGATTTTGTTTTCCATCCAAAAATCTAACCTTTTATTTTTCTTTTTGTCTCAAAACCACCTTAGATAGAATTTCTATACCCAACTTCTCTCTTTAAAATTCTTGTTTTAAGCCAAAAATATAGGACACCCATAAACCTTCACTTAACCCTTGTTCTTGCTAACTCTTTGCATTTGCATGTTGCATTCACCCTATCGTTTCATCATGCACTTGTTAGCTTGGCTAAATTTTAAGACCTTATGATGATTGCTTCATATCTATATTAATGCTTCAATTGGGCATTTTCCTTTGCAAATTTGTGTAAACATGGTGTTTAGACAAGGTTGCAGACCATGATCATATTGTTTTATAAGCCTTGTTAGCATTCATTTTGCATTGGTTGATTTATAAGCTTTGCAGTGCGCTTTATTTTTCTTGTGCTTTAAAGAACTTTAACCTTGAGATGAGCATGGTGTTTTGACCTTGGTTAAATCTTTTTGGCTATGGAGAACTTAGGCAACCTAGTTGTAACATGGTGTTTAGAACTAGGTGTAAACACTGTGTTTGTTTATATACCTTCCTCTCATTTGCATACACATCGTGCACTTGCACACACGAACACTCATTAGGATTGACTTCTACTAAGCTAGCTATGCCACAAGTTAAGGTCTTAGGGAAGTCATTGGTTTGTTGGCATTTGTATAGTAGCGAGTACTCCCGACTATCACCTCGGGGGTAGTGTACACACTTGAATTGTTTTGCAGGCATGATGAAACATTCCTAAGAATTTGCGATCAAAGAGTTAAAACCAAAATCATAGACACCTCTCAATCTCAGAAGGAACACTGCTGTTTTCATCAATTGTAAGCACATGTTCAGAAGTGTACAACAAGGAAAAGGTCAATATTCAGAAGCATCATCAAGTTCTCATTCCAACTCATCCAAGATCATGACATTTGAAGACTCGAGCAAGGAGATATGTAGAAAACATTGAGCGCTGCGCGTGCTGAAATCAGCTCGGGACAGATTACGTCTCCAGAGTAAAAAAATAGCATCTCTCTTGTCCGGAATACGTTTGGGCAAATGAGGACTCGTTGGAAAGATAATTTTGAGCACTTTGCATTGGATCAATAATTTAGTACATGTTCTGTTCTGGAAGATGAAGAAAAATTCGTGGAAGATGAACAACAACGAAGAGAACAAGGAAGGAGGAGAGGATGATGTGAAGAATGATTGGGACAATGGATTAGAGACAACAAGAAGTTGAGGACAATTAAGGGAACAAAGGTGAAAGAGCAAAAAGATAATCTCCAAACATGGCAATAGGATTCCAAGAACAATGAGACGGTTCACTTTCTTCTTCTACGCTTAGCAACATGCTAAGCATGGGGGAGGATTTGCGGGACGAGAGGAGACAAGCCACTTGGAGTACAAGGATCACCACGAGATGCTCATAACTTTTCTTTCATGCTAAGCACGATACTAAGCATGGGGGAGGCACGCTGCACTTCACTACGAGCATAAAAAAGGACGGTAAGTCTCCCTCAACCTTCTCTTTGCCCATTGTTTTCTAAATGCCTGTACATATACATGTGATCGACCTTAGTGTAGAAAGCCTTTGTATATCTCTCTTGTTAATAACATGGCTACTAGGAGGACAACCTAGTTTTTGTTTGAATAAATATTAATCACCACCACATTTGTGCTCACCACGATGATATCATTTGTTTATGCTTTGCTTATGGAAAAATGATGAAAGTTGCCACTTTGTTTTACCTACACTATGTCGTATATGACTTGACTAATTGCTCTCAATTAAATGAATATAAATTGACATAAATACCGACCCTTTAATTTGTGGAGGTTAAATGACTAATTTCTAGACCCACATACTCTATGATTGCTCTTTGATTTAAGTTTACCGATGACCTTAAGCCTTGTGTTGTTTTTATTTAAAACTTAAATCTTATGCTATCTACATTCGTGAGTCTCTTGCAAAGTTCTACCTACCAAAGCCTATATTTATGCATGTTCTTTCATGACGAAACCCTTAGATTGCAAACTTATATTTTGATGAGTTGGATTAGGATTGATTTCTTTGGTACAAGACTAAGAAGCTGGTCATTCCGTTTTGCGTACCTTCTCTTTGCTAGCCCTTTCTATCCATGCATTGCTAGTTTCCACACTGGGAATTTTGCAAACCTCGCTGGATATCCACCCTAAACCCAAAATCATCTCTTTGTGATTACCTCCTTGACCACAACCCAAAGATTTGAGTATGGAGAATTATTCGGTAGAGCTTCAGGAAGAACAATGGCATCACACGAAGAATATAATTTTGGGAAGCTTCTACAAGTACGTTGGAGAAAAATCAGAAGAAACAGGGGCAAGAAAGGCATGTGCCACGCGGCCAGAGCACCCCTAGGCCGCGCGGCTGGCATTGTTTTATCCTCTGCTAGCTTCAAAATTTTTTGTAGATCATCTCCCTGAGGATTGAAGTCATTCTCTGCAAGATCAGAAGAATTTATACTATACTCAGCGGTCATTTAATTTCCTACTCATTTGCTCGAGGACAAGCAATCGTTCAAGCATGGGGGGAAGGAGTCATCGCATTTCTCTGACTACCGCTGAGTAAGTATCATGTTACAAAATGTTCTAAGGAGCATAAAAGAAAAATAAATAAGAAAGAAGTGAAAAAGAAAGAACAAAGAAAAAATGAAGAAAAGAAAGAAAATAAAAATGCTCTTTAGTTCTTTTTGTTTCATTGAATTCTTGGTGCCTAAAAGATATATTCCATACTCATTTATTCCAACCATGTGCAATCCGATAACGAGGACTTCATTTGTTCCTCGGTGTCACCCTTTGTCATTTGCACATGTCCACCATTTAAAAAGTGTGTGTTCCATCTCTCTCCCTCTCCAAGATTTATTTTCTCATGGCCTTTTTGACAAGTCTCGGTAAATCCATTAGATTTCTCTCTTAGTTTGACAATATTTCAGATATAGTATTTTGCTATGATTGTTTTAACCTACCAAGCTCTCGATAAGCCTTCCGCTTTCATATATGAGTAGAATAGGTGGAGAATAATCTAGTATAGGCTTGAGCGACTTGACGAGATGAGAGTTTCCATGAACTTTTGCAAGAGAACCTCACATGTGCATGTTTTTGAAAATTCCTCATGATTGAACAAGGTAAAGGTTTGAAGTTAGCTTAAATTCGAGAGCATTATATTTATTTAATTGTGACTTGTGCTTTATTGTTAGTCTATCTTCCATAAAGAAAAGTAGCCGATCACAACTTGAACTTTAAATGCTAAACACTTGAGAGAGCAATATGTCTTGTTGTGTATGACTAAGTGCAGGGAAGGCATTGAAGGGCAATGCTGATTTCTATGGTAAGCATGTTCCTAGACTTACTCGAGGTCGAGCAAGATTTAAGCATGGGGGGATTGTTGGCGCTGTTAAATGACACACTGTTAGTGCCATCTAGGTTATGTTTTTGGACTAATATTTATACTAACCCCACCACTTGGCAATGAAATAACCCCGTTTCCGCTTGTGCACATATTTCTAGAGCATTTTGGTTTACATAGGGTATTTGGCTATTTTGGAGTGAATATGGGCTGAATCTAAGAACTAGCAACAACACGGCAAGATGAAGGCCAAAAGCCCTAATGAAGCCCAAAGGAACTGAAGCCTGTTCATGCTCTACTCCAACGGGCCACCTCTAGACAAGGCAATTGAAGATAAGGTCGGAGCAAGGCAAATCCAGCGCAGACTCTGAGGTCACATAAAGACCCATCCATATCCCAAAGCAAACGACGTCCAAAGCCCACAAGATTTGGAACACAATATATTGAACATCAGAGAAGAGTGCACGCAAAAGATGGGACCGAGGCGGGCAAAAAAGGCCCTGGGCCGGCCGGCCAGGGTCCACCTTGGCCGCGCCGCCCAGGCTTTTTCTGTGCCGCCTCGGCCTCCCCTTCGAGCTAGGGTTTACTTGCTATATAAACAGCCAATCTTCCAGAGGAGGGCATCATCCATTCACCAAAACTCGGCGAAACCTAGAAGTGAGCACCGGAGGGAGACGACGGCTGCCGCAAGTCCTCGAAGTTGTCTAGGGGATGGCCTAGGCCGACCCTAGCCGCCATGGCCGCCCTGCGTGGTTGTGCTATGGTGGAGTTCAGGAGCCAATCGTTCATCATCTATGGTATGTACTTGGAGGTGATGGTGTAATGAACATATTCGTTTGAGTAATGATAATCATGTCATCCGATCTATTAGCGACTCAATGTCTCCTTTTATGCTTTCTACCTATCATGAATGTGCTTGATCTTAGTCTAGATCTAGATTAGACTACTTAGCTTGCTTTGTGTGATCATGGTGATTAGACCTAGTAAGTGGATCCTTCATGATATCTAGACACGTTCACTTGTGGATGTGCCCTTGTAACTAACCATGCTGTAGGGAGCGCTATGACAGGGCGTGGCCTGTAAGATGGTGTTCTCAGGAGGTTGACCTGAGGTAAGTGTTTAAAGATGCTTTGGATGAGACGCATGATTTGTTTGCTCGTTGGCTAGAACTATAACTAGAAGGCGATAGGCCTAGTTACCCCTTTGGTTGCACTTTACCTTTGCCTATGCTTGCGGATGAGATCAACCCTATACCTTAACTGACATCTATAGGTTTACCCTGTATGCAATCAATGCTTAATGTTAGGATTAGATCTATTCGATTAGATGGAAAACCCTAGGTAGTTCATAGTCGATCCATGGATTGATAACCTTGGAAGAATACTCTAAGGGAAAGGCTACAATGATTCGTGCGCTTGCGGTGCATCTTGGCGTAGCGTGCACGGCGTGCAAGCTCGGCTTCATCACGTGCCGCGTGGCGGTCCTCTAGCTCTAGCCGGAGGTCGCGGGCATTGTTCCTGACCCTGTCCCGGAGGTTTTCAGCTGGCCGCCGGTCATAATCTGGTCGGAGCTCATCACGGCGATGATCCTCTTGAGGGTCACGCTTGTATCTGGGGTTGCGCCCGTCATGCTGCTCGTTGTTGTCGCGGTCCAGGTGATTCTGGTCAAACGCTTCGTGAATGTCGTGGAGTTCTGACTCGTCATGACGACGCCTATCCTGGCCAGATTGGCTGTATGCTGAGCAGTTGCCCCAAGATCGCCCTGAGTTGTTGCGTCTGGATTGGTAAGACCGCTCGACTTGCTCTTGAGCAGCCTGGAGTGTCTGCTTTGCACGTTGCATGGCCGGGGTCTCTTCCATGTGATCGAGTTCCACTAGGGCGGCCGCGACGTTGGCTTGCGGGGTTTGGTAGGGTCTACCGAACTCGTTGTCTAGGTTCTGGGGCTAGATCCTAGGCTCGTTGCGACCACGGCGTGTGTTGTCGCGGTGAGCTTCTGCGCCGGCTATTGTCCTGCCAGGAGCGCAGCGGCGGCTGCTTCAGCCTCGCGTTGGCGCTGACGGGCCTTGTCTTGGATGCGGGCCTTGCGCCGTTCTCCTGCCGAGTCAGTCTCACCGTCCTGGGTGGCCTTATCTTCTGACACGAAAACCTCGCGCTGCGAGGGCATGCTGTAGGAACCATCATCTGCCTGATCAGGCAACGGTGCTGACAAGACATTGACGGCGATCTGGAACTCATCGCCGTCCGGAAACTGGGTGGGTCTGGATGGGCACTCAGGCGATGCCTGAGGCATCGGGCCGCAGATGCTGCTCGAGTATGTGGCCACCATGTTCTTGAGGCCAAAAGGAAGTTGGGTCGGCGCGCCGTGGAGGGTCTCCTCGGCCTGGGAGACGCATTCTGACAAGGTGTCATGGATTCGATCCAACCCGGCGCTGATCTCGTCAGGCGTTGGGAACCTGCGCGTGGGCAGCAGATCTGGGATCCTGTCCCATAGGGCCGATGGAAAAGTGGGATGACGATCCGAGGGCGTGCCTCTAGATCTTCGTCATCGGATCCGATCGGATCTGATGACGCATCAGGTGCCGAGTCGGCGGCGAGGTTGCCTGTCGAGTCGGGGTCGCTGGAGTCGCTACTAGGCGCTTGCGCAAAGAAGCTGATTCCCTCGAGATGCTCGGGGATTTCCTCCAGAGTCTTGGGGAAGATGACGTTGCGGGAAGGGGCTGCCATCGAGCTAGCTGTAGATGCTCCACGATCTCCCCTACCTGGCGCGCCAACTGTCGGACTTTGGGTCCGGCAATCCACCTGGGGGTACCCAAGTGGTTGATTTGTAGGAATTGGGGGGATCGTGAAGCTAGGGAACTCGAGGTAACACAGGAGACACAAGGTTTATACAGGTTCAGGCGGCCAAGAGGCACAAACCCTACGTCCTGTGTTCGGTGGTGTCTTGTATTGATGAACTCGTCAAAGCTCTTGAGCAATGGCAAGCCGGTGGGCGGTTACAATGGGGAACACGAGGATGATGTGACGTGTCCTCTGGGGGATGACCTAGGCTGCCTTATATAGGCTAACGGCCTAGGGTTACAAGTCGGTTGAGATCTAATCCTACCTGCTTACAATCAAGAAAGCAATCCGAGTCGGCTACAACATAATATCTAAGATATCCGGGCGCGATCTGCCAGTTGGGTCACGCATATCTCGCATGATCCGGGTGTCGCGCCGCACGCCTTGTGGGCTAAGTCTTCACAGTCTTGTCCGGCAAGCTCGGACTGTCTTGTGGGTCGGCTCATGAGTCGGCCCACATTGCTGTCAGATGTAGGCCCTAGCCAACTGACATCCTGGTCGGTGTGGGGCCCCTAGGTACCTATATCCCACAGTGCTTCTTTGAAATAGGTATATTGACTTTCGCCAAACACCCCCATGTGCACAAATAAGAAAGTGATGGTTTTCTCCCGATCCACACCTCATATGGACTTTGATCTATATTTTTGTTTGGAACTCTATTCAGGACATGACATGAAGTCAATAAAGCCTCCCCCGCCCATGCCTGTAACATCCCGTATTTTCGTAATCGAGAATATGGCTCTCTGTACCCTTGTGATAGTCCCTGGATCAGTAGCTATCACGTACAGATCTCGTTTCAGCATAATATCATAGTCGTACAAAGAATTTAGGTTTCAAGTGGAGATTTACATCCATACCAACATGGAGATACGAGTATAATACAAGCCTCATGGGCTGAGCGACAAGCGGAAGTCCTGCGTAGCAGTAGCTAAGTCTTCAAGTCTTCATCTTCGATCCACAGGCAACCTTGAGCGAAGCAGCGCTACCCATCTAACACATTCGGACTTGAACGGCAAGTCCTAACCTGCAACTCACAAACTATCCCTAAGGAATGGGATAGGGCCACGTCACCATCTGTATGCAAGGTTTAAGTGGTCTAGCATTTAAAGGGTAAAAGTATAACAAGGAGTGGCTCGAGTTTCCTATGCAGCAGCAGCAAAGAGTAAAATTCCATCATCATTATCCCAATCTATATCACAACACCACGGGCTATTCTGGCACGCCAGACTCCCGTCTCAACCTCACCATCTTCTCCTCTCGAGTCGACGGGGAAGCTTCTATCCTTCCCCGTCTCAACGGCAAACGCCGGACCTTATCCTGAACTAGTAGCTCTCATCCAGCCTATAAGTTTAGAAGAGGGGGAGATAGAAATCCCAAAACACTAATCAGCGAACAGAACGCAGGGGTGTCCATGACCGAGGACGCGGCTATACGTATAGTTTTAACTCTGCAGAGTGTGTACGCCAGAACCCACTCAGGCTGCAGACGGTGGCCGCCGTCTTGAGACACAACCCACAACCATGACTCCCTAACCGGATAGCACCAGCCTGAATTCCCGGACTTGGACTCATCGAGTAAACCCGCACGATCCGGGAGCGTGAGTCTCCAACACCACACAGGCGCTGAGAGTCTCGGAAACAAAGGGTGAGAATCGCCAGGCGCCGAACATGCCGAATATCCCATGGGCATGTTTGGAAACCGCCCAATCCTAACACACTACTCCCTTAGGACTGGTACCATCGAGAAAGAGAATGGCTGGAACCCCTCCCATAGGGATAAGTGGTGCGCACGTTTACATAGTCCCGCGAAGCATAGTTCCACCGATACATCTAGACCAGAGCAGCAAAGTCCTTCATCGGCAACCTTCATAGGTATGGCCCGCCTTCTCCTCAAATCCCGTCACGAGGTGCCCAAAGTTCCTCCCCGACCCAAAGGTTGGTTAATGTCTGCTTACTCCAGCCGGGGGTTCGAAACTCTCCAAGTTTTCCCATCCCAAAACACTCACGCCAAGAGGTTTTAAACCACCACTATATCCAACACATGCAAGCACAGCATATCATATATAGTAGTGTAGTAGGCAATCAAGGAATCAGGTTATATAAATAGGCTATGCGGGCTCATCATCATCTCATCAAATGCAATAAAGCGCTAGCAATTCTACTTGCAATGCCTAATAGGTAAAAAGTATCAGATGGACGTGAACCTGGAGTATCGTCCTTATCTTCGTCTTCAGCATAGTTGACGTCGTCGAAGAAGTCCGGGGCCTCCAGGGATCCTATAGGACGCATACATAAATAAATATCGGCATCTACTAGCAGACGAACAACAATTAAGAACCAAATCAGAAGCAAAAGAGACTCAAATGAACCCAAACAGTACACCAAAGGCTTAGTCATGATTTTAGAAAAATATAGAAACTGGTTTCATATTTTTCTGGGCCACGGTTGATTTATTATAATTTTCTGAAGTTTAAATCCCTTTTTCAAGGCTTTAAAACAATTCCAAAAAGGAAAATAAAACAGCCAAGGGCCTAAATGTAAAACTGCCAGGGTGGAAGAACCTATATGTAAATTCCTAGGGACCTATTTGTAAATTCAGAAAAGGTCAGGGACTAAACTGTAAAAGTGCATTGGGTCAGGTTTTGCTGACGTCATCGTGGGCCCAGATGACGTCAGCGTTGACCGGTCAACGGGTCAACGCCGACGTGGCGCACGTGTGGCGCAGACGTGGCGTACGCGTGGCGGCCGGTCAAAGAGAGGGTCCAGGGGCCAAAGTGTAAAAGCCAGGGGTGTTCTCGTAAATAGAAAAAGGAAGGCAGGGGTCCTGAGTGAAAAAGAGCATGGGCTTAATTGAAAAGGGTCGGCCCGCGGCTCGTGGACTCATTCCACCGTGAGCCGTGAGTGCAGCTCACGTGGGCTTGGTCCACGGGATTGGAATGCGGCCAGGTTTGGATCTTCTGTGGCTAGGGGGTCTGCGGCCAGATCGTGCGGCCAGGGGCGAAGAGTTGCGGCCAAGGTGTTCGACGAAAAGACTTGGCCGGGGTTCATGGCGGCAGCGGCGGCCGGCGAGGCCTAGCGGCGCGCCCAAGGGTTGGAGACGGCGGTCAGCCACGGTGAGGGTCGGCAAAACTCCGGCGATGGTTGGGTGAAGGCCTAAGTATTTAAAAGTGTCGGTCTTGCCCTTGGTTTTGGGTTACGGGCTGGCCTGCCATGGCTGGTGGCCGAAGGCGAGGGCCGTCAAGGGTGCTCGCCGTGGCACGGCGCCTACTAGCTCGAGCAAAGGCTCGTCCCGCAAGCGGCGACAGTCGGGACACACGCGCTCGGGTGCTCACGGCGGAGCGGCACACGGAGCGGGTGCGGCGGCGTGGTGCGGTGCGCCGGAGGGCGCACGAGCATGGCGAAGCGGCTACGCACACGTGCGGGGTTCCTGCAGCGAAATGCGACTCGAGGGTCGCTCACAACGAACGTGCGTGCGCGGGGACAGGCACTCCTGGACCGTGGCGCTGCCATCGGGGCTCGGCCATGGCGGCGTTCTAGGTGGCGTAGCTCGAAGACCGGACAGGCAGGCAAACCGGGATGAAGGGGAGGCTAGGGTGTGCTCACCGTCGGGTTCGATGGAGGACAAGGCGAAACGAGAAGTCGACGGTGAAGTGGCGAGGCGGGGCAGAGTGCGCTCGACGCGGATGGCGGTGCTCCGGGACGGCGTCGCAATTTTGGCGTCGCGGACGGCGCTCCTCCCCTCGTCCGGCTCCGGGCGCAGACGACGGGGAAGGCGCGGTGGCGGCGGCAAGGTGGTGTCGTCGCGGGCTTGAGGTGCGCAAGGGCGGTCCCAGCTTGACGACGGCAGGCTTGTGCTCTCCCCCTCGTGGTCCCGCTCGGGCGTCTTCGTCTTTAGCAGTTGGTGCTCGGTGGTGACGGCGGCGTTCCAGTCCGGTGGCGGCGACGGTACTCTTCCTTCTTGCGCGGGCAGTCCCTCCTCCCCCTCCTCGATTCCCCTCCCCCTCTTCTTCCTCTTGGTGGCGGCGCTGGGAGAAAACCCGAAAGGGGTGCGACTGGGGCACAGGAGCGGCGGCGCCCTTGGCTTTATAGCGGCGGCACTAGGGCGCGCTCGAGGAGGGCGTAATCGGGGACACGCGGACGGCCGGGAAGTGATCGAGCGCGCTCAGGGACACGCGGTGGTGGATCCGTGTGGGTGAGCTAGGGTTTGACGAGGCGGTGTGATGGGATCGCCGGTCTCGGCATGCGAGCCATCCCGGCGGTAGGGTTAGGATGGGGATTTCCCCTAGGTGAGCTTCTAGAAGGAGAATCCGAGGGTAGGGTTTGGTCTAGGCGGGAACGGGGTGAGGCGCGGGCGCGGTCAAGGCGAGGATCTCGCCTCCCTGTCGCGTTGTGGGGGCGGCGACAACTGTGGCGCGGCGCGGTGCTCCTCTGCTTTTTGGCGCGGGGAGACAAAGCAGAGGCGCGAGTGGTGGAGGAAGGGGAAAGCTGTGGCGGGCCCAACGCGTCGGTGAGACCGGGTGAGGGGGCGCGGTTGGTGGTGCAGGGCCAGCGGAAGGAGCTGGGCCGCTAGAGTTGTTGGGCCGAGGGGGAAAAGGATAGGTGGGCCTCGCGCGTGGGTTAGAAGGCTGGCGACCTGGTTACCTGGGTTTAGGAGGCCGGGCCAAGCTAGGTTAGGTGGGCCGGCTGAGTTAGTTGGCCCAAGGGAGGTTAGGTGTTAGATGGTTTAACTTTTTAGTTTATATTTGAAAGGAAGTTTCAAATATAAACTACACTCAAACAAGTGCAAACGTAATCCAGATGGAATTCCACAATTCCGGATAAAATCTAAATCACGCATGCTGAGTATGAGAAATATTTTATGCACGAATTAAATTACTAGGAATTTTAGAGAGAGCGATCAACTTATATTGCAAATCAATTTATGGCTCACAACAATTCACACAAAAAATTTTAAATTCTGATTTTCATTACAAGTAACATACTGCAAATTTGCGGGGTGTTACAATGCCTTAGACAAACCAGCACTGTCTAACATGGAATTAACCAAGTCAGTCAGCGTGCGGTTCTTTCTCTCGGCAATCCCGTTTGACTCGGGCGAATAGGGAAGCGTCCTCTCATGAATACTGCCATGTTCCTCACAGAACTCAACAAATATTTTAGGAAAATATTCACCATCACGATCAGACCTTGGACGCTTGATCTTTCTCTCTAGTTGATTTTAAAGTGGTCTAACGCTTCATCTTTAGTTTGCAACAAATAAACATCGCAAAATTTAGTCGCATCATCAATCAATGTCATGAAATATCTTTTTACACCTTTTGTCAACACACCATTCATCTCGCGCAAATCTGAATGTATGAGTTCTAGGGGTGCCAAGTGTCTCTCCTCAGCCACCTTGTGAGGCTTCCGAGGTTGCTTTGATTGCACACAGCTATGGCACTTAGAACCTTTGGCAATGGTGAAGTTCGGAATTAAACACAAGCTGGAAAGTCGAGACATCAAACCAAAATTAATATGACACAAACGTGAATGCCAAGTACTCGCATCATCACTAACATTGCCACAAATATGGTTCACTGATTTATTACAAAAATCCAAAAGGGAAAAGCGGAACAAGCCTTCGCAATCATAGCCGTTACCAATGAATTGTCCATGTTTTGACATGACTAATTTATTGGACTCTAACACTACCTTAAACCCGTTCTTGCAAAGGATCGACCCGCTCACAAGATTCTTGTTGATAGTAGGGAGATGATGCACGTTCCTCAGCTGCACGATCTTTCCCGAAGTAAACTTCAGATCCAGCGTACCAATGCCATGAACAGCAGCATGTGACCCATTCCCCATCAGCACGGAAGATATCAGCACACACATGAACATTAGCACCCATATCAAACCCCCAACTTGTGGGTTGAAATACTGAAAAGACAGTAAGTAGATTACTGTACCCATCTCCAGTGTTGCCTATGGTCGTCATGTTGACATCCTTTGAACCACCATGCTTCTTGCCCTTATGGTCTGCACGGTCTGGACAATCCTTAGAGAAGTGCCTAGGCTCACCACAAGTGAAGCAGTTCATCTCAGCCTTGTTGTTCCTCTTCTTCTTGAAGGTAGTAGTCTTGGAGACCTTGTTGCTGTTGTTCCCTTTGTTCTTCCCATTGTTCTTACGTGGGAACTTCTGAACCATGTTGGCGCTGGATTGACCTGGATCTCCCTTATCACCAGTGTCCTTCTTCCGAGCCTTCTCCTCAACATCAAGAGATTCTATCAGGTTTTCGACTGATATTTCATGTCTCCTGTGTTTCAGAGTTGTGGCGAAGTTCCTCCATGAGGAGGGCAACTTTGGACTGATGCACCCAGCCACAAACTTGTCCGGAATCATGCACTTAAGGAGTTCAAGATCCTTCACAATGCACTGAACCTCATGCGCCTGCTCAACTACAGACCGGTTGTTAACCATCCTGTAGTCATGGAAACTCTCCATGAGGTACAGTTCACTGCCTGCATCTGCTGCATCATATCTTGCAACCAGAGCATCCCACAGCGGCTTCGCCTCTGTCGCGTCTAGGTAGACATCGACAATGCGGTCAGAGATAACACTAATGAGACATCCCACGAAGAGGTTATTGGCATCGGTCCACTTTTTCTGCTCTTCAGCAGTAAGTTCACCCTCATGTTTGCCATCCCTCGTGTCCCAGATGCCCATAGCATTAAACCACAGACGAACCTTTGCTTGCCATCTCTTAAAGTTCACACCAGTGAACTTCTCAGGTTTCATTGAATCGACAAATCCAGCCATACCGAAATCAACAGTAGATTGCCTATCATAAGGTTTTTGGATTGTTAGAAATATAAGCAATCGCATGATTAAATTCCGAACTAGATTAAACATTACAAGAACAAAACCTAGCATGCAGATCTCTAACATACTAGCAAACATCAAGCACATCATCACGATCTCAGAAAACATGATGAACAAACCGATCGGATCACAGAGTACGTACTGAGCGGTGGAGACGGGACGACGACGGTGTTGCTGACGGAGCGCAGCAGCTGGCAACGAAGACGACAGTACGCCCCTGACGCGAAGGTTGGACGGAGGATGAGCCATGACGAAGACCTCGAGTAGTCGCGCAGAGCGCTTCCCAAAAACCTTATTCGCCCTCTCCCAGTGCAGTATCAAAAGAACGAGCGGTTCCGGAGACCTGCTCTCCCGTTCGCCGGTGCACGCCGGCGCTCGGGATGGAGTAGACTACGGTGGCTGCGCAGCAGCGAGAAGAGGCAAAACCCTAGCTTGAATAGATGTATCTCTGGTAGAGGCCGATAGGTCGCATATATAGGGAAGCCCACGATCTCACATCGCGATCGTGATCTAAACCGTTTAGGATTCCAGATATTTTGTAGACTTACAAGCCAAGTAACCAAAAACTAAAACTGCAAAAGGAAGCAGTGCCCCCGCAAGGCGAGGGGCCAGATTTCGGCAGACCATTCACGTGGACGTCGTGCGCCCGCGCCCATCGCCCCACCCGGCTAGGTGAGCGAGCGCGCACGTGTGGAGCTTTCCTTCTCTCCCCCACACTCATAGCTTGGAGGAGTAGAGACAACCTCCATTTTTATGTTGGCCATCCCACTCCTCCACTAGCAACGTGGGACTAAAGAGTTGCACCACTTCCACCACTTTCTCATGCATACATGGGCCTTTGAGATTTATTAGGAATTCTGAAATATGTTCATGGGCCAAGCCCAAAATTCCAGCAAACGGTGCCTGATCCAGAAGCACACGCAGCTCCACTCTGAGATGGTGAGTGCGCCGGATTTCTCGGGCATGACCGAGGCCGATCGCGCCGCAGCGGCGGAGAGGCTGCGGGACAAGGAGATGCGGCGTGGGTGCCGCGCGCCGTCGAGCGGAGGGCCGTCCCAGCGGCGCCCCGACAAAGCTGGAAGCCCTGGCTCGCATCGTCGACTTTGATCCCAAGCAAGGAGGCCTCTACTACCCCCCTATTCACCCTCTTCGGTCCCACAACGTTCGACCTCGATGAGGAGTGTAAGTTGCTCGCGATCGCCGCCTTTGCCTTTCACCTCGATTCAATCCTCCTACATCTACATGCATTTGGTCCTATATATATTCCTATTGGTGCCATGGCATTCATCTTCTGCTATGGCATTAACTGATTGCTGCAACTACTCTGTAATATACATGTAATTATATTTGTGCTGATTTGATTTCACATGCTAAACAAAATATTTCTGTGTGTCCGGGTAATGGGAGCTGAATTTTCACTTGGCTCCTGATTTCAATTGTAAGCATGATATTGGAACTGATCTTCCACATGCACGACAGCACCCTTTGGTCCGATGAGATACACCGATGCCCTCTACGAAAGCGAGCGCAATTACCACTACCTCATGTGTGGGGTTGTAAACATCCTGTCCGTCAAGAAAGCCTGTTTGGATGTTGGCTTCCCGATCCGTGTTTATGGCACTGTCATCGTCAGGGACAGTGTCGATGAGAGGTGTGTTTATAACTTCCGCCGCAGCGGTGACCATTGCCAGCTCATCAATTCTGAGGTACAATTAACTTTCTTGAAAATAACCATTAACCAATAACCACCATTCTTCAAGTTTGCACTGCGTCGGCAATATATATAACCTCATATTGCACCCCTTTTCGATAGAGGAAATAAAAAATTTATGTACTGACCTGACCTGTAAACGATTTGTATTTTGCATGCTGGATAGTGTAAACCGAGAATAATGCTTTCTTAAATTCAGGTTTTCAGGAAGACACACACATATGCTTGTTACGCATTTGCCTTTTAGTGCCGTTTTTAGAAGCGCGTAGATATAAATGCTGATTCTGTACTTAGTGGTAATACCAGTAGATTCTTATTTAGTGCATCTCTAGAATCTAGATGATCCACATCTTGCTTCAGATCAAGAACATTAACAGTTTTTATCTGTTATAGTAACCCACAACTTGCATATATGCTGTGGCTGTAACACTAGAAGAGAATGAGGCATCCGCGGACGACATAAACAGCGGCCATTTTTGGACCCGGTGCTTATGGAGTATTAGCACCGGGTTTAACAGCTAGCAGCCGCGCGCAGGCGCGCGAGGCGCGCGTCGGTGGGGGGGGGACCTTTAGCACCGGTTGCATCCAGCAACCGGTGCTAAATCCACCACTTTAGCACCGGTTGCTGCCTGCAACCGGTGCTAATTCCATAGCAACATTTAGCACCGGTTCTAGCTAGGGACCGGTGCTAAATCCCTGATGTTAGCACCGGTTGCAGCCAGCAACCGGTGCTGATTATCTACCTATATATTCCCTCCTTCCTCCCCACGCCCGAGCCAGCATGAACACTCCGAGCTGTGTTCATGGTGTGCTCGGGTTGAGGGTAGATTTTGCCAATTTTTTTTCAAAAATTGTGAAGCTTTCCTTCTTTTGAAGCATTCTACAAGGTACACAATTTCATCCTCTCATGTTCTTGTTTAGCTTCTATTGTTATTATACTTTATAAATATGAAATTTGTGAAGAAAAAAAGAGAAGAGAGAGAAAGGGTTATATATGTGTGTTCATAGTGGTTTAAATTTAATGTTAGGTATGTATTGGAGAAATTTTGTTAGAAATGTTTTTTGAGTATGCTTTTTAGTATTTTATTTATAAATGGAATATAATGATTTTTATTTTGTGTGATATGTAATTGGGAAAAGTTCATACTTCAACCTTCAACTATCGCGTTCGTCCGATTTTCAACCCCAACGTACAAAACCAGATAACTCACACCATCAAAGTGTCAAAACCGGACGAAATACCCCCTTGAACCCAATGCAGAGCTGTTTTGCGCCGACGTGGCAATGACATGGCAATTTCAGCCACCTATCTCTCGCTGCCAAGTGGGGCCATCCTTCTCCCTCCCTCCCCCTCATCTCTCTCCTCTCTCTGTCTAGTAGACTCGATGGCCGCCGGCGCCCTCCGCCCTTCCCTTTCCCCGGCCGACACAGACGGCGCGTGAGGCGCGGCCCCAGTGCCCAGGCGGCCACGTTGGCACCCCCCATCGGCTGGCCTTCCCTTTGCCGATGCTCCGATTCGTACTCTCCCCGATGCTCCCTTCCATGACGACGGGCCAGTGCGCGGCGATGAACTCTCGTGACAGCGGCGGACGCGCGACGGGGAGCCCATGGCGGCGGTCCATCGCGCGGCGCGGAGTTCCGGCGGCGGCGGACCCGTGCGCGACGACGAGCTCCGGCGGCGGCAGGACAACGCGAGCTCAGACGGCGGCGGGCCATTGGGCGACGCGGAGCTCCGGCGGCGGCGGTTCAACGTGCTGCGAGGAGCTCCGGCGGCGCCGGCCCCGCGGGCGGCCCCGCGCGAGGCGAGGAGCTCCAACTGCGGCGGGCCATCGAGCGACGCGGAGCTCCAGCAGCTGCGCGCATCTCGCGACGAGGATGACTCAATGTTGGGGATGACATGCGGGTCCCGTGCATAGTGGCAGCCACCTCAGCGAAAACCACTGCCATGTCATCATAAAACCAGGGTGGTTTTGGGCTGAGGGGGTATTTCGTCCGGTTCTGACACTTTGATGGTGTGAGTTATCTGGTTTTGTACTTTAGGGTTGAAAATCGGACAAACGCGATAGTTGAAGGTTGAAATATGAACTTTTCCCTATGTAATTTGGAATATAATGATTTTCTACGAGGTACACAATTTCATCCTCTCATGTTATTGATTAGTTTCTATTGTTATTATACTTTATAAATATAAAATTTGTGAAGAAAAAAAGAGAAGAGAGAGAAAGGGGTATAATATTATACTTTAGAAATGTTTTTTCAGTATGTTTTTTATTATTTTATTTATAAATGGAATAGAATGATTTTTAAAAATATGTTATGTAGTTTTTTATATTAATTGGAGATATGTGAAATTGGTTAGTTTATTTTGACAGAAGTTCGTATGTTGTAATGAGTATTTTTTCAATAACATTTATTGTTTTTTGAGAAGTAAAAGCCTTGTGGATATCGATACGGCTACTGCTGGAGGAAGTGGGACCGGTGATAGTGATCGTAGTTCGTCTCGCGGGAAGGGTAAAACTACAGTACCACCTCATGATAAGTCGAAAAAACCAGGACCTTGGGTGAAAGCACAACTTAATTTTTTGATTAAAACACATGAAGAGAAGTATGTTCGCAACCGTTCTCGACCAGAAGGATGCATCGCTAAAGGCTATGGAACGGAGGAGGTCATTGAATTTTGTGTAGACTTTATTGAGGATCTTGATCCGGTTGGACTCCCCGTGTCACACCATGAGGGACGACTCTGCGGAAAGGGAACACTTGGAAGAAAAGCTATTATGGACCTCCCTCAAATTGAAATTTGCCAAGCAAACTACACGGTTCTACAAAGTTCGACCTTGGTGGCTCCATATATAGACGAGCATAAAGATATTATATGATCTGAAAACCCAAACAAGAATGAAGCATGGATTACCCGTCATCACATAGTGACTTTCAGAGATTGGCTGAGACAAAAATTCATCGGTGATGGCACGATTTATCAAGAACTTCAATGGCTGGCTAGGGAACCATCAATCACAATCTTGCAATACCAAGGCTATGAGATAAATGGGTATACATTCTACACAAGATCTAAAGACCAGAAGAGCACTAACCAAAATAGTGGTGTCCGTATAGATGCAATAGGAAAAGATGAAATAAAGGACATCTACTATGGCGTCGTAGAGGAGATATGGAAACTTGATTATGGACCTATAAAAGTTTCCCTGTTCCGCTGCCAATGGGTGAGCCGCGCCGGCGTAACGATAGACAGATATGGGATGACAACGGTGGACCTAAACAAGATTGGATATAAGGAGGAACCATTTGTCCTAGCCAAAGATGTGACCCAAGTGTTCTGCGTGAAAGACATGGCAAGCAAGCCCAAGAAGAAAAAAAAACAAACCCAAGAAGAGAAAACAAAAGAAGCAGATGGAAGAGGAGCAGACAGAAAAGGAGCAGACGGTAAAGAAACCAGAAGATAATGAGCCTAAACGTCACATAGTTCTTCCAAGAAAAAGAAAAATAGTTGGAGTTGAAGACATTACGGACAAATCAGAAGATTATGATCAGTTAGATGACCGTCCACCATTCTCAGTTGATGTTGACCCCAGCATCCTGTTATCCAAAGAAGACGCTCCGTACTTACGGCGCGATCACAACCAGGGGACATTCGTCAGACGGAAGATTAATTTTGTTTCAGCGGAAGATGATGAAGATGAAGATTAATGGCCTCAATTATTTATTTTCTATTAAGTGATGAAATGTAATGTGTGTCGTTTTGTAACTATGGACTTATATTTATGTCGATGAAGTTAATGTAATGTGTGAAATTTGACGTAATTATCTCAATGTAATTTAATTTTCTTTTTTTTCTTTTTTATCAAAAGTGTTGATTATTGAAATTTGACGTTAATTAATAATTAATTTTCGATTTGAATAAACATTTATATTAGATTTGGAAGTTATTATTTGTAAATATTTTTGCATGTAAAAAATAATAACCTCTTCGTATTTTACAGATTTACTATAGGTATGTGGTATATTTAATGAGATATTTTACAAATTACTATAAGTGTGTATTTTCAAATTTGAAATTAAACATGTAATCATCAATGTGATACTCCATAATAAGTAATTTGAAAGTATATGTTGTGCCTATACGATTTATAATAACTGTTAAACAGAAATAAAAGCAATATACACGAATAGAAAAGAAAAATAAGAGAAAACATGAAACATTTACACGGGAGGCAGGTTAGTACCGGTTTGTAACACGGCCCTGTACTAACCTGCCTCACGTTTTCGTTTCCCGCCGGATATGGCAGGTTAGTACCGGGCTTTCTTACAAACCGGTACTAACCTGTCTGGGGTGGCAGGTTAGTACCGGGCCGTATTACGAACCGGTACTAACGTGCCTGGGGTGGCAGGTTAGTACCGGTTTGTAACACGGCCCGGTACTAACCTGCCTGGGGTATAAAACCTCACTCTTCTTCTTCCTCAACACTTAGCCAAATCCCGCGCCCCCTCCGCCGTCATCCCCTCCGCCATCGTCCACGCGCGTCGCCGCCGTCCCGCGCCTCCCCGTCGTCCGGCCGCGGTTCCACGACGTCCGCGACGCCGCCGTGCGCTCTCCGCGGGCCGCCACCGCCATCCCGCGCCGCCGCCGCCATCACCGCCATCTCGTACCGCGCCGGCGCCTCCCTCGTCGTCCGCACTCCGTCCTCGCCGAGCCGTGCCCGTTCCTCTCCTCCTCCGGCCCGCGCCGGCGCCTCCTCGCCGTGGTCGTCCTCTACGCCGCCGGCGGCCGGCCCCACCTCCATCTCCGCCGCCTCCATCGCGCCGGCGGCCCGCCTCCACCCCGGCTTCCTCGCGCCCTACGTCGCGCCCCCGACGCCGCCGCCCGGAGCCGTGTACGTGATGTGCTGACGTCAGCCCATCTGGGTGTTGACGTCAGCACACTTTTTTAATAGATTTAGAAAATTTATATGTGTTAGAAAAATATTCATATGCGTTAGAAAAAAATTCATATATGCTAAAAAATTCATATGTGCTAGAGAAATTTATATGTGTTAGAATAATTTCATATGTGCATATGTTTTAGAAAAAAATCATATGTGTTAGATAAATTCATATGTGCTAGAAAAAAATTATATGTGTTAGAAAAATTCATATGTGTTAGAAAAATTCATATGTGTTAGAAAAAATTTATATGTGCTAGAAAAATTCATATGCGCTAGAAAAAATTTATATGTGTTAGAAAAATTCATATGTGTTAGAAAAAATTTATATGTGCCAAAAAATTCATATGCGCTAGAAAAAATTTATATGTGTTAGAAAAATTCATATGTGTTAAAAAAATTCATATGTGTTCAAAAAATTAATATGTGTTAGAAAAAATTCATATGTGTTAGAAAAAAAATCATATGTGCTAGAGAAATTTATATGTGTTAGAAAAATTCATATGTCTTAGAAAAAATTCATATGTTTTAGAAAAATTTATTTGTGTTAGAAAAATTCATATGTGTTAGAAAAATTAATATGTGTTAGAAAAAATCATATGTGCTGGAGAAATTTATATGTGTTAGATGATGGAAGATGAATTGATACAAGGAGGAATCGTACCGCAGACACTCTCGTGGCCATTACGAGTGAGGTGGTACTTCTATGCTCATGGAGGCAGACCAAACATGGAAAATGGTGCGTTTATCACTAGCGATGTCATAGCCACCGCGGTCGACAGGCTAGACGAAGCAATGAAGAAAGTGCAAGATGGATCTTTCAAGCCTGATCGAGAGAAGGACGAGCTGACTTACGCTCTTGGCAATCCGGAACACACTGGGCGGACTCGAGGCATGGGCGTAGTATCATGGAAACTTGGCTTCAGTCAGGATCTACAGACGTACCGAAGCCGTTTCAGAAGCAAGAAAGCCATCCAAGAACAAATGCAAGAGCTCCATGACAGGCTAGCTCAGGTTGAAAATAGAACAGCCCAAGAAATAAATGAACGAGTCGATCAGCGCTTGGCAGAAGTACTTAGCCAACAGCAGGGACAACCTAGCTGCTGCAGGCGGCGAGAATTTGGAGATCAGCCCCGCATCTCAGCGTCGTAGCAGCATTGCTTCCACCAAGGCCACTGAAAGATATCCCATGGATGACATCACTACGAGGACGGACTGTGAGCTTCTTTATCTTGTTGGGAAGAAGTTTGAAGGTATGTGCTGAAGGTGTTGCTGAAGTACCGGTCCCAGGCGAGACACTTCACAATGTGCCGATTCCCGAAGGGTACGCTAGAGTTTTGGTTGACCGAGTGGCTGGTGTTTGGGCTGAAGACCTTGCGATCCCAATCCCTACAGGTGAGGGTGGAGAGGAACTACGAGATGGGTTGCATACATGGATCTGTTGGCCTAAGGGAGACATCAGATTGAAGCCAGGAACAACAGATTCGGCTGTAGCATCGGCTACGAGGGACCCCAGCATGGATCCACCATCTCCACAGGGTTTCGACAACGACATGGAACCACCCTCACCAACTGGTACAAGGGACGCCACCATTAGTCCACCTAAGCCTCAGCCGAAGAAGATGTACGCCAAGGCTCCAATTCCACCGGCTCCAAAGCAGCAGAAGCAGAAGAAAGAGAAGCCTCCGCCCCCGAAGCTCTCGTACGAGAAAACAGCTGAGGAAACCGATGCGGTCGTCAACCAAGACGTTGTGGATTTTTTTCAGAAGGTCAAGGATAAGAGAAAGCCAAAGCCGAAGGAACCGGTTGACTCGACAGCCGTAAGACACTTTGTTAAACAGGCCACACCTGTGGTCAAAGTGAAGGTATCGGACTACCACCGCACAATCATGAAGTCGTACAAGAAAGTCGAAAACAGAATTAGTGCATCGTCGTCGAAAAGCGGTCAATCCAAAAGCAGTGCGTCAAAAGGCATTGCACAGCTGGGACAGCAATCCAAGCAATTGATTCCTCCGCTTGTTGTGCTATCAGAGGAAGAACAACAATTGGTTGAGGTTCTGAAGCAAACCAACCTCACAAAAGCACAACTGCGAGGTGAAGATCATATTCCACTATGTGAGGGATGCAATCGAAAACCGTTCGAATTGGGGCAATCACTTGTATGGCCTGAGCTGCTACCACACCTAGGGACCAGAATGTATGAGTTCCAGAATTGGTACATGCGAGAATCTGGAAATGGATTGGTCATGTTCGCAGCACGGATCAGAAATTCACCCTATCGGCCGCCGTGTGATATGTGGATTGATTTCGAAGATATCCATTTTTTGTACCATCGAGATGCCCTTTCCAAGTCCCTCATGAGTGCATGGATTCTGTAAGTATTTAATGATATGTTTATATTGTATCTCTAGTTGTCAAGCCTATCTAACTATATGTCATTATGTATCATGTAGGATGGAGTATTAACATTGCCGGAAGAATGGATACTATGGCATTGGCTTCTTGGATTCGGATATCTTACACATGGACAGTATTGCCCAATATCCCAATCGAACGACAACAAATATCTTGAATGCCTTGATGGCGCAACATACACGTTCATTCATACTTTTACCGTACTACTTCGGGTTAGTATTGAACATATTTTTCTATTTCTATATTCATTCATCTTACGGTTCTAAATTCAACACATTAATTACATCTTCATATGTAAAGGTTCCACTGGATCCTCCTTGTACTCGAGATTAATCGAAGCCGGATTACGGTGTTCGACTCTTTGAGAAAGCCGATGACAGATTATCAAAGCCTCGTTGATATTCTCGACAAAGCGTGGAAACGCTTTGTTAAACATCAAGTTGGAATATCAGATACGGACGAGCTTGTATGGAGGCCTAACTTTCGGTACGTTCAAAATTTCATATTAGTCTTATTTTATTTAGTCAAACATCGAGAGAGTATTACATAACCGATTGTTCATATACGTCTATATATGGTGTATGAGACAGAAACAGGAAAACAACCTGTGTGGGTACTACGTATGTGATTTCATCCACGCATTTGTAGGTCCGAAGCAGATGACGGAAAGAGAATTTGACGTACGTAAACTTCCTACCATTTTATTAAATTTTTGTTATGCAAATATGTTTATTAAGACTAATTAGGAAAAAGAAGATTTTTTTGATAGATTATGAAAATGTCAGAAGACCTCATTGAACCTGAACGAGTCAAGGCAGTTCAAGAACAACTTATGGGATTCCTGCTCGATCAGAGAATAAGCATTGGTGCAATGGATCCTGATTGAGGAAAGGACGAGGAGGAAGATGAGTTCCAAAAGAAGAAGAAAGAATGACCTTAGAGAATCTTTGAGAAACGTTGTATATATATGTAATACTTTTTAGTCAGCTAACTAAGCATATGTAGATTATATAAGATTGTAACGTAATATTACTTTATACGCAAAGCGCATTAGGACGGATACAATACGAATACGCATTAGAACGGATACGATACAAATACGCATTAGAACGGATACGATACGAATACGCATTAGAACGGATACGATACGGAATACGCATTAGAAATAAAATAAAAGAAAAGAGAAAAGAAAAAAACAGTTTAGTACCGGCTGCTGTTACCAGCCGGTACTAAACTGCCTGCCCGCGGCGCGCGGCAGGGCACGCAGTTTAGTACCGGCTGGTAACACCAGCCGGTACTAACGTGCGCGATTTAGTACTAAACGACTGCCAATTTAGTCTCGAAACGTTAGTACCGGTTCCAGAACCGGTACTAACGCGGCCTTTCCGACCGGTACTGAAAGTAGTTTTTCCTGTAGTGTTAGTGGTTGGATAGGATCACAATACCACTTGATCATGTATATGAAATGTTATGGTCTTAATTAACCTGTGGGCTGATGAAGCAGTCTGAAAAGGTACCTCTTATATTGTTCGCAATTGGTCAAACTCTGATTGTCTTGTTCCACTTGACGTGAATACGGATCATCAGGAATCGACTTTACGAAACAAGCCACGAAGGATGACTTCTCGATTTGCAATTTGGAGGGATTTTTTTCCTTTTATTTTGAGCTATATGTTTATTACATGTGCCTGTGTTGTAGCAGATGCTATCTTTTGTAATAACTGATGCATCCTCTTTTGTGAATGTTTGAAGCCGAATTTTCTTCCATTATCTAAAAAAATGAAATGCCATCTATTTGCACATTTAATCAAGGTACGATGTCCTTTAATTTTACTCGGGTACACGGATGTTGGTTTAGTTTTTGGGTTGATAGTCATCAGAATGTCATCTGGAAATATTTGTTGCGGGGTAAAACCTTGAAAGTAATAAAATTTCTATCATATAAAAATATGAAATGCAGGCAGTCACCTTCAGCCACTATATGCCTCGTACATGCAGATTGATTGATGATACAGAGGAAATGAAGAAGAGAGACCCACCTCCTCGGTACTACATTGCTTTTGTAGAGTGTGACTGTATCAACTAGGGTTAAATCATACGTCCACCTTGTAAATATATTCAAGTGTGTTTATGGAGTATTTAGCTCGTGGAGTCATCTTGTCCTAGATGGGATGGTGCAGCATATGAGTTGGTCGCGACCACGAATAATAATTTTATTGAATGGCCCTATTTCGCATGTTTATATGAACTCATCTTATTCTGGACGATTATTTCGCAATTTGAACATATTTCCCTCCAAACTCATATGGTCCCTCCATCTTATTTCGCATGAATAATAATTTTATTGAATGGCCAATTATATCTACGACTCATCTTATTTCACATCCCAAACACTCTCCCCGAATATATTATATAAAAAAATGATAGGCATAGATATAATTGGCCAGAGGCCCAGGGGCCAGCCCATAGCACGAGGATTGGGCATGACACGAACACGGGCCAGCACAGCCGGCGTGGTGCTCGTGCCAGCCCGACCCACCCTCGTGCTATGCCCAGGCGGCGTTGCCAGCCCACCACCGTGTCGGCCCAAGTTAGCAGGCCCGACGCGGCACGGTGGGCTGGCACGTGGCCTAGTGACCCAGGGGGACAACATATAAAGTCGGCGACCGCTCCCCCTGAAACCCTAGCCCCCATTTCTCTCCTGTCTACTTTGCCTCGCCTTGCCCTCTCCGCTCTAGCTCGCCTCGCCCTCTCCGCTCTGCCTCACCTCGATGGGATGACGCCTCATCTCCTACGATTCCAGCGGCCAGATCTACAATAGCGGCACCTCCTCTACATCCTCGTCGTCTAGATCTATGCTGCAGGGCACCTCCCCACCCTCGCCTGCCAGATCTATGTCGTAGACCATCTCCTCGCCACCCTCATCGTCTGGATCTACGCTGTCAGCAACCCCCTCCCCACCCTCACCGTTCGGAATCTGCGCTGTCGGACACCTCCTCCCCACACCCTTGTAGGCCGGATGTATGTGTCGGATATGGAACCCCAGGTACCCGTAAGGAAGGAGGAAGTCTGCAACTCTACTAGAGCTAGGACTCTACTTTGTAATTCTACCAGGACTAGGACTTTGTAAACCGACTAGTACCCCGCTCCCTGGAGTATATAAAGTAGGGCAGGGGTACCTAAATCGGCACCACCTCAAGTTCAATAACTCATACGAGTTCAACTCAACACATCACACCCCAATAAGATATAGAGAATCTCGTCTAGTCTCTCTGATCATCGACCGAGAAGACAAGCTTGTACTCATATTCACCCTACATAATACAAGATCAGCAACAGGACGTAGGGTATTACGCCTAGTTGGCGGCCCAAACCTGTATAAATCTTGTGTCATGTAATCGTCGAGTTCCTGATTCTACTGTCACTGATAGAGCTGGAGTGCCCGATCTTTCGGTGAGTGGAGATAATTTCGACTTGGTGGAAGTAGACCCTCACGATCCGACTACGACGAGCGAACCCGACGCGCCAATGCAATCGCTGAACCAACTCCCTGTGGTTACCGACCTTGTTGAAGCAAGATCAGCCTGATCACGAAGATCAATTCCCGTGCGCAATCGAAGAACGAACAAGAACGAGAGGCGAGTAATCTTATTATCACTCGAAGGTGGAGTTCTGAATCACGAGGACAGCACGTATTTGTGCGGTCGTGAATGTAGCTTAAAGCTAGATGTAAAACAAAACTCAAACCCTAATGTGGTGGCGGCTACTGAATATATGAGCTAGGAGGACGTCCTCCTAGGGTTGGGGGCGACCATGGGGTCGGCCACAACTTGGGCTTAAGGCCCGACACGATACAGAGCCAACTTAGCCCGCAGCACTTTGGCAGATTCTGAACGTCCACTTGTTTCTGCAATTGCCGTCGACTCAGACGGAATTTGGGCCTGAAACTGGTTCCATTGGAAGCTCTATGAAAATCTCGTTCCATCCATATATAGAACGTTCAAAACGGACTCTGTATGCGGCTTGGGCGTCAATTTTAGTACGCGCTGTTTCTGGACTCCGAAGTGGACTCGAAACTTGAGTTCCTTTCGGCCTCCACATTGGTGACTCGAATTGGATTAGCCTTGGGCCTCCCTCATGACTTGGACAACCTTGTTGGACTCCTCTTTCACTAATGCGTGACCCAATCATGGTCGTATGCATGTGTGTCATGTCCTCATCATCCTCCCCTTCTTGACGAAAAGCCGTCCTCGGCGTCGATTGTACATGAAACCGATCCTGCACAACACAAAGGAGAACGGGGTTACGAAAACAAAGAAAACCAAAAGTATTGAGAGGAGGATTCTCACCACGTTTCCGATTGGCGAATGTGTCATCTCGCATAGACATTTTAGCAAGCATGGAGGTTTCATGATCGGACGACACACAATGTTTGTCAACATGATCCTGCATAAGATGAGTACCAACAAACGACAAAGCAGGCACAGTTTGTGACCAGCAATGCTCCTCTTCTTGGGAGTAAACTTGGTGCACCAAAATAGAGCTAAAGGAATATGGAAGAATATTTGTAGTATTGCTGCCCTCTAGTGGATTAAAAGTTTGCACAACGAAAGGATAATTCAGATTTGCACAAATGTACACTCGATGTATCATATATGCTCCCTTGTTGCTATATTTGCAAATAATATGATATGTATGTCTAGAAAAGCATGGCAAATCAGCATATTTAAAAAGTCTCTCTTCTAAACAATCTAGATTACACAAATCATGAAATTCAATGTAACCCAAAGTATGTAAAGAAGACAACAGTTTTAGCTCATCATTGGCACTAGCAAGATGCATAACATGTTTATGTGCAGCAGAAATATTTGGTTCTAAAAAATGTAACACTGCTACATTATCAAACGATTCATCTTTATCACAAGAAACAGCAAGCACATTAGGCGACAAAGATAAATCAAGAGATGATTCCACTAACAATTGCTCCATGATAGCATGGGTTGTGGAAAAATTCAGCACATCAGAAGAAGTCTCACCAGCCGTGAGTGGAGCACCGTGAGCGGTACCTTTGCTCTCAATTTCAATAAGAGAAATAGGTGCATTGTGAAGTGATGGTTCTGAATTTGCACATGAGGTTATGGAAGAAGCACTGCCTGTAATCGAGGGTGCTGCAGGTTTGGTCGTCCTCTCGTGCAGTGTAGTGCTAGCCGTGGATGGCGCGGGGAGAGTAGGAGCTGCGATGGATGCCAGGGTTCGTCCTGCAAAAGAGTTAGCATATGTCTTCGAGCGGCGTCCCTGCACTTCACGTTCAGCTCGCCAAGCATATTCAAACAATGTGGTCATATCAGCATAACTTATATAATCAAGTATGTCCTGAATTTCGCGGTTCAAACCACCACGAAAACGTGCCATAGCAGCATCGTCCGTCTCACATAAACCACAATGAATCATACCCTTTTGTAATTCCTGATAATATTCCTCAACAGATTGTGAACCTTGCTGACAACGCTTAAGTTTATTGAGCAAATCATGGGCATAATAGGAAGGAACAAATCTATGTCGCATAGCAGTTTTTAATTGAGCCCAAGTGGTGGGAATGGCAGTGGGGTGTCTTTGTTTATAATCACGCCACCAAATTAAAGCAATATCAGTAAATGCACTAATAGCAGCTGTAACTAGAGGTGGTTGATGAGAACCCACTAGGGGTTTGTTCCCGATCTTTCGGTGAGTGGGGGGTAACTTCGATTTGAACTGGAGAGACATTCACGGCCCGACTACAACCGTCCAAAGACGCTGCGCCTTAGCAACCGATACACCAACTCCAGTGGTTGCCGCGATCTTGTGGAGCACGATCAACCAAACCACTAGGGTAATTCCTGCAAGCAATCGAAGAACAAGCAAGAACAAGTGTAGAACCAAGCAACTCAATTGCAAAATCTACCAATCTGAACTCACAAAGGTGGGGTTCTGGATACAAGGATGCGACCGGCGCCCTCACAAGGAAGTAGCAATGGCTAAACTTTCAACTAAACAAAACCCAATCTATTTGTGGTGGCTATGGAGGTATATGAGAGGGAGTAGGACGACCTAGACGTGGTGGGGGTCGTGCCTCAACCCTAGGACGCACCCCTATTGGGCCCCACTTGGTACACGGCCCATTGGACCAAAATCAGGTGACGCAGCACCGTGGGCAGAAAAGGTCTCTGTAGTAAATCGATGATTGCAACCGCCTTGGAGCAGATATGGACATGAGTCCGGATCCAT
This sequence comes from Urochloa ruziziensis, assembly GCA_015476505.1. Lineage (NCBI taxonomy): Eukaryota > Viridiplantae > Streptophyta > Magnoliopsida > Poales > Poaceae > Urochloa > Urochloa ruziziensis. The sequence continues at coordinate 29,639,758 of CM027119.1, forward strand.
ATGAAAGTAGACTTGATCAGCTTTCTATCAAGTACTTGAACGCCCAAAACGGAGTCCGGTGAAGTCGTGGCGGCCGTCGCAAGTTGGCACTTTCCTGCAGTCCGAATCGAGGCTTTCCAAAACGTGTTGGATTTGATCTCTTTCCTTCCTTAGGCCAATGTGATGTGATAGCTTGGTGGGTAACGTGAGAATACTTGGCTTTGGTCCCCAATCAACTTCTTTAGTCCTCCATGCCTTCCATGTATGTGTACCACATGTTTTGATCCAGCTATGTATTTCTGAAAATGACAATGCACACACATCATGGCGCAGCATCAATTCATCGAATGTAACAAACATAATCATAATATAAACATAATCATAATATAGAATTGATTCACCTTTAGTTTACAAGCCCTTAATATGATCATATCTGAGCTGATGATGTTCTCATCATTCTCCCCTTCTTGTCTGCAAGTCGTCCTCGACTTGCTCCAGTGGCATTCAAAGGTGCTTGGTTTAATGTCAAAATATGGAGCGATGGCCATGCTGCACGGCCATAACCAATAATGCTTCCCTTCTTTGGGCTGATCCTGTTGCAGAAGAAAAACTCTAGGGAAACTTTGCAATGTATTATTAGTGTTAGTGTAGCCCCCTATTCGATCATGGTATTACAGCCCAAACAGATAATTCAGATTAGAGCAAAAATAAACTTTATGCACCAAATATTCTCCTTTATTATCATATTTGCGAATTGCATGCAGCGAACAACGATTAAAACATGGCAAACCCGATTTCACATATAATTCATTCTCCAAACAATTCAAGTCACAAAGAAAATCAAGTTCGATATAACCTAAACAATTTAAAGAAGACACAATCTCTAGCTCATCTTTCTCACTAGCAATACAATGAACACGCCTTGTTTCAGTATGCGTATCATCAAGAACAGAATCATCGTATCCATGCTCCAGTTGTGTTGTAGATATAAGTGATTCATAATTATACTCACAGGTAGTGTTTTCAGCACCGAATGTGTTGCTTTGCTCGCTGTCCTCTAACATGGTAGGTGCTGCACAATTATTCTTTTTCCACTTTGGCAGCGACTGTAGTCTCTCAAATTGCTCATTGCACTCAATAGTATTGTGCCCATTCTCCTGCAAAATATTGTGGACAGCAAGGGAAACAATAGAGTGCTCTATCTCTAGTTGTGGTGATGCTAACTGAAAAGAAGTTTCACACAACTCTTCTTTGTCACAAGGTACATCATGCAAATCAGATCGTGACAAAGGCAAATCAGCAGCAAGTTCCATTATTTGTTGCTCTCTTTCAGCATATAAAGTGGACGAATGTTGGTTATAATTAGTGGCATCATTCTTGCAAGTATTCTTAGATAAAAGAATTTGGTTTTCAGCTTTACGGGCAAGCAAAAACAAGATAGACAAATGGTTATATGTTTCATTAATAAGCAAGTTTTGGATTTCAGAATTGAGCCCTCTAATGAACCTACTCATTGTATTTTCCCTGCATTCTTCCAAGCCACTAAATATCATACAGATTTTAAAATCATGGAAGTATTGTCTCACAGTCCTACTTCCCTGTTTCAATTTCTCTAGTCTGGCAAGCAAAAAGTCAACATAATACACAGGAATGAAAGCATCTCTAAAAATAAATTTGAAGTCTTGCCAACATTCTGGAATTTTGTTATACCTACAAATGTATTTCCATTCTACCACAGCATAATCAGTCAACACATTAGATGCAATACAAATCTTTTCTTTCTCGGACAAGTCATACTCATCAAATTTATTATCTACTTCTAGCTCCCAATCAATGTATGCTTTGGGATCATGCTTACCAGCATATGATGGAATGTGTTGCATTATATCCTGAATGTGTGGTTGTAGTGTCATCAACTCAAAAATCTCCGTATCACCTGCCATGATTAGTAGGAAACAAGAGATACAAAAACAATATGTATCCTCCTATCAACTAATAGGATGTGGCTGTTGTAAAGCTCTCAAACTGTCCTTGTTCAAAACAAGCTCTTACAAGTTCTTACCAAGCAAAACAGGAGGCGACAGTAACCAACAAGATGGGAACCTTGAAGAAAGTGTATCGGTGTCGCAGCAACAAGACCTGTCAAGTTGTAGTCGAAATATGTGGAGCTATAGGTGGGCTGAATCAAGTAAGTACTAGCACTACATTAGTCACAAAAGCAAGCTGAATAAATGTTCAACGGCGGTACTGTGCTGGTCCTAGCCTAGACCGTGCTAGAGACGCGAGCCTGGACACAAAGGAAGTCATAAAAACACCACCTGAACTGCAAGTGAAACACAATAAACAGCCCCTTTTATTTTTCCTTATCTCTTCTCTTTCTTTTCTTTTCTTTTCTTTTCTTTTCTTTTCCTTTTCTTTTCTTTTCCTTTTCTTTTTTTCTTCTTTTCTCTTGCCTTCTTCTTCTTTTTCACACAAATGCAGCAGCAAGATCAAACAACTGAAAAACAGCCAGCAGATATGCAAATCTTCAAGACGATTACGACGCGCTCCGAAGGAGTTTCGGGGCACGGTTGGATCCGTTGGAAAGTGCACAAGTTAAGCTTTCCAGATTGTATTTAAACACCCTATTTCGACACCGAACCAAGGAAATATGGTGTTTTTCTTTTCAGGCTCAAGCTGGACTCCGAAACTGCAATGTGACACAAACGTGACTCGAACTCGAAACTCTAAACGAGTAGACTCTAAGACCAGCAACTTGACACAACCGATGCAACCAAAAACTCAGCAAGCCCTAACCAAGTAGTACTAGTAAAGGCTCAAAGGGTTTATAGGATTGCAGAGAATCTGATCTTTTTTTTTTGGGCTTTTTGTGGACTATAGGAAAATAAAAACAGCAAAGGATTGGATAACTCTCACCGATAAACCTCGCTCTGATTACCAACTGATGTGAACCCGTAGGGATTTAGTGCTGATTACCAACGGGAGTACGGATTAGCCAGGCGCAGAACAGTGCAGGCGCACGACGGTGTAGGCGGCCCATGGGCTAGGCGCAGAACAGTGTAGGCGCACGACGGTGTAGGCGGCAAAGCCGTGCATGTCCAAATTATCCCACCTTGCTTAGCTTGGGAGGACCAAGCCACCTTAAAAGAGAGAGCCACCCTTCCCTTATTGGACTAGTCTTTTGGGGCGATTGGGCCTTACTCGAGAGGTGTGCTGGGCCGGACTCATCATTTGGTATCAGAGCTGGGCCCTTGTTAAGAAGGGGAGGATGATGAGGACATCCCAGGGCACGATTTGGCCAGGCGCACAACAGTGTAGGCGGCAGCCGTGGCACACGGTTTGGCCAGGTGCACGACAGTGTAGGCGGCAATCGTATCCAACGGGAGTACGGATTAGCCAGGCGCAGAACAGTGTAGGCGCACGACGGTGTAGGCGGCCCATGGGCTAGGCGCAGAACAGTGTAGGCGCACGACGGTGTAGGCGGCAAAGCCGTGCACGTCCAAATTATCTCACCTTGCTTAGCTTGGGAGGACCAAGCCACCTTAAAAGAGAGAGCCACCCTTCCCCTATTGGACTAGTCTTTTGGGGCGATTGGGCCTTACTCGCGTGGTAACTCGGCATTATTCTCACGAAGATGCTGCGATCAAATTCTTATCCGTTCTTACCAAGCAACAGGGGCGAACTGCAAGCAACAAGTAGCACCTGTGAAAGATTGGAGCAGCGATTGCCTGGAGAAACAAAGTCGGCTCGTCGTAGGAGTATGTGTAGTTCTGGTTAGGCTGCACTCAAGTCAAGGATTAGCACAATCTAATAATAATGCAAAGTTGAATTATAGTGCTAAACACGTAACTATGCTGCTGGAAACAAGTGAAACGCGCTATGGAGCAAGCAAAGGGAACAAGGAAGTGGGTATGCAGAAACGGGAAATCTCCCGGAGCCCGGTACGCTGTGTAAACGGCGTTTTTTTAGCTTCGAAACCGACTTCACCTGGCTTTGCCAGGTGTCCTATATAGTAGAATTTTGTAAGCTTTTCAGAAAAAAAAAGAACGCTGAAAACGGAGATCCGAGCGAAAAGTTATGGCCGTTTTCGTGAAGGTGTTCGAAACTGCACAAAACTTCCAAACGTAAACCGAGCAAGATTAGGCAACTTTGCTGTTTCCTTTTTTTATTCTTTCCTTTTTCTTTCTTTTCCTTTTTTTATATTTCCTTTTTTGTTTCTTTTTTTTCCAAACTTTGAACACGCGGCCGAGTAGGACTCGGTGTGGGAGGCGCGGCCGAGGCAGGGAGGGTTTCGGTTTGGGGGGGGGGGCTGCGATGTGAGGCGGCGAGGTGGGGCGGCGGCGGTGATGGAAAAGCGGCGGAAGCACAAAGTGACCAGCAACAATTGAACGCGAAGCACACAAATTCAACAACGCAAATTATTGAAAGAAAGTGCAAGGCGAAGAAAGGTGTTGGGACAATGATCTAACCTGAATTTTTTTTTTGTGAACTGTAGGTAAAGGAACAACACTCAATAAAACTCACCGATCAACCTAGACTTTTGATACCACTTGATAGAGCTGGAGTGCCCGATCTTTCGGTGAGTGGAGATAATTTCGACTTGGTGGAAGTAGACCCTCACGATCCGACTACGACGAGCGAACCCGAAGCGCCAATGCAATCGCTGAACCAACTCCCTGTGGTTACCGACCTTGTTGAAGCAAGATCAGCCTGATCACGAAGATCAATTCCCGTGCGCAATCGAAGAACGAACAAGAACGAGAGGCGAGTAATCTTATTATCACTCGAAGGTGGAGTTCTGAATCACGAGGACAGCACGTATTTGTGCGGTCGTGAATGTAGCTTAAAGCTAGATGTAAAACAAAACTCAAACCCTAATGTGGCGGCGGCTACTGAATATATGAGCTAGGAGGACGTCCTCCTAGGGTTGGGGGCGACCATGGGGTCGGCCACAACTTGGGCTTAAGGCCCGACACGATACAGAGCCAACTTAGCCCGCAGCACTTTGGCAGATTCTGAACGTCCACTTGTTTCTGCAATTGCCGTCGACTCAGACGGAATTTGGGCCTGAAACCGGTTCCATTGGAAGCTCTATGAAAATCTCGTTCCATCCATATATAGAACGTTCAAAACGGACTCTGTATGCGGCTTGGGCGTCAATTTTAGTACGCGCTGTTTCTGGACTCCGAAGTGGACTCGAAACTTGAGTTCCTTTCGGCCTCCACCTTGGTGACTCGAATTGGATTAGCCTTGGGCCTCCCTCATGACTTGGACAACCTTGTTGGACTCCTCTTTCACTAATGCGTGACCCAATCATGGTCGTATGCATGTGTGTCATGTCCTCATCAGTCACTCCACCGAAACTCTATTACCTTGGGATACCTCTCGGTAGGACTGCCGGTAAAACACCGACATCTGACGCGCCAGGTAGGGGTGATCGTCAAGAATCTCGTGGAGAATTCGACGACTTCAAAACAAGACAAGATGGTCCGGAAAGATGCGGCTCTCGGAACCAAGAACAAGAAGACGATCGACGACGGCAATTCACTCCAATCAGCAACCCACCCACCCTGATTCCCAAAGATCAATTTACTCGGTGCAGCGATTGTGCCGTCAGTCGACGACTTGTTACATTCCTGTTCAATTCTCGTCGAGTTGAAGACCGAAGCGGAAAGGAGCAGTTCACCTACCATGTCCAAGCATCAAAACCGAGACGAGTTCCCACGTGTTGTGCTACGACGTCAAGTTCGAAGTAAAGAAGAATTTGTATTCCTATCGAATCCGAAGCTGACCATCTACAAAAGATGCACATCACGAAACTCTACCGCGGCTGTTTCCTTTTCTATCTCGGAGAAAGAAAAAAGGAAATCATCTTTCATGCTTGCACGAGGACGAGAGCAAACAACAATAGCAATTCAATGCTATACGAGAAACAGAGGAAGAGATGCAAACATGGCGGCGACTACTTTTTCGACTTTGAACGACTACTTCGACTGCTCTGGCTTGTGTCACCGTACGTGGACATCGACTACTTCAGCTCGTGCCACCGAAACACTGGTGGTGACGTCAACTACTCCAGATCACTCCGTTGACGTATCAACGACAACCTCGACTACTCCAACTTACGCCGTCGCTCTGCTGCGCGTCGACCTCGACAACTCGCGCCTCCCAGCTCGGCGAGCGACTACCTCAACTACTCGACTTGTCTCGAAACTACTTGAGAACGGGTCGTACACGTTCAATAACTAGTCGGAACCAACTCCGGCTAGTTGCCTTCACCAACAAACGACGACGAACCAAGCTAAGGTACTTGGCTCAAACACTTTTGCGCTGCAATGTGCATTCTCGCCGACTGCTTTACGCATCTGCTTTCTTTGCGCTGCATTTTGCGCTTTGCCGACTGCTTTTCAGAGTGGTCTGTTTTCGACTTGTCGCTCCGACGACTACCTTTTTTGCTGATTTCTCTTAACGGTCGATAATTTCTTAGGGTAGCACGCCTCAGTCGTGCATCTCATATCCGTTAGTAACGGGTATGGATGTCTAAACGACGGGATAACTACTCGGGAGTTACATGGCTTAATAAAGGTTCAGCACCACAGCTCTTTTTGCTATTTTCTCTTAATAGTCGTTAGTTTCTTAGGGTAGCGTGCCTCAGTCATGCATCTCGTATCCGTTAGTAACGGGTATGGATGTCTAAATCACAGGTTAACTGCTCGGGAGTTACATGGCTTAATAAGGGTTCTACATCGTAGTTCTTTTTCGCTGATTTTTCTTAAAAGTTGTTAATTTTCTCGAGTAGCATGCCTCATTCGTGCATCTCATGTCCGTTAGTAACGGGCCTGGGTGTCTAAACGACAGGTTAACTACCAGGGAGTTACATGGCTTAATAAGCACTCAGCACCTCATTACCGCCTTAAATTGGCAAATTATTCTCTTACTGAATACGGTTTTGGTATACTGAATACTCCAGATTATGTACTACATAATGTTTTCATTGTCTTTTCCCAGGTGACAATTATCCAGACCACGAGGCATGCCATCGCATCTCAGCTATCTCCTATGCTCGGGGGCTGGACACCAATTATAACTCGGTCTGCCATCCGACGTGCCTAGTTGACGCCTCTTCGGGGATTTTGAGTCGTCAAATACCAATAATGGGGCTACGACCATATTAGCACCTGACTCCTAATTTGCGGGAGATTGTAGCCAACAAGTCAAACACGACATCCTCTGTCTCAGTCACTTCACCAATGATGGCTAATCGACTACTTGCTGCTAAACGCATCTCCGACTGGCTCCTATGCTCGGGGGCTAGCACACGATGACTACTCGATTGTCAAGCTTTGAAGGATAATTTGGCTGCCACTTCACTAACGATGGCTAATCGACTACTTACTGCTCGACTCATCTCTGACTAGCTCTTATGCTCGGGGGCTGACGCATGAAGACTACTCGATCAACAACCTCCAAGGATGATTCAATGAAGACTACACGCACTAGACCCTTGAATTGATTATGTTAATCATTTCAAAGCTCGGGGGCTGATGACTGACATCCACGACCATTGATTTTTTCAAGACAAAGATGGAAGACTTCAAGGCTATCAAGATTTTAGCTCTTCGCAGCCTTGCGGCATCCTTGAAGCACTCCGAAGATTCAAAGTACACGATTGCTGATGACTGACATCCACGACCATTGATTTTTTCAAGACAAAGATGGAAGACTTCAAGGCTATCAAGATTTGAGCTTCTCGCAGCCTTGTGGCATCCTTGAAGCACTCCAAAGATTCAAAGTACTTGAATGCTGCTACACTCGGCTACGAAGCGCTCGGGGGCTTGTCGGATATGGAACCCCAGGTACCCATAAGGAAGGAAGAAGTTTGTAACTCTACTAGAGCTAGGATTCTACTCTGTAATCCTACCAGGACTAGGACTTTGTAAACTGACTAGTACCCTGCTCCCTGGAGTATATAAAGGAGGGCAGGGGTACCTAGATTGGCACCACCTAAAGTTCAATAACTCATACGAGTTCAACTCAACACATCACAACCCAATAGGATATAGAGAATCTCGTCTAGTCTCTCTGATCATCGATCGAGAAGACAAGCTTGTACTCATATTCACCCTATGTAATACAAGATCAGCAACAGCACGTAGGGTATTACGCCTAGTTGGCGGCCGAAACCTGTATAAATCTCGTGTCATGTAATCGTCGAGTTCCTGATTCTACTGTCACTCCATCGAAACTCTACTACCTTGGGATACACCTCGGTAGGACTATCGGTAAAACACCGACAGTATGCCACCGACCTCTCCTTCAAAACCCTAGCCACCTTTGTCTTGGGGTTTGTCGTGCATGTGCCCGTGTCATGCATCGTGCCGTATTCTTCCCCGTCTCCGGCAACTCCGGTGCTTCGACTGCACAGTAAGTCCTTGTCCTCGGTCCATCTTCTTCTCCCTCTTCTTGTCCTTCCTAGTGGTTAACATTTTTTTTCTTTTGTAGTTCTTTCTTGGACGTGTGTGTCATTGAGGAACCGAAGGCTGGATGCCCTCTTCCATCTTCTTCCTCGTCTTCGGCGACCCCAGTGCTTGCCAGATCTACACTGTCGGGCACTCCTTCTGAAACCCTAGCCACCTTTGGCTTGGCGTTTGGTTTGTTTGTGCTTGTGCCTGTGCGGCTGTGCTCGTGTCGTGCTCGTGCCCATCTTCTTCTCCTTCTCTGATACATCGACGGCCATTCTGGTGCTCCGGTGTTGCAGGTAAAGTTGATCCTCTCCTTCTCCTCGTCTGTCTTCTTCTCCTTCTCCTCCTGTTCTCTTATATTTTGATTTTGCGTAGGTTATTGGCTGGTGCTTGCACCGTGCGAGTGCGGCACAATGATGAATGTAGGATGCTGGGGGTTCTAGGAGACGACGATGACAACTTGGGTGCAGAAGATCTGTTGGGCAGAAGCTTTGTTGCCCAACTAGAGGTTGTTGGAGGTGTTCATCCTCGTCAACGTGGAGGTGCAAGGTCCCCTGCAGTTACACCTGCACCTTCGGATGAGGCCACCGCTGCTATAACTAGAACATGAGTTGGGAGTGCGGCTCCTGACACCTTAGCTTCACCTAGCGTGAGCACCGCCGGCACGAAGCCGTCGAAGAGGTCCAAATCGTGGGATGAGTTTGATGAGGTGTTCGAGATCAGGAACGACAAGAAGGTACGTATACAAGCTACATGTAAGCACTGCGGCAAGGTCGTGTGTCCACTGGTGGTACTAGCCATTTTCTTTGACACATTTCCACGTGTCTTGTTCTTATGGCTCGCAATCATAAGTCTTCTCAGTCCAAGTTTAACTTTAGCTCTGATGGTAATCTGCATCTTTGGGGGTACAATGAAGATGTTTCTCGTACTTAATTTTGTAGGTTGATTGCTAGACTAGATTTACCTCTGTTCATTGGTGAGGCAGAGGCTTTTGAGGAGTACATTAGGCTTGCTCATAACCCTAGGTTTACCCATGTCTCTAGGTAAATCACAACTAGAGACTTTGGTAAGTATTTCTGTTCTTATCGTGATGCACTTGTTGATTCTTTCAAGTCTGTCTCATGTATTGCTCTTACATCTAATATCTAGTCTGGAAATGTTAAGGAAGATTATCTTAGTGTGATTGCTCATTATGTGAATGTTGATTGACTATTAGAGAAGAGGATCATTGGTATGTGTTTGAATGCTGATAATATTGTTGAGCGCATTCAATCTGTTTTTGCTGAGATGGT